>JAWWEE010000122.1:6628720-6679252 GCA_035221455.1 Xenops minutus
CCCCCGCCTTCGCCTTCGTGCGGGCGCGCGCCCGCCCGCCCAGGTGGCGTTGGCGGGAGCGCGGCGGGGGCGGGGGCGCGGCTGGTGCCTCGCGGCAGCGCGCGGGGAGCGCCGGGAGAGGAGAGCAGTGAGGGGACCGAGGGCTGAGCCCTGCCCTGCCCTGCTCTGAGGGCACCACATTACACCCGCGGGACGGGGTGCGGGAGGCTCCGGCCCCCGCCTCCACCGGCCGGAGAAAGGGTCGAGGGCCGGCCGTGCTTGGCCACCGCGGTGCAGCCACGCCGTGCGGCTGCTGAGGGAGCGACACGTCTGTGCAGGGCCTGAGGCGGCGGCGCCGCCCGCCCGCCCGGGAGGTGCAGGGACGGTCTTGGAGGGCACGGAAGCCTCTAGAGACGGCACTGGGGTGCACTGCTTTGCTTAGGGTAAATGCACCCTTCAGTTTTCCGCTGTCGGAAAGTGAGGGGATTAGTAACAGAATGCTGATCCAGTAGGGTTACCCCTCGGTCTACGAAATGTAGCAATGGGAGCACATAGATGGCTGTCGTATACCTTGTGAAATACAACCCACGCTGCGGAGGGAGTTTGCTCAGTGACGTGAGGAGAATGTCTTCTTAAAGGTTTTATTATTTTGAAGGAGAGAGAGGGTGTATGTAGATTGTCTCAGTAGGATGCCATCCGCAGAGAACACAAAAACCTGGGCAGAATTTAGCCCTTCAGTACCTCTTACTTTGTGCTCCCAGGCAACACGGACTGTCTCGTGGGACTATTGGGAAGAGCCGCCTTATGAAGGTGTAACTGGGCCTAGGAAATATAAGCCTGCCTCAACTACTCTTCCCTGTTACTGGATTGTGGTACGAGGAATACTTTGAATTTGAGAAACGCTGTTATTCCAAGTAACTGCTTGGTGCTGAAGTATCCCTGCCTTACACCGGCTTTAGGAGTAATTCACAATCATGTAATTCGCTTACAAAAGTTGGAAAACGCAAATGTTTTCACAAAGGCTGGGAAGACAGTGCAAGAAACAATGCAGTGGAAAATAACATGGTACTTGGCGTTTACATAAAGCTCTGGGTTTTCAACACCCTGTGTAATGATTAGGTGTTTAATCTTCTGCCCTCTGAGCCGGTTTGGTAATGACTGCCTTTGTGAGGAAACAGGATAAAGTTCTTCCCAGTTAAAGACCTGCAATGAAAATACTAGTACTATTCTCTTTATCCAAGCAAGCTCTGTTTAATATATGTGTAACTAAACACTATTAAGAAAGTAATTTTATCTCAACAAGTCACAGCTTGATTGTGATTAACAATAGTTTTTATTACAGAATCATAGAATGTTTGGATTATCTGGGAAGCAGCTATGGTGCAGGTCAGAAAAAGATTTCCTTCTCTAATGAATTTAATTTAGATTTTTCCACATCATCTTAACATTTTCTCTTAACTTCCTCTGTATTTCAAAGATGGGTTCAGAAAACAACAAGTAGTAAGATATGTAAAGTACTTTTATCTGTCTTCCTACTAAGATCTCTCTCAATTCATACAGACTGGCTAAATCATGCTACAAGTTTATTTGAGAATATGTGGTTTCCCATGGAGTGAATAAGGTGGTGTGCCAAATCCTGCTAAATTCTGACAGGAATACTTTAAGAAATCAGCGTGGCAAAGCTAAGCATTATAAGCTCCATTTTTCTGTTCTGGATCCTTTCTTAAGAGAATATATTGGTACCTGAGCTTCGCTAGGACACCTTGACTTAGTTTTGTGAGCCTTGGATCTAGTACAGCAAAATGGTGGCTATTTTTGATCCCCAAATAAGAGCTGGAAACTAAGAGGAGTTCCAGGACCTGCCCTAAGGAAATTAAATAATTTAAAAGACTAAGCTTATAAGAATTGTACTTGAAAGAATTTAAACACTAGAAAATAGACAAATACATTAGAAACAGTAAAATACAAAATACTAAGTATACGTAGATTAGACCATTTCCAAACCTGTCATCCTCATTGTCTGAGGCAGACAAGTTTCAAGTTCAATCAAATTTTGTTACTGTGCTGTTAGCTTCACCTGCCAAAGAAATGCCAGAAAACACTTTCTCCACTATGACCACTTCCAGTGTTTGTTCCTCACCTGTCTCTGGTTTGCCAAGACAAAAGTTTGTCCTTGTAAAATATAAAAGTTATGTTCTATAAACCCACAACTGATAAAGGGTCTCCAAAAGTCTCTTAGCTTTAATGTGCTGTTTCTGTTGTTCTTTACATGCACTTCTTCGTGGTTATTTAGGTATGAACAAGTCTTATTTTGATGTAATTGACAGCCAGCTGTCATAGATCATGATCCATGATCAGGAAGCTCAGGTATAGCTAATGTACATAATTGTGAGTGGAGTAGTTACAGCAATATGATTAAAGGAGTGAGAGGAAAATAGGGCACTGTGGGGTTAGCAATGGGGAAAGAAACCTCAGAATTTTCCAAGTTCTGAAATACATGCACATCTCATTCATATGGATTTGATCTGAAGAGCAAACAAAGTAGTAATAATGTTTATATACCACAGCTTCCCATGAAGAGCTTGGTAAGCTCTGGAAAAACATGTATGAAAGAACACTACTTAGTTGCTAGTTACAGATGTTATGGCTTTTGTTATTCTTTAGTAATTATTTAATTTTATAGGGCTTTTTAACTAAGAAAATTCGAAGAGTACCTTGAAAATTAAGCTCGTCGCTGTATTCATATGTAATCTCACTGTGTTCTGCTTCTTCACCTTCTGGATAAATTTTCCATTAGGAGGTGAATGCCTCAACTCAGAGTTACATTGTACACTTTTTTTTTTTTTCAAACACTGCTTATTGCAGTCTGTGGAAAGAAGACTGAACTCTCTGAAATGCACAATGAGAGCATAGCTTTACAAGCAGAAATTGAACTCTGACACAAGGCACTCTCATGGCTGAGGCTTATTTTCCATGGATTTTGAAGCTGAAGAAACATCTCCTATCACACAAGGACAGGCTACATTCAGGATAGATTAGGAGGTGGACTGTGTCAAGGAATGTAGGTATTTGTGAGTAAATTTGGTATAACAGAACAAGCAGCTAGCTCCATTGATTTTGGGTATTTTTAAACCCAACTCAAGGTATGGGATGCACTGACAATTTTGTTTTAAGCTGATACAGCTTGGAAACACTTACTGATGAGGTCAGTGCAATGCTTGATGTCTTATTTCGAAATAGTATCTGCCTGCATTCCTTCGTACATATTTATTTCATATTTATTTTAAGTGCTACAATTTTATTTTTTTTTTTAATATCATGCCACAGGGTCTTATAAGGAAAGGTTGCTGAATTATTAAAAAATTTCATTGAAAATTTTGGAAATATACTATGAATAGTCATATAGCAGAATTCATACTGACCCACTGTGCTGGTTTTGGTTAGGATAGAGTTATTATTCACAGTTGTTGGTATGGGGCCCAATTTTTTATTGGTAGAAAGTCTGCTATAGTTTCTTAGTCTTTAGAAATGGTGTGATGTCTGAAGTGCTTGGTCATAATGTCACAGAAATAGATTCAGCTCATCTCTAACAGTGTGAGTTTGTTCATCCATTATAACGTTCCTCTGTCTAATGGGGTGTTTCACAGAGAAGTCTGTAGTCCACACTGGGACCATCAGGAAACTGTGAGCACTGTTCAAGTGCTGACTTGTATGCTAGAGATGCATCTTCAAAACCCATATGCCAATGCATTTACATAGGCAGGTTTTTTAAAAAACCCAGCTTATTTGGGATATTTGCAGCTCTGTGTGTGTGGCTCTGTTTTCACATGGTAACCTGAGAACTGCAATAAGTAGGCAATAAGTGAAACAGAAGCAAAAGTATCCAGGCTGGTTTTTGGGCATAATAATTTGAAGTCCGTAAAGCAACTGCAAATAATTTTAGTATTTCCATTATTCCAACTCAGTTCGCAGCTGTACAGGTATGACTTTTTGCATACTGGGCAGAACTGTACTGTGTATATTTTACTACAAGACTGGCAAACCAAGTTCTTGAGTAACCAGATTATATTTACCTATGCAGTGATATATTTAAATCCCTTTAAGTCAGTGGAAGCTTTTCCAGTGGTTTTAATTTCACAAATTTAATAATATTAGTAATCTTCTATTGGTTTTAAAAAGGCTGGCTTTGTTGGTTTTTTGCTTCCCCTGTAGGAAACAACAGTAATACAGTTTTAGTATTAAAATTAATATTGATTTAGCCCAATTTCAGGTTTTGTTGGTTTTGGTTTTGTTTTTCTTTTTTTTTTTTTTTTCCCCATTTTAACTATCTCTTGGGATTATCTTTATAAAATGCTGTTGTGTTTACATGTGCATTTTGTTTTGTAACGTGATATGACATAAAAATTCCTCTAGTATTTTCCTTGGTTCACCACAATCATTATCTGCTAGGTTGTCCACAGGTGTCTGTCTCAGCAGCTGTTCTCTCTTTGAAAGTGTTGATACACAGTTATCAACTGTATTAACTGTAAGGTAAAGATCACAAAGAAAAGTTGGTCCCAGGTCCAAGTTCCTGTACCTCTTTGTCCTGCTTACCTGCCTTTCTATCTCAGTTCCATTGAGTCTTTGAGGTATTTTTTATTCCATTCAGTCTTCAGTCATATTTTTATGGACTATTTTATGGACTAGTCCAGACTACTCTTCAGAGAGACAGACAACAAACCTCTGTTTTAACAAGTAGTATCTGACCAGAGGAGGAGACCTGCTTCCGTGTTTGATAACTAGTGGTGGGAAACAGACTACTTGCCCCAGTTTTTGGGTTCATTTCAAAAATGGCCACTAGCTATCCTAGGAGATTTAAGCATGAAATTCCCTGGTGTGCCCTGCATGATCAAAGTGGAAGAACCAATGTTTCAAGCCAATACACATTTTATAGCTGTATACAATGTTACAGTGTTGGTTTTTCCTAGAGAGATTGGCTCCTCTAAAGGGCACAGCAATTTAGGCAGCTAACACAGAAGTTTATTACCTCTCTTCCATCCCAAAGTCCACCTCATTAACGACAGGGAGAATATTAAATACACAGCTGAGTGTACATGTGTCGTAGTAGTGACCTATATATTTTAAATCAACATCATTCATACTATTAGATGCCTTTTCTTTTGTGTGTTGATGTAATCTGTAGAACTGCATCATTCACACATAACAAGAAACAGACTGACATAGAGTTGTTATGACTTAGACTACTGATTTTAGACCTCTTTATTGGACAAAGCATGTCAGGGTTCAAAGTCACTGAAAGTTAGTGTGTCCTTGTAAGATGTGTTTTTTTGGGTTTTGTTGGTTTGCTGAGTTTTTTTTGTTTGTTTGGGGTTTTTTTTGGAGGGAGGTGTATGAAAACTGTGCATACATTCAGCTCCTGTTATTTGGCAAGCAGTCATAGCAAGGAGTAAATTGATGAAGTACTCTGTGGCAAAGTCCATGTTTTTTAGGTTTTGCCCTTTCTATGTTTCTATTTTCGATGAAGAAAGGGGAGGAAGTTGCAGAATACAGCCACATTATGCTTATCAGGTAGTAGCATTTACATCAGCAACACATCAGTAGCCTGTGCTACTTTCTAATAGATAATACTTACAGACTTATTGCACAAACAGGGGTTTGGTTAATTTGTTTAGTAAGGTGAATATTGCCGAGTCTTTTCTGTAATTAACACTCACTGATATGTGGTACTGTCACCAGACTCTACAAAATCTTTTCACTGGCTAAAGAAATGTCTCTACTGGAACAGAGCACCTTTTCCTTACTTAGACAGCATAGTCACTGTGCTAAAATTTGTAAACCAGGGCCTTTATCAGAAAGGAGCTAGATAACATTTTTCTTTTAAATGTCTGATTAACCAGTTCTCTTTCTTCAGTTTTGCAGGTACTCTGAGGATGGAAAGGCCAGTTAGGAGACTGAGCAAAGCCATTGCTACAGATAGCAAAGAACTGCATCTCACTCCCAATGACATTGCTGTGGAGATGCAGAAAAGGAACATCAAATTCTAAGACTTGCTGCAGGTACAACAGAAACAAGGGATAAGAATCTCTGACAACTTAACGGCATGAGGGCAAATGAGGAAAACAGGTGCTTGCTAGAAAGGCAGCAAATGCTTTCCAGCATCTAAAGTTTGTGTGGAGGTACAAATTCTATAAAGACTAATGACAAGGCCCCTGAACAATAACCTAGCCAATAAACTTATGGCAGTGCATTTATAGATTTTATTTTCAAAGGTTTCACTTTAGATTTGGTCTTCCAAGCTGTACTAGGTAGTTAAAACCAGTTTTTTGTTAGCCGACAGAAGGTTTGATGGCTTTGAACGTTTCCTTTTATGTGTTTCTAATATTAATGTTGTTTATTTAGACATTTGTTGTTCACTTAGGCATAAAGAAATGGCCATTATGCCAGAATGTTTTAAAGAAGAGTAAAGCAGCTAATCTGTAAGATCAGGTGCAACAGCATCCCATGCTCATGTGAAAGCACAACACCAAGATTTATGTTTAGTTTGGCATTTGAAAAAGCAATCAACCCTTACCCCATGCAAGCCTTACAATTATTCTGGCCTATACAATTGTACAAATTTATGATCACCTAACATAAGGCTTGTTAAAGAATGAGAACCACAGGCCTCTATAACAAGCCTCATAACATACAAGCATGTGGTTCCAAAGCATTTTTCTAGCACCAAGCTATATATCAGCAGTAAACTATTGCCTAAAGTGGCCTCATCTGAATGTATGTAGTCTTTCTAATTTTACTCTTCCTGATTTCCTGTCAAAGGTATGGGTGCTTCCCAGAAGTGAGTCAACTCAAAACAACTCCTAGCAAAAGTTTACAGGATCCAAACCTTGTCAGAATACTCACTATCAGTCTCTTGAGTAAAGATGCAAAATGAAGTATGCTGCAAACTAGTGTAAACTGTTGGTAATATAAAATAAAATGTTGTCTTTCCTTTCAAGTGTGTGTTCTGCTTTAGCAGTGGCTAAGAACAGTAACTTGTTCTTGTTGTGGGACTCTGCAGGTCCCACATTATCTGGGACTTGCTTCTAAAATAACATCAAGAGAAGGGAAATGAGGTTAGCCAAGCGTTTTAACAACTTCTACCCCATTGCAAGCTATGCCACTGGTTCTGAATAAGGTTCCTGTTTGTCTAGCATCTTACCAGCACCTGACACTGGTAAATAGTGTTTTTGACATAAGCATGACCAAATTCCTCAAGACATTCAGAACTGGAGTAATATTCCTCTGGCTAATGCAGGTGTTAAAACTTTTGGCAGGATAAATGGGCTAACTTTTTGGGGGGGGAGTACTCCCTATGCTAGTTTATGTAGACAAGCCTTATGTAAGAAGAGACAGCCATATTCTTTTGGGAGTAATCTAGATCCTGTGATGAGAGGAATGTAATTATTGTGCATATAATAGATACATTAAATAATGATTTGAAAGATAGCTGGAAAGAAGAAGAATTTTTGTGTTATTATATTTTCTTGACCATACATATTAGTCTGAGAGTATCTGAAGCTTGATTCAGGGTTTCCAATTCACAAAAAAATGCAGCTGTAAACCTCTTAAGCAGACAGGTTGAATTGTTTGTGAAATTCTCTAGAACAAGCGAACATGATCTTTTATATTTTACAGGGCATATTTTCATGAAGGGTAATATTAACTTGTTCTCTCATTCCAATTAATCTTTTGTTTATGTCTTATAAAGATGCAAACCTTTATTCTCAACTTCCAGAAGAAGAGAAAGTGCCAAACAAAACAAAATGCTGTGTAAGCAAAACACTCCAGTGCATGTGGTTAAGTCCCTCCCCTTGGAAGGGATGGATATAAGGACCACCAGACACATGGTAGATGATGGTAACATTGCTCACTCAGAGCTGCTCAGTCACGTGATTGCTCCTGTATCATATGAATAGGATCATGCCTGCCATGCTAGACTGCACTGCCAAGGAGAGGGAGGTGGAGTGGAAAGGGATTGAAGTCTTTTAAAGCTTGCCCTCCTGTTAAATACGTGCTTTCCTCAACACGTTCCTGTCAAGTTTTTAGATTGTCATATCAATAAGTGTCATACACTAGACACTGTGCAAATCTTTGGTTATTAAAATTTTTTCACAAGTAAGTAAATAATACTAACAAATCAGAATAGGAGCTCTTGACCTGTGTTTTGCAATCACCTAGCAGGCCTCTTGTGTACAACTAAATAAAACACAAGAGACTGGAAAACCAGGCTTAGTGTGTGCATATCCATATATTACCTCTGTACCCCATCTCCTCCTTTGGATTCTGGATAATGACCAGGAGTAGGCTGAAACAGAATGAGAAATCCATGTTCCAAAGAAGCAATGCAGTACTGTAATTTAAAAGTCAGTTTGTTAGAATTGAAAGCTGGGCAGATATTAGGTAGAAACCTCCTGGAGAGAGTCAGAAGAAGAGTTTGAAATCTATGATCAATGCAATCTTGCAGAAATAATCTTAGAGCCAAAACTTTTCCTGCAATGGTAACAGCAACCATATACTTCTAGTAATTTGTGCTGAATAGGGATTCAACTATGCAGACAGAGCAAGGTGCATATGAGAGTTCAGACTCGGCATAAAGACTGTGCAGGCCTATGAGCTGTTGAAAATCAGAGTAGACTGTTTTCTCTATTCCAGTGCTGTTAATGGCTGCAAATAGGTGAAAAGTAGCACAAAAATACCCATGTTACACATGAGTTTATCTCCAGTGATGCAGATATACTGCCAGTTCAACATCTTTCTTTACAGAGGCATGGTACCACCTCTTGCTTTGTGTGAGTTAATTTCTGTACAGACCATAAAGGTACAAAATCGTGCACACCTGTATTATGAGATACATTGGTATTCTCTATAGATCGTGTTTTGTCCCTACTTAAAGAACCATTATACTACAATAGACCTGCTCCACACAAGCATTTGTCAGGGAGATTTCAAACAAACCTGTACCCTTTATTTATGCCCATCAACTCAATTAATATGTAGAAAAAATGAAGTGATATATGGCTGGGGTTCTGCATTAAGTCATATAAAATTAGTGTATGCTGAATTTCTTGGCAGTGAAAATTTGATCTGTATTGGTGTGAGCACATGACTGCATTTTTAACAAATCAGCCAGAGTGTATGTTTATTCAGGGTTTATGCCAGCACAAAGTTAGAGTGATACAAACAGACAATATCTCATCTGATAGGACCTCTCCTGGGACAAAATTACTTCTTCAAGCTATTTACTATCTCATGGAATGATAGCCTATAACCATAATAGCTATAAACCCTGCATAGTCCTCAGACAAATCTGTTTCAAGTCAGAGCTGTAAGTAGACTGACAATTTTTTCCTCAGAGGCAAAGAAAGGGAGAGACACAAATTCAAATTAGGTTTTTCACTTTAGGCAAGTACAAAAAAGTTCAAGAATATGATTTTTGTAGAAATCTTGAGTGTACTGATATGTGAATGTAATTAATAAAAAGGGAAAAAATGAGTTGTAATGATAAACAGAAACATGATTCTTGAAATTACTGGGTTAGGTTTGAGCCCATATTGTGAAAGAAAAAGGATTTGATTTTACTCTTCCCACCATGTTTCTTCTTTTAAATATGAAGCTGCTGTGTCATGTTATGGATCCATGGCATGTCATTCTGAAGCTGAATTGTCATGACAGTAGTTACAAGTGTTGAAGATAGTAAACGTTACAGTGTGAATCCAGTCATTTTTGGCTAAATCCATCAGCAAGTGTATGCAGGTTTTACTGACTTTGATATAAAATTGACTGAGGTCATGTACAATTTTGGGGGGTTTTGTTGATTTTCATTGAAATTCCATTAGAATTTATGAAATTACTTTTGTCATTGCTGCATTGTCTGTGTCAGGCCAGGGATTGTAAGTGACTGCAGTGCAACATTCAGTGACAATACTGCTTAACATTGGGCAGGCCAGCCGGCTATTTGTTTTTGCATGCACCTGCACTGCAGTCTTGACTAGGCTAGCACAGCAATTTTTTTGGATACATGCTAGAGTAGCTGATGGAACTGATTTAACTGAAGAATAGCAGGGATTGCTAAAGCTGGCATTGCCACTGATTTTTTTTTTTCCCTCCAAACTGCATAGTGTATGAAAACAAATGGAGCAAGGAATTTGGAGCAGACCTGGCAAAAGGGTATGATGGTAAACTGAAAGAAGGATTATACTTGACAAACTCAAGGTAAGAGCATACCTGTACCTTCATTCCAGGAAATATGTTAGAGTAAAAAAGGTATTCTGAAGTAGATGCATTCGTATGAATACAAGAATACTTTTGAAAAGTATAGCATGTACTGGGGGCTGTGAATCAGCTTTGTTCTGGTATGACTACATCTGTACCACTTGTGCTGGTATTAACAGTGTTAGTAAAAATGTTCTCTTAACCGATGGAGTGATGCTAATAAAACTTTTACAGGTACAAGACCCCTAAAAATTGAAATAATCAATAAATAACATACTTGTCTAATGTAAACATTGCACACCCCAAATTCAGCAGGTCTGAGTTTGCAAAGCTGTAATTCTACTAAGCTAGCACTGTGGGAAAATGCAGAAGTTACTTTTTGGAAGTTGAAGTGCCATTTTATTTCTCTTGATACATTGTGGTGAACTTTTCAAAATCAGTCTTGGCACAGCTGAAGCATCTTTAGCATTCTTCTGCTACTGTTTCTTCTACCACTATCACCTCTTAAAAGCTTATGTTTATTCTCCAAATGGGACCAGATTGCACTGAGAAATTGGTTTTTAATACAATGACAATGCACCACTATTCAATTCATACAAAGCACTCAAATCATTTACTCCAGACACAGGCTTAGGCTCACAAGCATTCTAAGGTAATCTGTATTAGCAGTGCGGTTTTAACTGCTATTACATTACATTATATACAAGTACTAAAGGTATACAAGAAGAGAACTTAAAACATCCTTTGGGGTTGAATTTTGCAAAAAGTGATGCTTCATATAAGCTCATCAACAGAAAACACTTTCAAGCAAAAGTTTATTAAATAAAAAAGTTTATTAAGGTCTGATGATACATAGCAATTTGCTATATATGAGATACTTAGAGCAAAATGTGATTTATGTATTTGACTTTTACCCGCAAAAGAAACATCTGCTGTCCTGTGTGTGATTCCAGTGCCCTTGGGATGGAATAAGTCCAACTACTGAGCAACAAACATTTTAGAGGTACCATTGTAGACAGGATGTTATGGGTGCACAGAGACTCAGGACTGACTACAAATCCAAAAGCAAAGAAACTACTGAAGACTATTCAGTTTGGTTGCCCCAGATATTCTGAGGAGGATTCAATGTCCTTGAATGATAGGGCCTTTTAATTTGTGGTCATGTGAAACAAAAAGGATGCATGTGATTTCTCCCGATCCATTTTCTTATCAAATAATGCCAAATTTTTGTAATACCATGCCATAGGAGTCAGCATTTTCCTCTAGCTCTCCTATGTCCTTCCCATAAATGCTGTGCTGAAGTCCTAAGTCTTGCTCTTTGCATGGAAAAGTCAAAAAAGTACAGGGAATACTAGAATTCAAACTTTTGAGGGCACTTTTGAATTGAGCTGGGTGACAGGCCCTCCTGTAACATCCCATTAGAGAAAAAGATGTGAAGATGTTAAAAAAGAAAACTCATGTGTGCTGGTCTTTTATCAGAATTCAAACTAAGGCACAGTATTTTAAAAAGACTGACAACTTACTCTTCCATTTTGGGCATGGACAATGTGGAGGGAATAACTAGTGGGATGTGATTGAGGAATATATCAAGGGATCTTTGGTATGCAGAGACTTGATTTCTCAGGAATGGATGTAGCCCTGTGCTCCCCCACCTTCCTGCTTTCCTTCCTCTCAACATCCCTATTGCTATCCGGCCTTCTGTCAAAGAAATACTCTAGCTGTAAGTTGCACTGTAGAAGACTTTATTAAGAACACTTTTCTTGCCATTGTAAGATATTGGTGTAACTATGGTGTTGTGTAGACATAGTATTTATTTTCATTGCTGTAGTTTGTAGGTCTGAACATGTCACGTGTGGAGGTTTTGTGTGGTGGTTTAGCTCTTGGGAATGCTGCTTACCTCTGTTTAAGTTAGTGTCATCTTTATATGCTCCAAATGACAGTATCTTTCCCAGTAGTAGAACCAGGAAGCCACAACTTTATTTGCTGGTAGTTTCTGCAGTGAACTAGCCATCATTCCTTATGCTCTCATGCCAATCATGTCAGCCTCCAGAGAATGTGCTCTATCATCAAAATACATATGTGTAAGAACATTTTGATCACACAAGAAATAATTCATGATTATACAGTGATGTCTATAAAACCTTACCAATGCACTTTTTTATTCAGTAAAAATCTAATTAAACTTTTTTAGATACAAATCTTTGAAAACCCCACAACTCTCACATTTCACCAATAGGACAATATGCACAGAAACATTTTACACAATTTATTATTATATACAATTATTATTAATTGTATATCATTATCATCTATGATAATTTCCAGTGTGCTTAGATCTCATTGTGCAGCAGCAATGACACACCTAACTTAGGATTTGCTCACAGATGACAGAAAAAGAAATTCCCCAAAATGAAAAATGCTTGGAAAGGCTCTGATGCAAGGCAAAACCACTTTCTGATTTCCTGAGTAGGTCTCTAAGGCCTTCCAGCCTTACAGAAAATGAGTCTAATATTGTTCTTGTATATAAGGATTTATTTTATTTCTCGTTCTTTTTGGAAACATAAATTAAGGCCTTTTACCTATCCTTATCCCTCTCAGTATCTCCTGAATTGCACTTAGTTAAGGCTCTGTACTGTTATAGTGACATAAAGAAAGAGTGAGAGCATTTCCTGTGCCAGAAACAAGCCCCCATTTCCCTCGTAGCTCTGACACTACTACTAACAGTTTCAGAGCTATGGACATTTCCTTAATTTCCAGAACATTTAATATAAGAGGTGGGAAAAGAGATATGATTTTCACTATCTGGAAAGAGACTCAAAACACAAGATCAAAACCTTTGCTTCTGTTAAAATTGAAAATTGAACAATAATTCTTCACTTTTCAGGTGTTGCTTCTAGACTCCGAGCTCCTCCAAGCCACCTGTGTGTGTACTGTTATCAAGTGCTTGTATGTCATATTTTGTGGGGAATTAAAGTTTAAAAAATAGATTTATTTTTTTTTTATGAGCTTAAGAAAGAAAAAAGAAAGGCTCAGGGAAATGGATAAGTGATAAAAAGGACAGACTGGGACTTCGCTTTGTTTGACTGCTGTTTTGGATTGTTCTTGAGTTTGAATCCTGAGTTTAAACCCAGTTTAAATCCTTGGAGTCTCATCATTTGTACACATGACACTCCTTGGTCACAAAATAGAATAATTTAGTTTGAAGGGATCCTGGAAGTCACTTGGTCAATGTCAGATCAAAGAAGGGCCATTTGAGATCAGTTTGAGCAGTTCTCTGTCCTGCTGAGTTCTGAATATCTCCAAGGATGGAGAGTGAAGAGATGCTCTTGGATAATTTGCTCCAGTGTTGGACTACCTTTATTTTGAAATTTTTTTTCTTCACAATAGCTTTCTGTCTGTCCTACTGTCCATCTGTCCTACTGTCTGATCCATGACCAGGACCATATTAGAAAGTAACTTTGTCTCTTCAGAATCTGCTGCACTTGTCTGTTCTTCAAGTCTTGGACTCTGATGTTAGGGGAGCACAACTGGCAAGAAATCTTGAGTCAGGACACATAGAGTTAACTTGGGAATCCTTCTGGATCTTAAAGTCAGAGAGGATTTTGTGCAGTGCTTTGGACGTGGTTTTAGCAAAACTCCCACTGAGAGGAGTTGAACTGAACAGTACCTTTTGCTATAAGTAGTCAGAAGGGTCAAGATTTGTACTTCAGTGGAACCCAAATTTGATATGTCTTACTTTTTTTTTCCCCTTAGGCTGTTAATTCGCAATCAGGTGTGAAGAACACTGCTATTTCTCCAATCCCCACTCTGCTCTCGGAAGGGCAGGCAAATACCCTCGCAAACACTGGGAAAGGATTACTGGTGCCTCAGCTTCTTGCAGTACTTAATGTCATGGACCACAGTACTGGAATTGGCCGATGCACACACAGGTAAACAGTGGACAAAATAAATGTATTATTCCATGTGCACTTTTGCCAGCAGCAGCCTCTTTTGAAGCATTTCCAGGACTCACCTCAACTGCCAGCTGCTTGTTCCTGACACCATTTCAGCTGTGCCAATACAGCTGTATAAGTGTATTTTTGGGAACTGAATTATGGGACTGATTCCGGTTAAACTTCCTAAACTGCTTTTTTTGCAGAATTTTTCTTCAATACCTCTTAAATTCCCTGGGTCTGCTTCACAGGATGGCCTTACAGACAGTTGTGTTGATAAAAGTCATATGGCTCATCAGAGAATGGAACAGGCAGGAAGGAAGAAAAAAATTGTTGAAAGTACATTAAGTTAATACCACTGTCAAAGGGAACTCCTCTTCAAACCTTTGGCCTCATGGTGCTGCTGCTGAGACCTGAGCTAAACTATCACTGTTGTACAGATTACAGTGTTGATCTCACAGTCAGCCTCAACAATGCTAGCATTCCATAGCTATACTGGTATCAGTTTGCTCATCAGAAATGATAAGCTAAAGATTAAATTAAAAGAATGCAGTAGAAAGGGATCCCTCATAAACTTGTGAAGTTTTTTAAAAGGAATTCCTTGCTCTTTGCAAGCACAAGTACTGCTGAATTTGCAGAGCAATGGTCTCTGGAGTTGCGGAATAGAATCTGAATAAACAGTGTATTCAAAACTGAAGTTCTCATTTAAATTTTTATGTTAATTTTAGTCTGTCACTGATGTCACACAAGTGTACAGCAAGAATCATTTTACTGAAATGACAGACATTGCTCTGTCCCCTGTAATTTCTACCTGCGTAAAAGACATATGAAATGCTACTAAATCAAGTCAGCATTTTATACTGACTTGACACCTATATTGCAGTGATGTAAATTGCTTCAATATGAGGCATCAGTGAATAAAATTACACTAGAATAAAAGTCTTGTGTCAGAATTTGATCCCATGTAAGTGTTTTGTACTATTGTTTTAATGGAACATTGCAAAACTGAAGAATCATTAGTAGTTCTTGCCAAAGCTTTAGCATTTAAAAGATCCTGTTTTCCATTTCCCTATAGTCCCTTTATGCTACTTCATTAGCTTAAAAGGCCATAAAGAGAGCATATTGGGAATATTTTCATTTTGGTGTTGCTCTTGCCTTTGGCATAGTAGATATGGTGGGTTGTGGCTGAGGAGAAAGGGTCATGGCTTGCCTGCCTCCCTGTTCCAGCTATCCTTGGTTGCTAGAACAGCTCCTGAGGGCCTCAGGCTGTCAACTGTACTAAAATTGCTGGTAGCCTTAAGACTATTCAAGAAGTATTTAGCTACCAAATGCGGGTAATTGTGGCAGGAGTCTAGCTAATACTGCTTTTGTCCAACAGACTAATTAAAGGCTGAACATATGAGAAGAAGAGAAAAAATTCTCTTCTTTTAAGGAAGAGAATTATTAAGAAAAATAATTTGATCTAATACTAAAGTAAAAGTTCTGTTCTTTCTAATAGGATCCTAGAAGTTTTTGATAGTTTATCTCAGACTGAAGCACAGCTAGAGAGCTTAAATGCTTTCCTTGCGGGCCCCCTGCATACTCTACTTTTGATTTAATTTAAAAAAAAAAATAATAAAAAGGTTGTTCAGTGCAAGAACATTTAAAAACTATTCTTGCCTATGAAAAATCAGGAGTTCTATTTCTACTACCAGAGATAGTTCAAATTTAAAGAAGCCCAATTGGAGATATGTCATCATGGGTACCTATGTCCTGTTTCTCCCTCCATACAAAATGAGGTGGGGAAGGGGAATAATCAGCTGCTAGTCTGACAAGATGCAGTCCTCCACACATCAGTATAGCTGTGTTTGTTGTAATTTGTAGCTGTACTTCTCCCTTCTGCTGCTTCTACAATCAGTTGCGAGTAGTTCCAACCTATTTATGCAACGTGTGTTTTCAGTGGTACTTCAATATTTGCTAGTACAATCATAAAATCTCACATCTCAGATAAATTTTCTATGTCTCCAGCTGTGCTGCAGACAATATCAGATTTCTGAACTGCAGGAGCCTCATCTGGGGCTGATTGTATCTCCTCTTTCTCTACTCTAAGGTAGATCATGGTTAAAAGTGCACAAGCAGAATGAGGCCCTTGCTAAAGCAGCAGATTCAGGAGCAAGCAGCTCCCTTTCCTTCCTCCTGCCAGGTAAACCAGATTATTTTAAAAAAAGCACTTCCCTGTGTTCTGAGATGCTGCAGTGTCACTAATACTTTCTCAGTCACTGCTTTCCAGCCAACAGCAGCCACTGGGCCACCATCAGAACTCTGTTTCTTACTCTTAGTTCTGTAAAGCATGGCTTACAAACAACTTGCAGTGTCCTGCATAGTGAACTGACCCACATATGCAGACATTCTGAGAAGTTCAAGTCTGATTGAATTCCAGACATTTTACAGCCAGGAATACAGCTATTACCTCATTATGGCAGCTGCAATTCCTTTTTTATAGACTGCTTCAAAGAGGAGTTGATACAGCCTTGTTTCCCTGTCTAAATACCTAATCTCCATGTTGTGAAAGTGGGTTAGAAATAACATACTGCAACTGCTCTTCATTACCCAGAACAAAAGGAAACAAAGCTCTGTTACTGAATCCAGGCTTTAACTAGAATGAGCAGTTTATGATTTTCAAGACAAATCTGCTGATCAGCAGAGTTTGTGGCTAATACTTGCACTTTTCTTCTGTGCCCCCTGTATTTATTTGCACTGGGGAATTCACTGAAGTGAGATGTTCTGCCTTGGTGTGAGAGCTCCTGTGGAAATGAGAGGACATGGCAGATGATTCTCCTGCTCTTTGAACTGAAAATTTGGGTGACCTGCCTGGCAACCCATAAAAAGGCTCTTAGGTAAAGAGAAGCAATGATCCTGGTTAAACAGGACAGTCCAATCTGAAATAGTCTTTAGGTGGCTTTAACTGGTTTAAAGGCTGACAATGGAAGTTCTATGCATGGTATCTGTGAAAAGATGTCAGAAGGCCAATGACACAGGATTTCAAGCAGCAATTCTGTTCTCCCTGGTATTAACAATTGGAAGCATCTTAAAAATGAAAGGCAATCATTTCAGCCCAAAAGAACAGAAAGAAATAGAAATTGCTCTCTAGCCTCACCACTCTTTTGTACAATTCAGGGAAGAGGAACCCAAAAATAGGAATGTCAGTGTCTGTACCTTTTCAAAAAGTCTGCTAGTTGGTACTATGGCAGTGCATCTCTGCTACCTGACCTGGACACTTTCTGGCTGAGACAGTGAAAATACAGTCATATTGTTGAAAAATATGGAATATGTAAATTTTTTTTCAGAAAGGATGTTCTTTGATGTTTGATCTTTGTATACTTTCAAGCCTAAAAAATGAAAAGGAGATTTAATGCATGAAACAGGACCTAACAAGCTCTAAGTAATGTCCAGTTATTAGAAAGAAAAATTACTTGTTCGTAGAATTGCCTTGTTAAGGCTTAGTGCTGGACATACTTCAGTGATCTCAGACCTAGGAAGAGGTTAACAAAGCTTGGGAAGAAGGATGCCCACTGATAGTGGACACAAAGAATGCAGAATTTATGGGCCACAAGGACATTTGGCAGAACTCCCAAGATAAGGAAGAAACTAATAAAGCAAACTCAGCAATTGTGCTGAAATCAACTTCAACTGGGTAAAAGGTAATTCTGGCATGGGAAGATGGTGACCATCGACCCAAGAAACCTACTGATTCAAGAGAAGAAAAAGACTGAACATTAGCATGAGAAGCAAGAGAATCATTAACCAATAGAAGATAGAATACTAATTAATAAAAGAACTATGTAACTTGTAGCCAATGAACACTAATTCCTTTGTTTACTAAAATGCATAAATAGTAGAATGTTTTGGCAGTTAGTGTGCTTGATTTGTGGAATATCACTGAGCACCCAGGTTTGTGCAACTCTGAAATAATCAATGTCTCTCTTGAGTGTGTAATTACTGGCTTGTTGCACAAAGGGTAGCAAATCTGATTTTTTAGAAATACCTGTCTTTGTTCATCATTATTTACATAACTTTGCAGAGATGGAAATAGGGGCTGCTATGTGAGTTCTACCTTGCAGTAGGAACTGCAGGCTTGATAAAGTAAATTAAATTAATAATTATAATATTTTATAAAGTAAACTAAATTAATAATCAACATGCACATTTCACCTGGGTGCATGAAAAAAGATCAGACTCTTAAAATTTTATAGGACAAATCTGAGGTTGGGGTTTTTGTTTTGTTTTTATTTTGACAGTAATTAGCTGCTCACATGTAAGAAAGCTAAATCTTTTTTTTTCCCTTGTTCAGCTCTAGAGCTGTGTTTTCTATGCCTACAATTAGTCATCATGTCATGAAGATGAGTTCCTTCTTTGTTTCTTTTTGCATTAAAGGATTAGTGTCATGTTTCCTATCTTGCCCAGTGAGCCTGGCTTTCCCTTTTTTCTCTTCAAGTGGCAAAACTTCAAGTACCACAAGTGCCTTAACTCCAGCCCTTGTCCAAGAGCAAGATGTTAGTCTGATTATCAGAGCACATCTCAGGTCTGCGTTTAACCGCATTTAGCCGAGAAAGGAATTAAGCCTAATTTCCTACCTCTGACCAAGGATTAATAACATTTTGTAAATCAGAGCATTATCACCATGGTGTTCTCCCCTGCTAGATCACTTGATTAGAGGACAATGATCTGTCCTGACTTCCTTCTGAAAGTTCTGCATGGTGACACACAAGTAGGTGGAACAGAGCACTGACAGTTCCCTCTGTAGGAAAGTACTTCTTAAGACAGTTGCTTCAAGTAGCCTTCTGATCAGCTCACTAGTTGCTTTGAATTTCATTTTGAAGCGTGTAGACATCTACTGATCTAGGAGCTTAAGCATGAAACCGGATCTCTGGATATCAGACTTCTCAAATCTCCTTTATATCAATCTAAATTCTACCCCTGTACAAGTGGTCACTGAGTTTGAGTGTTCTTTGAGCTGGCCAGATATCAGGGAACATCTGTGGAATGACACGATGTGTTACAGCTTGGTGCCTGGCAGGGGAAGAGCAGATCCTTGTGGATAGGGTGGGAGGACAGGAGAGCCACTTTCCATGACTGTGCAAACCCAGATTGCCTTCAGCTGCTTGTGAAACCACAGGTACAGGCTTTGGGTATTTCGAGGGAGAAGCATTTCTCTATTTTTAGATGAAATAGCATTGCCACTCCAGTTAATCTAAGTAGTCTTGCTACAGAACACTGCTATATTTAGAAGTCACTCAACTCCTTAATGCAAGAACAATATCTTATAAAAAGGTCACATTACTCTTCTCCATTCTGTTAGTACTGTGGGGTTTTTAATTTATGCTAGACCACCTTATTCCTCTTTAATTAAAACACACATGAACGTACATCTTCCCTATGTAGTTGTGGCCTCCATTTCCATCAATATTTGTCTCAAGTGGGCCTATAAGGACTATTTCACTGATTTTCAAAGTCACCATTAGCTCTGAACTCATCCAGAGGCTCTGAATCGCAGATAAGGAAATGCATACTGGTACATGAAATTAGAATGCATATTGGTATATACCAATGCATATTGGTACATAAAATTAATACCCTGCAGTGTCCTACCCACTCTTTTTCAAGGAATCTGTTCCCTCATTAAAGCTGCATTGGATGGCTAATGCTGGTAGATTTACAGCATGCAACCTGCACATTAGCAAGCACTGCAAGACTCATGTTTCTAAGGGGAAAGCACACTGTGTAAAACACCTTTACATTTTATTTTCATAAGTTTAAATAAAGAACCAATTCCTAAAAAGACACACCTCATTGTAAAGCATTGAGGATCAAAGTCAGGCACAGATAGCTGGAACACAGGAAAAGGAGTCTTAAAGCACCAAGACCTGCAAAATAAGGGTAGGGTTACCCTGGATCAGGATCAGCTTCATTGCATGTGCCTGTGAACTTCATTGGTCAGCTCTGGATACACATGTGCTATCAGGGAAATAAATCTATTGTTACCAACTTTTGGCTTTGGAATTTGATTGTGCATAAATAAAAGCAGGTATTCTCCAAGATAAGAGAGTTTAGTTTATCAATTTTTTCATCCATTCAGGAGTTGCAAATTACTATTTTCCTTTCAAATTTCTTCTTCCTTCATGTTTGCATGGATATTTGCTTTCAGTGAGCAAAGGCTATGTGTGTAGTGTCAGAAATTAAACTCTGAACTAAGTAGAAATATGTTACAGAACACACAGAACCATGTCCTGTTAGTCTTTATGCCTTTAAAAAGCTGATCTAAAATCAACACTGAAATGTCAGGAGATAAGAAACATCTATCCGCATGAGGTTAAGCACTTTAGATATGCAGAAAATAATTTGTCATGAGGTTTAGGCATTTCAAATGTTGGGGCTGAGCACTGTGAGTACTATCATCCTACTACTTCTTAAGAATGGCACACACAGATGGCCAAAAGGAAGTCAAAGCCAAATTTCTGAATTTTAAGAACATGCTGCTATATTTTTTTGTGTGTCAAAGAACGTACATGATGTTAATTGAGGGGAATTCATATTGAATGTCATATGTCACGCACACTTGCAGTGTTCCAAGCTGTGCTTAGCCTGTGCTGCGACGTGATATACACAGTGGCATTGCATAGAACAGGTGGGAATCCCCAGACCTCAACATAGACAAACCAGACAGTCTAGGCAACAGTTTTCTTGATATTTGTCATTTGACTGTAATAGGGCAGATTTGCTATTACACTTTCAGGTGTACAGTAACAGGAACAGATTGGTTACTAATTTGATTGATTTTAGTGGTGCATCCAAGGTAAATAGAGCAATTTACCAAACAATCTGTGAGTAAAGATTCAGAGCTTTGCATCAGTTTAGTCATTTGTGAATCTAACACCTAATTCCCTGGCAGAGCTTTATTTGAAAGCAACCTCATAGGTATAGATATTTATATTTCCTATCTAGAGTAGATTGAAAAATTTCTCAGTGTCAGAATAATGAGAATATTCTGCAATTATTTGGTTTAAAAACTTCAGACTATTCTATTTTTAGGAAAAAAGAGTTTGGTATTCACTAGTTCATAGGAAATTGTTTAGATTTTCTGTCTAAAGGAGGACCACTCCCAAAGTGAGTGTGTGTCTCTAAGCAACTTGAACTGTAACATGTAATTTAGAAGCACTTTAAAAATCTAATTCATGTGAGTCAGTCCACAATTATATATCCAGTATCATATGTGTGCCAGAGGCTCAACAGACCTGTAAGGGAGATGATTCACTTGATTTGCTTATATAAATGGTTAGATTAGTGGTACTAGTAATTCCATAGGCTCTGTCTGCATTTCCCTGCGTAATATTAGGATGCTGCTCCACCCAGTTTACTGTCCTAGCTTGGAGCTGGCAGCTTCTGGTGCCACCTACCCTGTAAGGAAGTCTCTGACCTAATCTCTGTATGGTAAGATTCCCAGTGCAGCAGCTTAGCAAAGGCTTTCTAAATCAGCACTGGTATGAAAAGATTGCTGCTTGACTGGTCTGGTGTGATTAAAAGTGGACCAACACCTAGTTGCAGAACACAGTCAGGAAATTAAAGGAGGTCAGAACAAGCCAAGAATAGCAAGTCGTGCTCAGGGAGAAGCATTCTTGGCTGAGGTATGGTGTTTTCTGAGAGGATTTTAGCAGGGAAGCGCACACCTGTGACATGACACAGTATGTAGTGGCGAGAACAGGGAAGGGATTTCATTGCCTAGTGAGTGGTACAGGAGGACCTGATTTGTAACAATTTTCCTTTTAGGCAATAGTATATGTCAAGCAGCCTCTGGAGTTGCCAGCCCCATTCCTAGTCTCTGACTCAGTCATTCAATATTCTTGCTGCTTAACTTCATTCCTGAAAGATTGCTGCTTCTGTAATTGTCAGAGGGGTAGGGTGAGAAGTGGGGAGGGATAGAGAGGAGTCTGGAGCTTGCAGTCTGTAGTGCCAACTGTGGGGCTTCTCTGCCAGATGGTATTCCCCCATCTGAGATCAGGACAGTCTATGGCATTCAGCAGTCCTGGCATGCCAGAAACATATTGCGTGCATTTCATGTCCATTGATGGGCACCATGATTACTGTAAGTGTAAGAGGTGTCATTCTATCATGTTCTATGGTTTGTGTCATCATCACAGGTAATTAATTTATGGATATCAGCTCCTGACTTAGAATGGTGTTAAAGTGCATTTAAAGTGTTAAACTTTAAATGTGGCTGCTCAGTTAGTATCTTTGGGCCCTATGAGAGGCTTTGTTTGCTTTTCTAAAAAATTAAAGGAATTTAAAGTACGTGGTAGAAAACAACAAAATATCAGTGAGATCCAGAGTGATTTTTCTGCAGGTGTAATTTTTATTCCACAAAGCTGCTGTTACACACATTTAAGAAATTAATTAGTCTGGGAAAGTGGTTGTTAGATGAGAACAATCTGTAGTCTCATGTTTGTTGCAGAAGAGGACTGAAAGGAAAAGACAGCAGCACTGAACCTGACCCAGCCTTCCTTCCCAGCTCATGGGCTTTTTTCTCACTGTCTCTCCTTCATCCGGGCTATAATGGGTACCCATTAAGACTATCCTATGCAATTAAATAGTCAGCGGACATTCACTCACTATACAGACTCTGCATATGAGTACACAGTACAGAGAAAAAAGAAATCCAAACATGAGAGTAACCTCAACTGTAGGTAGATTTGGTTGCATTCTAAATTGTTTGAGTTAGAATAGGGTGAAGGCAGGCAGACACATGACAAAACAACATGATCCACATTTAGATCCTGTAACTGAGTGTACCTGCAGAGGGGGAGTGAAGGGACTGTACCTGTCACTGTCACTGTTTGAGAACAGCAGGTATGGGGAGATCCATGCAACAGCTCTTCATTCTCCTAGGCTCATACATCTGTACTTTCATTCTCCAGCTTTGCTTAGTTCTCCCCGCAGCAACCCTATTTACTGTCTTTGAGGTGCACTTACTGAGTTTTCCTGATAAAACTCATTCCTACCACTACTCTTATCTATACAACAGCAAAACACAGTGAATCACATACATATTTTATTGCTGTTGTATACAGTGAAATGGTAACCAGTATAAAAAAATGCATTAAATAAATTATATTGTAGTTAAATATAATCCACACAAAATACTCAGAAGTATTCGTAACAGCCAAAAATGAAATAAAATTTTTATATTCATGGATGATCATATTCTTGCTTTAATGGAGGGCTTGTTGTACACTTACTATGCAGAGTAGTAGGTTCCTATTCCAGGAAAATGCAAGGGAGCTTAAGCAAATACTGTTCTAACTTATTCTTAAAGAATATAGGCATTTTAAAGTAGCATACGTTAAAAAAATTAAGCAGAATTTTAAATAGCTACGATCTGCTCCTGTTTGCAAACTGAGCTATCAAAAAACCCCTAGCTGCTTTTCAGTACAATTTTTAGTGCTTCTACCCTAAAACCCTAATGCCAAATAATCACATTTGGAACTGACCTGTATGTTGTACAAACTAATTTTGTCGCTCTGGTTCATTTCAGCAACTTAGTTGTTCTTAAACTAATTGTATTGAAAAATAAGGACTCAATTGAAGAGGAGGAACTAAAATCTCTTCTTGCACCTTGCTTTTTAGGCCCCAACCCTTTCTTACAGAAAACTTTTCCTACTGCTCAGAAGGAAAATTTCTCCCCAGTTGTTCACCTAATTGTGCCTCTTGTCTACAATGAAAAGTATCACTAGCTCTGTAAGGCCATCCAGTGGCTGCATATGAGAATTGCATATTTTTGAGGGTAAATTCCAATTTTGTACAATTTAGGGTATTAAGTAGTGTAGTTAATATTATTACTGGAAATAAACATGAACTGAAATGTACAATTGGAAAACTCCCAGCCTTTGCTGATAAGTAGATCTGTATCTGTAAAGTACCCTTTGAATAATATTGGCAATGGATTTGTTATTCCAGCAACAGGGACAAGATAAAAGTTGATGAGTATTTATTAGTATTTAAATTAATTACTTCCTAGAATGAGGAACAGAAACCCGCAGAGTGAAAAGTTTTAGCCTGTTTTCATTCTGAACCTGAGACAACTGAAGCCGTTGTGAATGCTAGGCTAGGTCTTGTGAATCATCCTCTTAGATCTCATGCTTATGTTTATACTAAAGCAAACCTCTGTGAAGTTACATCTTCTGATTATTAAGTATGGTTTTTTGTCTGGCATGAGATACTACAAAAAGTAATTCAAAAACTGAATGTAAAGAGGACAAGATCTGAACAGTATCTTCCAGAAGCCACATTAAGAATTTATATACATACTATTTCCAGAAAATCCTGCTTAAGTTCAGTACTGAATCTTGATGGCCATCAGACTAAATGAGGCCAGCTGATTGTTTGAGAATCTATGATTAGATGTAGCATTTCCTCTTGATGATGACAGCAATTTGAGCCTCAGTGCCTTGAGCCCTAATTCTGACATCAGTTCCATTATTGTTGCCAATGCTGGACTGTATCAATGAAATACTTTTACCAGTTAGAAAAAGCCCATTTGCTAAAAGCCTTTTAATTCTCTGTTCTTGGTAAATACAGGCTTCTAAAATGTTCACCATCATTAGTAGCTTTTTTCTTCCCATGAAAGCAAATGTATCTTTAATTTTGCCTTCTAGAGTGAATACATTATAATATAGCTTACAATTACATGGTAGCCTATAATTTGCCTAGGGGTGCCTTGCTTCAGTTAGTGCCCTCCAGGTGGCAGAGGCATAAAGAGAGAATAACTTTTTTAACACCAGCCTAAATCTAGCTTTTTTAAAAATTTAAGAGCTCTTTTTTTGCTATGAATATAAATAAATTTTACCCTAGAAAGTTTCAGAAGTGTGTCTAAGATACTGTTACGGCAGGTACTTTGTTCATGTAAAAATAACCGTATAGTAACTATTGCATGCTAGGGTACAACAGTTACCTTTATGATCCTTTCCAGGGTTTTATACATTTCAAATCTTCATTATTTTCAGTCTAGAATTGCCATTACTGAGGTTGCTGTAGTTGTAAACTATAGCAGTTTCTCTCCAATAAGATATCTATTTTCAGTAATAAAGTTTTAATTTAGAATATTACAATTCTTTCTTGCTGCAAAGATTATTATAAAAATAGATAATGCCAGTGTTTTGTGGATATAATGCAACTCAAATAATTTGCTACAGAAACTGCTTTTCGGTTGGGAACTTTTTTGGTTTTTGTTTTTAACCAGGGCCACGACAAATGTATACTCCCCAGACCTGAAAATGTAGACCTATATTTTGGCTCCATGGGACTTTTAGTTAAAATAAGATGGCTGCAGAAAATGAATGCAGAAAGCATTCAACTCATCTCTGGACCCCACTCTATCAGTTTTTTGCATGGTTCCCACTTTACATAATTGGCTGATATCTTCTGAATTCACTTTCCTCTGTAAGGATAAAGAGTTGGGTGATATAGAACCACTGAATGTGCTCCTAATTCCCTTCTCTCTGTAAGCTGTGACTCAGAATATTTCTAGTTCAAGCACAACACAGGTTTCCTTAGAACTGTGTGCTTCCTTAATACTGTGTGCTTGATCAATCCTCAAAAGCTGTTGTTACAACACTGCCTGTGTTCTAGCCTTCCTTCTGAGTACAGCCAGAGGATCACTTGGTTATTTTATTTTACTTGCATTTGCAAGTAAAAGGTTAGGGTTTTTTTATTCATGTGTCAGTTATTACTGTATCATTTACCAGAACCAAAAAGATTCCACTTCTTAGTACATTACAATAGTTATAAATCTTTCCAGAGGCATCCAGTATAGTATATTGGTTTTGTTTGTTCCATTAAATATATGGGAAACTATTTTCCCCTAATGATTTATTATTCTTCATGAGCTAAAAGACAAAGAATAAATATTATATATTTCTGATTTGTTCTGAGATCTTTACTGGAGATGGGAAAAGAACTCAAAACGTGGTGTACCTTTCTCGAGACTGTCATAAAGCCCACTTTTTAACTCTACCAGCTTCCATGCTTTCTGTCTGAACAATATTAATACTGAAGTATTCTTCTGTTAATGCATGGCCTTGCATTTTACCATGTTCTGTGATGTGACTGATCAATAAACACCCTCAGTGAGGAGGTTACAAATAACACCGTGGAATTTACAAATTTAGAAAATTATTTCCAAATCAGCAACAGTTTTTTAGCTAAACCAAATAAGATTAATGAACATCTACATACCAAACACTTCTTATGAGAGTTCATAACATTTACAAAGCCCGTGAGTTCTTCTTAGAGCTTAGCAGGTTTTACAGAACAACCTTAATCCTCTGCTTGGCTGATAACGTTGTTACGGAGACATCAGTATGGAAAAATCTATCCTGTTCTAGTTTCTCTTCCAAAGGTCTCCAGCAGTTCCAGAAGTCATGAGATCCATTCTCTGCCTCATCTCTGCCCTTTCCCAACAACTGCAAACAAGGAGAAGCAGTTTTCTGAGGTTGCAGGCAACCTCTTTTGTGAGAGTGAACATAACCAAATTATTAAAATTGCCATTTTTTGGCATATTTCTCATTAATAGTATTCTTGCTGAATGGAAAGACTTCACCATTTGATGTGTATTTACTTCAAACTGCAAAAACGGAAAAGGAAAAAAAAAACAAATATAGAAGCTTTTCGGACAAAATAATCTTCACAGAACTGAGTTTACAGGCCATTACAAACATTCCAGGCATATATTAGTCTGTCATAATTATGATTGTCCATTTGTTCTTCCCTTATGTAAAATATACCATTTATATTTCTTTGGCCAGACTTTCTTTCATCTTTTTCTAAACTAAGCGCTCCTAATCTTTTAAATTCTCTGCTGTGCACAATAGAGCCCAATTTAGTAAAGATTGTCAAATGTCATTGCAAAACTGTGTTATGCAAAACTGTATTGCAAAACCATTATGTAATTTAGTAATGTGTTTCAAATTCTAAAATAATTTTTAAAAAGTCTTGTCAGGGTTTGTGATGTTATGTTCCATATTCCCAGAGATCTGTTTCAGTTATATTTTCATAGAGGTTTATCCAGTTAATATTTTGTAATGAGGTTAGAAGTTAGTTTTGAAAAATTTGTTTCAAGAATATTTACAGTCCATCTGTTTGTGAACAAAGCACAGATCGAAGAGACATCATAGCACAGATGAGTCATAAACTGGTTCTTAATTATTTCAGTTTAGAGGCAGTATCAAGTGGTGTGTTTGCTCCTGTACAGTCCTAGTCTTCCCTTGAATTAATCTCTTGTCAAAACTGAAGAGCTTTTGGGTATCTACCCTGTCCTAAGAGCTGTTTGTGCTCCCATAATCCTGCCTTCAGAAATTGATAACTGACAATTGTTTAGTGAAAGATTAAACAACAAATGATTTTCATATTATTGGTAATTTCCATGACAGTTTCTTTATTTACTGTAGTAAAATAAACCCATATAGCATATACTGCCAGTTGTGTCACCCTTCTCATTTTAGAAGCATGTAGTTTAGGATCACAGAATGTTTTGCATGTTTACATAACTGGTTATTTTTCCATCCCTGCTCTGATGAAGGTACCACAATATGTTCATTTTACAGCTGAAGGAAGTATGGCAGAGAGCAATGACTTGCTTCAGGGCACACATCAAGAGTGGTGTAGGCTCAGTCATCCCAATTCCCACTTAGAGTGAATGCTACTTCATTCTTAACCCCACAAAAACTACAACTTAAGAAAAAAAATTTGAAAAGTTCCCTACAAAATTGTCCTGTAGCTCCTTTCTTAGGAAGAGATTTTCAGAACCTGAATTTTGGCACCCAAATGCCATCTACATCTTACCATCATGCTTTAGTAGTCTTTTTTGTGGGTAACTTTGTGCCATTCAAAGAGCACCTGGATACAGCTAGAAACCAAAGGAACTAAGCTAGCTTTTAAGCAGAAGGGCTGATTGCAATGGAAGGGGAATGGGATTATTTTAACTAAGCATATTTTGATATAGTGAAGAGTCTAGATAAATCTTATTCCTAACAAAGTACAAAAATGGTCCAGTGGCATTTAATTTATTCCTGTTCTAAGCCCCAACTTACATCTGAAGAGTTGTTAAGAGAAACTGTTTCATCAAGCCCATTTAAGAACAAGCTTTTGTTCAACATGATTAATACTGGACTCTTTCATGGATAAAATTAGAAAATTACTCTATTTTTATGTAAGTGAGGGAAATAATAAAGAAAACCAGCACTGCTTGTGCAAAAACTAAATCTTCTTCTCACGTCTGAAGTGACTCTCAAGTTACTTGTATCTTGTCAGCCTCACTTTTCAATAGTTTTGGTTTTATGCATAGTATTTAGGAGGCAGCTCCTATAGTTTTTACTACATGATAAATGTTTTTGTCCAGGATATTTTCAAACCTGATTTGAGTATGGGTGCTAACATCAGGCAGCTCCCTGTCAACATATAAGGGATCCATATTGACTACTGTGCATTTGTTCAGTAGGTCACCCATGTAGAGAGTAAATGGAAGGAAACTAGATTACAGGGTTATAAATACCTGAAGAGTCTCTTGGAGCAAAGATTGAGTTCTTTTGGGTGTCAGCAGAACCCTGAGATTAAATTAGTGTCCTGCTTGGTTTGGTTTTGCTGTTTTTCTATCCCCTGTGAAGCAAGGTTCCTTTATAAAGAGAAGAAAAAGCCAATGGTTTTTAATAGAGAAATCAAAGTTAGACACTTAAATGATAATCTTAAACATTTACAGGATGTCTTGTTCTGTCGTAGGCACAGACAGATGCATACAATTGTGTTCCATAGGTGTAGCTAAAAAAGGAATTCTGAACCTATTCCATATAATGTGCTTCATTTTCTGGCTGTAATGCTATTGTAATTGGATATTGCAAAGAACAATCTTGGACTTTAAAATACTGTTGGTATAGAAATCGAAATATAAATCTAGAAAACATGTTAGTACATACAGATTTAAGCAGGAAGATTTGGAAGATAATGAATATATATTATGTGATAAAGAATAACAGGATGATCTATTTTCATGGCAACGCAACAGAAAATAATTCTAAAGACTAAGAATCTAAGATTTCCATACAATCAGTGGTAACCAAGGAGGAATAATCTCAGTCAATGACATTCAGAAAAAAAGAAACTGAACTAAATTATTCCTGAAAAATTATCCATAGACTTCAGTAATAAAAAATTGTATATTTTGCAAATTGCAGTGCAGTTTACTCTGAAACCTGTAGGCAGAATTGGCATGGCAATGCCCAACTGTATTTCCTTCTGACACAGAGAACGAAAAGTTGTGATCTGAATGAAAAAGACAAAATAACATCATGTGCTGTGTATGGGTCAAAGCTTTTAGGTTTAAATTCAGCCACAGCAAATAATAACCTTGTTTCTTTAGGAATATCTATTTTTCACATTCTGCAGCATAGTAATCCTAAGAAATCAGTTGTGATCATATTGAAGGATGTTACATATTTTCTCTAGGTAGTCTGAAGGAGCTGTAGGCATGTAAACAGCACCATTTGTTTCAGAGGTTAAAGGTCTAGACCAAAACCTCAGTATCTGTCTAGATCAAAAGCCAGTCAGTCTATGAAAGAGTGAAGACCTCTAGGGAGAATTACCTTTGTGGCATTGCTGAAATGCAAGATGTGTCTTATCCGAGAATATTTATTTGAAATAATACAATAATCTATCAAAATCCCATAACAAGTTCTTACCTCAAATCTGGAAAATAAGGTAACTGCCACTAGGAGGATGTGATTATTCTGTACCACCATCCTTCCCTATCCTTTGTAAAGTTCTGAGAAACTACACAATATTTTGTAATACTGTTACTAAAATATGTTGCCCTGGCAAAAATCAGTGGTGCTGTGACTCAGCTGTGATTTCCAAATATGCATGGAAGTAAATTAGAGGTTGTGGGATTATAATTTGAGATGTTTTCTTCACGTCAGATTCTCTGTGGTGGCAACAAAAATACTGACTAGATTTCAGGCTAAAATGTGGATTAAGACTAAAAGTAATGACTTCTGTATGACTACACAGTTCCTTCTTATGACACTAAATTTATCTCAGGCTTTAAGGAAGTCTACAGGCATTGAGAATTATACTGAATATATTCCTTCTGTGCAAAAGAGAAACAAAAATTTAGAATATATTAATTTTGGCTTCAGATGGGATATAATTCTTAATATTTCCACTTGTATCCTAGGCAATATCTCATAGTTCTATAAAATTTCTTATTCCAAATGCAGGTGTTTTCTTACAGCAATTCTGGAGGCAAAAATACCACTCCTTTCCCCTTGGAAATCTAGAATATAACATGGAGGAGAACAATAAATCAGTTATATCTGGGAAATGTTACTGTTTTAAAAAGGAAAAAACCCTACAACATATAGTTCTGATACTGCTTTCCAGAGTAGTGAAAAAACTTGATTGAACACATAGCTGCATTGTTATACTGTGCTTAAAATATGCATTCCCATGTGGCATTGGATACAATCCTATCACTGGGTCCAGCCTGAAAAGAAGAGACTCCTCAAACAGTGGCTCATCTCTGGTAAAATATTTCTCCACTTGGGCTTTTTTACCCCCCACTTAGTTGTTTTTAAAAAACACTATCTTAATTATGTTAATATTTCTGTAATTAGATGCATTTCAGAGAAATGCACTCTGCATTGTACTGTAAAGAGTAATAAACCCCAGAAATTTATCTGTGTATAGTATTTTATCATATATATTAGGATGATATTTTAAAATATGGGTCTTAGTGACTTGGGTGCAGTAATACAGGAATAAGCATACAAAGTGAAACTCCTGAAAACTTCAGACTAGACCAAATTCTTACATGTGTAGTATCTAAAAATAAAGGATACTAATTATAACAACAGCAGATACTTACAGGTGTAGATGAACACACCTATTTTTCTTCCCCTTTCACTCCAACACATTTGGGAAGATCTGTGATGGAACATGCCTGCCACTTTGGCTGTTAATGGAAAACAATGAAGTTTTTGGCAGGATCACTTACTTTAAGGTGTGACTTCCTTCTGAAATAAGATCTGGAGGCCAAAAGCGAGGTGAGTACTTTATTAATCTTAGCTGGAAGTAGGAGAGAGAGATCACATCATAAAACATTCTGTCAATGTCAGCTGTATGTTCCAAGAGTGGAGTAGCATTTTAAAATCTTACTGAGTCTGACAAGCTTTCCAGTTAAAAAAAAAAAAAAAAAAAAAAAAAAGAAAACGTTTTGAAATCTTTTTTGTTTTTTTTTAAGAAATAAAAGAACTTTATTTATAAAGAATGTTCACCAAACCAGTTGGAAATCACTAATATTGGTAGATTAAGGAATCTTAGAAATGTTACATGACTGTCTGTGGGTTTATGGGTGGGTTTTTTTGTTCTTTCCTTGTTTTTCTTGGTTGGTTGGTTTGATTTGGTTGGCAGGCTTTTTCCTGGGTTTTTGTGGTTTTGGTTTGGTTTTTTTTGTTTTGCTTGGGCATAACCCTAATAGATTGCAAGGGTGAGTTTACAGGAGATAAAAGGAAGAGATCAAGCAGGTTTAGTTGAGCATTTTTATGGCAACTGGGTCCAGATCCATCTACACAAAAGACCAATAGGAAAAAGACATGTAAAGTTTTTCTATGTGCCCTCCCCAAAACACAGTAGTCAGAGCTTTTTCCTGGAGTTGAGGATTTGAATTTTCTGTTTTCTATTTGGAGCAAAAGGGAGAGGAGGAAACATTGATTTGTGTATCTTGAAAAACAGATAGCTCGTATCAGTCATCAAAGAACAAAAATCAAGGCTTCAGTTTATCCAGAGGAGGAATTCAAACATGCGCCTTCCCCTACAAAAGCAAATGTTTTAACTATTAAATTGCAAAGTATTGCAAATTGGGAAACACTCTGACTCTGTCTTACTTTTTATGAGGAGTGGCTGATGCGACATAGCAGTTCTAGAAGAGAGAATCTAGTAGCTGAGAATCCTGAATACGGATAAGCCCTAATTGCATCTGGGAGGATATATATTCCAGTCTCGCTCTCTTTTTTTTTTTTTTTTTTTTTTGGCTTCTTTTACTGGTAGCTTTGTCCTTTAAGCTTGCTGATTTGAACACCTGAATTTCCTGTGTTTTATGGGGACTGTGGGCACTGTCTCTCAAGAAAGTGGATTTTATTGCAACACATATATCCACGATGCAAGTAAGCCAAGTTAATTTTTTTCTACTCTAAAAGAACCTAGTTTTTCCAACAAAATAAAATGCCAGAGTTCTTTGTGCTCATTCAGCATCAGGCAGAGAGCAAAAATGAGGCTTTTAAAAAGTTCAGATTTGAGAATTTCTGCAGAGCTCTCTACAATGTATAACATATGAATGTGTAAAGTTTTAAGCACTGGTGTCATCTGATATGACAGACTATAGTATTGCAGAGTTTGCTGTCAAATCCGAATTTAATCAAGGCAGATAGATTTCCTTTAGCAAAAGTTTCCAGTCATGTCAGAAAAAATATAAATGAAGCATTGAAGGAGGTTGTGATCTACCTAGAAAAACAAGGTAGTTCTTAATCTGAATAATATTTTATTACTTTGTTGTAAAAGTTTAGGTTCAGACGGAGTGTTGTTTTAGTAGTTGCTGATTAGTGGTGCATTTGTTATGGGAAGTAATTAAAAGCTTATGGGACTGACAAAATAATGTCTGTGCAGTCAAAGTGGAATTCAGAAGCATGATAGATTAGAGTTCCAATGAAAGTCTGTGATTTTAAATCATTATAAACCAAAATAATTTCACTTCCCATTGCAGTGAAATAGGATCATTTGGAAATACTGTGAAATCACTTAATCAGAAACAAACCAATGACATATTGTTTTTCTTACACTGTCAAATTTGTGAAGTAAAACAAATTTTCTCCTAGGTTTTTTTGATACCTAGTTTACACAGATGTTTTGTGGGTAAATTAATAATTTTTAAGTGCATTAAAAATTAATAATTATGCACAAATAGTAATAGACAATATTAATTATATGGAAGGACTATATTAACCTCTTAGATCTTTTTTATTTTAGTTTTTTTTAATGCCTTTGTTATCTAGAGTTACTCACGATTAATCTTCAGGATTTGGACCCAGTCTTCACGTGTTTTATGTCGGAACTTTCTTGAGTGGTCATAGCCCAATTTCACATCCATGTTGCCTGAAAATACCATGAATGCACTCAAACATATGCAATGGTAAGTAAGTAATCAGATGCCTCTACATTGTTTTGAACTCCCTACTACATCAGGAACAGAGCAGATGAAACGTGGGTTAGGTTTTTTCTGAAATATCTGTTCTCTCTCCATCTTCCTTTCCACCTTCCCTATCTCCCTTGCTTTCTGCCAGGATCCGCTGGAGTCCTCAGGATGGCACTACACCGTAGCAGGGTGTTGGGATATCAGTTCCAAGTTTATAGCATGGATGGATTGCTTTTTAAACTCCAGAGATTTGTTCAAATTCTACTTTCCTTATGCCACAAGTATTTTGCCTTTCAGACTGTCATCAGCTGTGAATTGCAGCTGACTCCTGCTAGGGCAGATGGGGCAATTCCATTGTAGAAAGGAATCAAGTTACTAAGAAGTTTGGGAAACATGCTTACCCTAAGCTCCCTCCATTAAACTGTTAGGTGAAGGGTCCTCTTTGCAACTAGCAAGTTTGTCTCTAAAGGAAAACAGTTAATCAGGTAAAATGGGCTTTAAAGTATTCAATTCCTGTGTTCTTGGCCTATCTTCAGACTCTAGTATATAAGGCAAAGTTGTTTTTTGATTAAATAAAAAAAGGTTAAACAATTTGGGAAGTGTGTCCTTCTGGTAACTTTTATCCAGACCAGCACATGAAGAGGAAATGCCTTATCAAACCCCAGCAACTTGAGATCCACTGGGCTATTCAGGCCAAGTTAGTTGGTGCAGGGGCAGGATGATATAAGCATTGAAGAGCCTTCAATGTCAGTATCTGTTCCCGCCCAAAATGAGACAGAAAGAGCAAAATCCTTCCTGTCGTGGAGCTGTTGTGCAGCTTTGCAGGGAGGAGAGCAGGAGCAGAGCTCTTGCTTTCTGGAAGAGGAAGCAACCTCTGCTGCTGTGAAACCAGAGAGAACAATGGAAATTGTGTAGACAAGCAGTTTTGAGAGGCTGCTTTTGGCTCTCCAGGGCTTGATGCCATGCACTGGAAGAACATGTCATATCACTCAAGTCACTTCAGGTTAGTGTGACAGAAGTAGCTCTCATTTTCCTAATTTCAATCCTGTATTGCTTCGTACTAAGGTGGTTTTATCTTTTTATCTTTTTTTTTTTTTTAATGTAAAAACCCCAACTATCAAGCTTTTATTTTTAAAATGCCTGAAGACTTTTTGCTCTATAGAAAGATTGTCGACTGCAAATATAGAGAAAGTGAAACCTTAATCAATGAAATACCAGACTGAAGCAATCCTGATGGCTGTTATTTATGCCTCAGTATCACTTTGAAGCATCTGTTCAATTTAAGGTCCTTGATTTTATTCCAGGTTCTCTGGAGAACATATGTAGTCATTACAGACCATTTGTCTCCACTTTATTGTAAACTACTTCTATCCATGTACATACTGAGGCCATAGTTCTTTCAACTTTATGGATATGCCTAAAATCTATTAATGTGAACATTCACATTATTGTTTTTTATATTGTGTGCAATAGGCAAGCGTATAACTTGCAAAAATCAGAACGCAGTTATTACTTCATCATTAGAGGATTAAAACCCTTAGAAATGTCTACTATTTGCCAAATGAGACATAATATCCTGATGTACACCATCAGTTTTCCATACGTGGTAAGAATAAATGTATTTAAACAATACAGTAAAATAATATTGTTCCCTGTAACACATAGCAGCAGACTCTGATAGTAAGAAGCCCACAGCTGTTGGATTAATATATGTAAGGATTTATAATATGCATTTGAAATTATATACCAGGATGGACTGTGCATTTTTTATACATATGTATGTGTGTGAGTATATAGTCTTGGACTGTAGGCAAGACTATGTACGAAATATTGAGAGTGTAGAAGCTCTGAATGGCCTCCTTCACAATCATCACCATCATGCAGGCATTTTCCCTGTGTAATATCTACCACCCCTCAATGCTGATTCCTTTCAGTAACTGTATTTCTGGCTCATGTCACACTAGAATATATTCCCTCCACTGCCTGTCATCTACTAGGTTTCATTTTAAATGAGGTAGTCACTATCCTTATCTAATGTACTTTGGCCAGTGCAGTTTAAGGATTGGGAGGATTTATAGTTCAGCTGTCTGAACATAATACAAGATTTTCAGCACTGAAATAAGCATTTGAAATTAAAATTCTTTAAAATTATTTGATGTTTAATCACACTGAAAAAGAATTTTATTACATGAGGGCTGTAAGACTTTTGGATGCTGTCTATATTTACACCATAGCAACACAAGAGAAATTATTGTTACTTATTGAAGAAATAATCTCTGTTCTTTCTAGTTGGGTTATATTTAAAGTCCAGAAAATTTTGATGAGGAAGATGAAAGCTATGGTCAGTGATAGATTTAGCCTTGAAATAGTTGAAAGTGTGGCTTGTGGGGTAAATGTTTTTTTATATTGACTACATGTCAGGTCTGTATTAGATGCATGACAATAGCAAAGAAGACAATTACCATAATTGACCTGCTTTTAAAGAAAAACAGATATTGCTGGGTTACTCATGCAACAGTGGTCTTATTTTGTAACTTGGGAGCTTTTCACACAGCCTAATTCAAGGCAGCCCATGGCAAGTGCTTGTGTTAGTTGATTAGCCTTCCTGGAATCCTCCAAATTTGTTAGGAGGAAGAGATTTCCACCACCCAGAGGGCAATTCAGAGGAAGGATTCACTACAGGTAACTGAATTGCTCTTCTCAAGAGGCCCTCTCACCCTATTGATACGCAGGAAACCAACAGCATCCAACTTCCTAATTTATTGTATAAACAGAACAAAAAAATTACCGTGTCAGGAATAAAATCCAAATGAAGAGAAGTATATAAGCCTGTAGTACACCAAATGTAAAATGAGGCACTTAAAATCAAAATTAGAAACCTGAAAAAGCCTGCTTATGTGGTACCAATTTCTAGGCTTTTTCAAATTGTGCCTGGTGATATGTCAGTAGGCATGTCTGGAACTGCTTGAAATTTGGTAGTGCTGGAGAGACAATACATGTCATGCCTCATAGTCCACATACAGAAACTAGATGTTCTATTATAAGGCACATCCTTTGCCTTTCCTCTCTTTCCATGACAAGACTGTTATTAATGATTTTAGTGGTTAAAACAATGACTAAAAGGCCCATTCTCTTTTAAAAGTTGATAATACAAGCAGAGGATTATTTTAAGCCTTTATAGTTAGAAATTAACACTGTGATTGCGATAGATGCTCCACAGTAATAGAAGGAGAAAACTATTTCTCACCTGAGGCAATTGTACAAAATTTCTGATATATAGTCTGAATCTGTCCTCTTTTAGTGTAAAATCATTACCCCTTTTCCTATTGCAACAGATCTTACTAAAAAGGTTATAACCCCTGAGAAGAGAAGTGAATGGACACTTTGAGTATGTTATGATTTAAACTGATGTAGATTTAAAGTGATGAAAGTAAATATGCTAGTTTACTCTCCTGTTGCCTGACAGATCAAGATGGTGTCTATTTCCCTTCAATTCCTATTTCCAGAGAGTAGGACCTTTGGAAATTTTCAGAATTGACATTGTTCCTCTTCTCTCTAGAACAAGAGTTGTGTGTAAATCTTATATGTGAACAGGAAGTCAAGCAAAATTCAGTAATTCATATAGGGAAGTAGCAAGTGCGATCTGAAAAGTTTCAACCTGGGTATTTTTATTCAAAATTCCAGTTGACTTCAGAAGAATGATAGATGTGGGTCTTTTTCACAAGAGAAAAACAATCCTCTGCATTAAATACCTGTTGGAATGAATGGATGTTGGTGGCTTTTTGTATCTGACTGAAAATTGTCAGTTTCTGTGGATACTGATTTACAGTCCTGTGATTCAGAGCAGGGTTATTGGTCATTATTATTTGTTACACCTATTTTAAAGAGCGATATATTTAACAACTATATCCTGAATAGCAGTATCTAAAGATTGAGGTAACATACACCAGCATTGTTGTGAGTCTGAATAAAACTGCAGTAATATTGTTTTTATTTCACATTGATCAAACATGAAGCCTATTCAGCATTGTGAAAAAAAAAAAGAAAATGGCCTAATAATCAAGAATAAGAAAGGATGTTAAATATACTTCCAAGTACCTCTCAGTTAAAAGACAGGAGAGAGAATTTTCAAAATGAAAGGATTTTGTGGAAAAAGAAATGTTACACACTAATGATGTTTTGAAAAATGAGGAAAACGGATTTTTTAGGAAATGACCAAGAGGTGGCAGTCCTCCCTGCACTGCTAGAGTACCTAGAGCCCTCAGAGCTGTCCAGTGCTCATTCTCAAGGGCTCAACAGCCACTTTTTCTTAAAATACACCCAATGAAAATAAATCCTGTTGTGGCAACATTTGGCTTTTCTGCAAGTACAAAAGACTACATAAAATCGAGCCTTTTAATACATCTGAATATGCTTGTTTGACGCTGGCCCTCTAGGCTGCTGGCTCTGTGTCTTGCTGTACTCTTACATGACATGTTGCTGTATCACTAAAGTCAGACACATATGGTTGTGGCTTAATTGGCATCAGTCTGGATCCACAGGAAAATTTAACAGGGATTCAACTTGCTTGATCCTTCTACTTAAGAAAAATCCAGAATACAGCTCATGTAAAGTTATCTTGTATTTAGAAAAGTCTCCACAGGGAACAATTCAAACAGATTGATTTGTTTTATGCCTAGAAGAGTCACATCATAACGGAAATAAACCTGCAGGTGTTAAGATGTCAATAGCTGTATTTTATTTCCTGTGGCCATTATCCTCCCACAACCTCCAGAGTTCAGCCAATTATGGACCCCTTCCTCATGCTTGAGAAAAACAACTGAAGGATCCTTGGTATTAGCAGTGGGTGGCTGCAGCATATGGGGATATATGGTAATGCTTCAGTTCTAAATGTACATGATACAGTTAATAGTTCCTGTGGTGCCAGGATTGTATCTGTGGCACTTGATTTTGCTGTGCTCTATCACAGCCTGCTCTGGCTCTGAGCATAATTGTGCTTCTGTTGCCTTTTCTCTGTTCCCTTTTCCTTTGGCTGCCTCACAGGCCTGGGTCTGCATTATCCCTATGGTTGTCTTCCTTTGATGGAAATGTTCACTCTCCCTTCTTCATGGTCAGGAGTGGTGCTGTTTTTTCCAAGGAAAGGACCAGAAAAGTACTGAGCCACCACACATTTAGTGAGAGTGGAGGTTTGTGTGTCCTAGAGGGCAGTTGGGGATGATAAGCAGTTCAGTGAGGGAACAGAGGGGAAAACTCCTCCATCTCTGTATTGATCTTAGTTCAGAAACCACATTCTTAGCTGTATGTCCTAACCTATTGCTAACAGCGTTACAAAAGACACAAATTGTATTCTCCACTACTACTGCCTGTCATGGTGCAGAGTATTGCTTTAATTGCTACTAAGATGAGCTTCTCTTACAGAGAACTGAAGCTCTTTTCATTTATACCCTTTATACACAGAAAATGTAGAAGGTGACAAGACTTTCTTTGAAAAACTGTTAAATTCAGCTGTTTGGGCAAATATTACAGCCAACAGTAACTGATCCATTGGTTATTATCCTCAGTCAGAGGGAGGCTTTGTTCTTGTTCTGAGGTTTAGTCGCTTGCCATTACTGAAAGGGTCAATTCAATTTCCCCTTTCTCCTGGCCACACATTCCTGTTGCTTCCCTGATGCTGGCCGTTGTGTTTGTTTGATCCTACTATAATCTGGCTCCACTAAACCAGAGAAAACTCCTGCAAAAAAAAATGACTAGTTTTCTGGGATTTGGTGGGAGCTGAAGCACCTCTCACAGGGCTCCCACGAGTGCTGCCAGTGAAGTAACTGAACTCTGTGCTGTCTGAAAATGCATGTGTGCTAAATGTGTAGGCTTGCAAGACGCTGGGTTTTCCAAGAAAGCCAACTTAGGAAACTCATTCTTCTTCTCTCAATAGCTTGTTTTCATGTATCCTGTGTTTAAATTGTTTGCCTCCTCAGTTCTCACAATACAGTATCATTTCGGACACATTTTAAACTGGATCATTCTGCAGCTGGAAATGAAAGGTAGGAAAGAAAAGGAGGATCCTACCCTTTTGGTGGTATTAAGCTCTCATAGTGACTCAAGCCAAACCAAGTATTTTCACTTTCATGTGCATCTCAAAATGTTTCATTGATGAAATAGAACTAGGTACACCCTAATGGCTGTACTAAACCTGGAGGCCTATAATGCTATTTTTCCATATTTTTCCTGTTTTCCATATGTTGTGCATTAATACAGTGTTTTGGTGTTATGATAACTGTGTTTATTTATTTGTAACATCATGAAATGTTCTGAGCTCTGTTATTGGTGCACTCAGGCAGCAGCCATCCTCCTTTTACAAAAACTACCTACTCCAGTGTCAGGCTGCCTCCCTGGGGGGAGCTGCTCTGAGTGTGTCTGCAGCCTAAATAGAGAAGCAGCAGTTGTCACCAGCCATAATTTTCAATTTGACAGTATCTCTTTAATTTCTGGCTGTCTAGTATGGAAAATCACAGAAATAGATAACCTCTAAACCATATTTATCCAGCTTATGAGGTGTCAAGGAAAATGTTTTTATGATCAGAAGCAGACCCAATGTAGTTAATCATCTGAGTGACTCTCTGAAGTACCTTGAGGTGATGTAAATGAGGAAATTGCTGATGAACCACAGCTGATTCCCTCATTCTTTTTGCCCAGCTACTTCCTTCTCCTAATGCTTGAGATAGTTATTCACTAAAAGAGAACTTTCTTCTCTGTCTTGTATGAGGGAAGATTTTGATATCTCATATTATTGTCTGCATGTATTCCTGTATTTATCCTTAGTGCATTCCATCCTGTTTGCACTCCCTTTTTTTCTTCCACATGGTTATCTCGTGAAAATCTTAAAGGAAGACATATTGTATTTTGTTTGGGGTTTTTTTATTGTAAAAAGGGACTGAATTCTTGCACTAGAGCAGACAGATTAGAGGCACTTTTTTTGGTGCTGTAACATCATACACATATTCAGATTTTATGCTTATGAGGTTGCACAAAGTGCCAAACATAGTCCACTGGAAAATACATATTTTTAGTTTTTCTTACATAATTTAAACATAAAGTTCCTTCTTGAATTCCCACTGTGACAAAGGGAGATCAGTCACCTATCCTAAGTCTTAAAGAGCCTAAAAATGGTATTCTTAAACGTTTTGTTGAACTCCAGTTAGCATCAATCCTTCTGATAATCAAACAAAAAAGTAAACAAGTTAAAAATAGGGACAAATATTGCTTCTACGTAGTTGTCATAACTACAGATGTTTGGTAACTGCATTTTACAGGCTGTAAGAATTTGATGCTGATGTACCTTTAGAATTAGGTATTTCTATAAGGCATTTTGAAATTATTATAACTTAAGTAAGATTAGCTTCATCAATGACACATTAAGAACACATTTGAATATATTATTTCTATCTTAATGCACTATTTTATAAGTGGTACAACTATGCCATTTTCTTAAACATCTACCATCCTCTGACTATCAACAGTGAACAGTCAGGACTATTATCAAATATTTAATAAAACATGGAGAATGCATAGTAAAACGTACATGAAGAGCAATGATTAATACTGAAAATGATCCCAGTTTGATCCTCTTATACATGACAGGGTAGAATTTGCAATATTTTTCTGAATAAACAGACAGAAATGCTCATCAGCTTTTCTGAATTCATTTAGGAAAGCATCTTGAAAGGTGTACTGTGATATTATGACATTTTTTATGCTTGGTAGAGTTTTCCTTTGCCTGTGCTTGGAGGCACATAGATAGTTGGGAAATCATTCTGATGATCCTTCTGAATTATATGTAGCCCAAATCAGCTGCAGAGCTAATGAATGAGCAAAGGATGTGTTAGCAGTCCTGCTTTGAGCCATGCTTATAAGTAAATAATATTAATCCCTTCAGAGCAATGTACATCCAAATTATTAAAGCTGGTTCCTGAAAAAACTTAGACCACAGTGCTTAATAAAAATACCTTGTTCCTTGAGTTATTAGTTCCTCCATTACCATTGAAAATAGTTTAGGGCTTTTGTATTTTATCCAAGAATTTGTATCTTGTTAGGAAAATGCAGCTACAGTACTATTGAGACATTCACTGTTAGTTCAGGTGGAGAGGAACAGGAACTAAGCTGTGACAGCAAAGGTTGTAGGAAACACTTGGGTATATGAAGGAGATTTCTGAATGGTTCAGGTGAAAAGGGAATCTATGTTAAAAAAAGAAACAAACAAACCTGGGCCTTATTTTTATTGTTTTCCCACCAGATTTTACAGTTGGTCTAGTTACAGTGGCTGGGACCAGCTTATCACTGTGTGGGTCTAACGAAAGCTGTGTATCTACACCCTCTGTGTAATTTCTGATGAACTGTTAATAATGGATTATTTGCAGGAGCTGCCTAGGGCACACCTAACACCTCAGGCTACAAGCTGCGTGTTAAAGAACTCTGTGAGATAGGGGAGTGTTCCTGTCTTCACACCAATGACTCAGTTGTGGTAACTCCTCTCTGGGAGGCATCAGCACCTTCACACCCCAACTGAGGGGTCATGTCTGCTAATGGGCCGTCAAAGATTCCAAAAATATCCCATGACTTACAGAGTTAAATCACCCATTGTGAAACTTCTCATCCTAGGGGGAAGTACTGAGCATTCCCACCTGAACCTGAGCATAGATAATCTTTGGGTTTTTTGACTTCTGGTACCACTCATGGGATCCAGAGGAGGACCAGAACCTCAACAGGACTGTGACTCCCACCCTCACCAAGAATGTGACCATCATTCTCACCAACAGGTTTCCCTTTCCTTTTGCTCTGTACTCAGGGGGACTACATGGCGCTCGGCACAGGGGCTAGCGAGCACCATTCTGTTCATGCCCCAGGGTGCTGGGTTATACATCTGTCATTGTGGTTTAAACCCAGGTTTTTTTCTGTATAATTTTATTTATTCTAATCTTTTTAGTAAATTGTAACTCTGACTTGTAATCTCTCAAGTCAGGTTCATTTCTCCTGCCAGTTTACCTTTAAACCAGCACAACAGTTCATCTTAAAAACACATTAATGCAGTGTTAATAATTTCTCTAAGAAGTCTCAAATCTGAATTTTTAAATTTTCTCCACCCGGTGATTGAAACAAAACAAAAAGAACTGGACTAGGTGCTCAGCTGGCAAAAAAACATACTTCAGTTGAAATTATTGAAACTATTGCAATTTGTATCAGCAAGAAACTAGACTATAGGCATTAACAGCAAGCACATTGAAATTAATCTAACCACATATATTTTCTGTGGTGATTTTCTATCTTTCTATGTAGCTAATATAAGAATAAAATTAAATCATATTGGTAGTCACACATATCTTTTCTAGGTGCAAACTAAACATGTTATTCAAAGGAAATTATGAGACACTAAATATGCAGATTCAGTGAAATGCCTCAGTCAGATTATTTTTACAGATTTCCATTTTAATGATGCTTCCTGCAATAATTACTAAATTGTTTATGTAGGTCATTTTTATGTGTGATTGCTCAGAAATTTTTGCTAGGTAGTTTTACTTTTTTTAAATCATACTCTTTGAGTCAATAAACCTTGATGTTCTCCTCAGAAATTAATATTTCATTATTTTTAATTAAAAGATAATAATGTCCTGATATTTTCTATCTAGATTTTTAAAATATGTTTTGCTCCTGAAACATTTTCTACATCATTAATATTTTATGGTCATCAGAAGAAATCATTTTGGAATAAATCATGAGAATAAAACATGACTTACTCCAAATGTTAAAGGTTTTCTCTTTTACAGATATGACATCATTTTGCCACTAGTTTAAGTAATTGCAAATTTACAGGTTACATGGCTTATTTCAATAAAAATGCCACATATCAATTTCTAAGGGATACAATTTAATGTATTTCTTCATTACAGCTAATTTTACCACACAGTGCTTGGTGTTGTCTCTGTTACCATCAAATACTTGACAAATGAGGAAGTTCTGTGCTTTCACATTACGATTTCTCTTTTGTGAAAAGTTTTGTAATCCATCCTGGACATTTCTTCTAATAATATTTCACAGGAGTTTATGAAGAGCTGCAATCCCTTGAAAAGGAAATCTCTGTATCAAAGAGACTGTGCATTCTGCATCTGTAGAAGTGCCTGCACTTCTCTGAGACATACTCTATTATGTAGTAAGGAGGTAGTAGATTTCTCCATCTTATCCTTCAACCAGAGACTGACTGAATTATGATCATGGTGCCGTCTGCTTCTTTTTATTGGTAATTTGCAGTCTGTGGTCCAGTCTCCACTGTCTCAGGCTGCAAAGATCATGCCTGTTGTGAGCCTTTCTGCATTGTGCAATGGTAGATTTCTTGGGCATCCCTCAGTTTATGAGTTATGTGGAATCAGTGCAATATGATTCTGCATGTCTATAATGCTTATAAAATCTTTGTTAAAAATCCCCAGCCTTCAGCTGTTTAGCTTTGAAACAGTTTGGCTGTTTCAATGTGACCATCTGCTGCCTATGCCCATCAAGAATTTCTGTTGGTCCAAGGTACTTTTTGTCAATGAAAAATGCTTAAACACCTTAGACTAGCACAGGATGAGTTTCTCAGAGGGGTTGTAGGTATGGGAAGGATGAAGTAGAAAGCCTGAAAGAAGGAAGCTGATTGTTCTGCAATGGCTGGAAATAGATGTGAACAGCAACGTGATAAAACAGCTTAAAACAGAGTTAGTTTTCTTACCATGCTCACAAAAAAGCACATCTCAGTGACTCATTGGAGGTACAGAGTCTACTACTGAGGGCCTTGATTTCTAGAGCAGGTCTTCGATGTGACTGAAGCCTTGATCTCAGAGCACCCAGAAAAGAGCAATGAATTAAGAACTTCTTTTTTTGTGGAAGTTTTGCTGTCTCTGACAAACAGTTTGTGAGGAAATCATGGATGGATTTTGTGAATGCCTTCCCCCAGTTTTCTCCCCTCACTCCTGGAGCATTACTGTGTGGTTAATGGCATCCAGTGTCAATATTTTCTGGTCAGATACTTGAAACTCTGCATTGCTGGAGTTACATTTGCTCCTAAAAACAATGGTCTTTCTCTCATATGTTTGCACAAACTTATAAAGAATTAGCATGTATATCATCCTGTTTAATATGGGACATCAACATGTCAAGATCTATCCATTTGATGTTTCAGACACCCTACTGTTTGGTAAATTAGATGGGATTTTTTAAAGATTCAGGAAAAGCTTTTTCTATGAAACTGTCTTCAATTTTTCCTTAACAATATGAACTCTGGAATGCTTAGTTAATTGTAGGTTTGTTGTTTTCACTGTCAGGTAATAGCCGTCAACATCTTTAATGGCCTGCCTGAAAAAAGCAACATTTTAGGCATGTTGGTGGTTTTCAGCATTAAATTAAATTTTGCATGATTCTGACAACAGAACCCAAACTTCCCAAATTATGCCAAGAAGGAGGAATCTGCTACTTATTTTGTAACTCATATTAAAAACTTATGATTAAGCAGATAAATGTCCATTTCCACTGATTAGAGCAAAACTCTTTCTAGCTTTCATGAGAGTTTTGCCTCTCAGGTAGCTACTTAAGATGATATTGAAGTTACCAGCAATCTAAGCTAAATATACTGAGCCAATGGAATAATTTTCTCTTGTAATTGCTAGATAAGGAATTCTGTAAATAAAAGCAGAAGAAAAAAATTTTCTCTGCTTCTAAAAGATGTAAAATGAATCCTTCCCAGCAATCTGTTCACTAATGTGTAAAATTTCAGTAAAAATAGATTTTCTTAAAAGTGGCAACTAATTTTCTGATCCTTTTGGTTGTGAGAGTCTTTTTCTGTCAATCATAACTTTCAGAATTGGATGTTCTACACTGAAATTATTTTCTTGGTGACTAACCTGTTTTCTTGCATTAGGCCGGAATGGTACAAGTAAGCGTATTAGCTTGGGAGATAGTCAAGCATTTCCAGTTAAGAAATACAGATTCTGAAACACAGATATGCCAAAGGCCATATTTTCTTTAAGCTGAAGTGCTTTAAGCACAGGATAGGCTTATATTTATAACTTAAGATTTACAGGTAGAATAAAATACTATTTTGCTTTGTGAAAACTTGTCATATGAAAGGGGCAGGGCATTCGCCCAACCCTTAGAGAAGGAAGATTTTCTTGACCCACAGAGATTTATTTGTCTGTTGGTGCCCCAGGGAAAATGAAACCATGTATGTTTGACCCAATCTGTCAGTTGTCCTGTATGGGAGCTCTTCACCAGACATTCACAAGACGGGGGTAATTTGATTGCCCTTTTTCAGAGGCTGCCACACAACAGTGTAAAGGGAGAACCCCTCAGAGTGTCTTCCCACGTGTTATTCCACCGCCTGCAAACTGTCAGCACCTTATAAAGGACTCACTCTAACAGTTTATGGAATAACACTCTTAATACAAATTGTGCCAAATTAAGTTTATGGTTGTCAGTGATAGGGTCTGTCTGCAAAAATGTATTTAAAGCAATCTAATAATACCATAAAGCAAGCGCAAGCACAAACTCTAATACAAAACAATCTAATAATATTATGGAGTCAAAGGGAGCTCTAGTCTTTAAAAGCAGCAATCAGTGTGCATAGAATAAATTTCTTATCTGAACAGGTGTCCCTGAACAGGACAAGGAAGATATATTCTGCCTGTCAGCTGATCCTAGCAATTGTGATGGAAACTTCCTCTGACTTTTCCCCATTTCCAACTTATTTTTATATTATTTCTCTAAGTTTAGGTGGACCTTGACTGAATCTAGTCATAAGTACTTAATTGGGTAGTTGTCTTTGGCATCTGTCTTCCTTGGCAGACAGATCTGGCACGGTCAAAATGTCACCATGTTCCCCCCCCCGCAGGATGTTTGCAGAGGGAGGCCACAGTGCCTTCACATCACTTCCCTCTCCTTTGCATCCTCTATAACAGGTTGTCACATTAAAAGGGAAAAAAAGCCAGAAATGCAAAGATTTCTTGTCTTGTTCCCACTTGTATTAATATATGTTTATTAGCTATAAGCGTCCTCAGAATATCAAGGCCTTTTAATGCCCAACTCAGTCTGTCTGCGTCCCACCTAAACAGACCCTTTGCTGAGACAGATTTACTGGTTGAACAGGAATTTTGATACTCCAATGAGAACTACACTTAATAGCAAGAGAGACACTTTCCACTAGGTTCTCTGAAAAGTTGTATCACTGCCAGCACCAGAAACAAACTGGAATAAACTCTAGCAGTTCCCAAAATGATTTTTATTAATACAAGGATGTGACATTTACTGTGGGTTTCACATTGTCGGCAATAACGTTAGCTGCGTGATTGTATTGAATTGGTAACAAAAACCCCAAAAGAAACCAGAACAAAACACACTCTACAGACAGCACATCACCCTAAGCCTCAGTACAGACTCAAACAACATCCTTCCCTCACCGCATATGTAGCTAACAACAGAAACTACTAACTAGAAGCACAGCAACCTAAAACAGAAATCTAAACCCTCTTGGTAACACAAAGAAAAGAACTGTGCACAACACTCTCTGTAACACAAAGCAAAAAGAAAGAATATAGCTGCTTCTGACTAACAAATGTGTTAAAAGGAACTACACACCTTGAAGGAACACATTAACTAATACAAAGTAAGATATGTAACCCACACCTTAAAGGAACACCATAACCAATATAATGTAAGATATGTACCTGGCGGGTTGCAAGGTGTAAGGCAAGGTATACAGTATTTATGAAATAAAGATGTTAAGCAGGTAAAATTAGTAAATAAAGGTAGCTATGGAGTAAAAGTGAAAAGGTATAAGGCATAAGCTATAAAGTAACAGGTACAGCCTAAGGCATAAGGGTATAAAAGAAGGTATGAAGTATAGGAGGAAAAGAAAAAAAACAGAGTAAATGACAACTCATGCCTTCATGGTCTCAAGGTGTGGGAGACCAGGGCAGCTTGGTGGTTACCTCGGCAGAGATGATGGTCTTTCTCCCCCGATTTTTGCTCCTGTCCAATCTCTTTATCCTTTTTTTCCTCTGCTAGTTTGAGTGACTATAGTCAATAATTATTTTTGGGGTGGTAGATGATATAGGCCTAAAGGGTTGGCTTCTTGTGTTTCCCCAGGATATGTGAAGAAAGGCCATGCTATCTCCATAACACTCCATCCTTTGTAATCCTATCCATCTGTTGTTGGGAGCACATTTGGGAAGCCACTAAAGTTCTTTGTCGCTTTTGTGTGTTAATGTGTCCATTAACAACTGAAAAAGGTTCCTGGGAACACCCTTCCAGGGGTTGAGGTGTATCCCATCAAAGGCTATCACCCCATACAGGTGGTTATCAGTGTTCAGGGAACCTTTGTGGGTCATCTTGACTATGTTTCATCCAGGAAGCAGCAGCTAGGTCTCCTCTGTAAGTCGTTTGCTCCTTTAACTTTTAACCGTATCCATTATCCCACAAAACTCTTCCCTATAAAATTGTTTTGTAAAATGTGTTTGCTTGCTGAACAGTGAAAAAATGAAGAAAGCAATTTCTTTTTCTCTCTTTCAAAAGTAGTGAAAACTTGAAGTATAGTTTGGGTTAGGATGATTCATAAACCTGCCTTACTGGATAGTAGGTATGGCTGAGATAATTTGATTTAATCTAGAAATCATCCTCTCTCTGGAAATATGGGGCTTGGTAGTCTGAGGAAATTTCTGAGAAAAATAATTACTGAGATTTCGTCTATATAATAATTTCAAAATAAATAGCTACATTAAGATAAACATAATCTCTTATGAGAGGGGAAATGGGGAATCAGTGCAGAGAACTGACAATTTCCAAAGAAGTAGCATGAGACAATTTGTGACCCAGTGACTGACTGCTGCTGCATGTCCTGGTGACTTAACCAGGTGTATTCGGGTGTGATGAGACACTATTATTTTGGTCCGTGTCTGGCCTTGATTCCTGCAAGAATTGGTTCTTTTCTTGCCAAGTTATAGAAAACAGGAACTAATAATTGGGACTCTGGCCTTGAAGAGGAAGCATCCTGTGTACACTGAACCTCTTTTGCGACCTGGCTACTTGCCGACAGCCAGTCAAGGATGAGTCAAGGAGAAAAAGGAGGAAGATGAAGTAACGACCACTGACCCAGAAGGGGAGACCCTTGATATATGCTGCACAGGCACAGGGGGATTTCCAGTTACATAATGGGGGGAGGGACTGAAGGCCTCTATCTGGGCGTGTGCTGGCCACGTACACCCAGATAGACATCCGAGACTGAGTGCATAAAAACCAGAGAGTTCCTGCTCCAGGTGGAGGTGTGTGCTGGCACCAAGGACAACATTGCCTTCCGCATGGACACCCACTGAATTTGTTGAGCCTACCAAAGCCCAAGGATGCAGCAGCTAGTAATACTGGGGGGCTTGAGCACACTGGGGTCAGTATGTATAGTAACTGTGTAAGAGGTATACCAATGGTGTGCGTGGTGTATGGGTATGTGGGAGTTGTCTTGGAATTTGTTTTGTTTTGTTCTGTACCCTTTTCTCAGGGATTTTTTTCCCTTTCGTTTGCTACTTCTTTGCAATAAATGCTGTTTGCTTGAATTCTAAATGGTTTCATAGTTTCAGCCCGGAATCCTTCTGAACTCTCCCTGGAACACCAGGATATGCAAGAAACTTTCAATATTTCAAATGTTGAGTACAGTGTCTTTTTAGCATCTATTTTCCAACCTTCCATGTCACTTGTAAAGGAATTCCTCATTCCAGGCTTCTTGCAATTTACTTAGTGACATTAGTGAAGCCCTATTTATGCTTACCCCTTGATGATCATTATGGTGAACTCTGTTGATCAATTTCAAACTTTCATCAGCATCAGTGAGTCCTGTTAAAGACCATGTGTATCATATTTCTGAAGGTCTCTCACTTTTTATAAGCAAATGGCTAATCTACCTTAATTCAAATTATTCCTTAAAAGTTTCTGCCAAGCTTATCACTGCTTGTACATCCCATTTACTTTGACTGTTACATATGTTAAAAAATCCCAGAACTATCCTGTAATCTAGAACACTTTTTCTATTCCTTTTCTTTTGTACAGTGCTGAACCACCAACAATCTTCAACAGTAAAACAAGATACCGTTTTCTTTCTATCTATCAGAATATCTTTCTATCCACCTTGTTGCTGTTTACAGATCACATTTTTACTTCAGTTTTCCTTGGATTGGTAGTAAAAATGTAAGCTTTCATAGTTTTTCGTTACAGTTCAACACTTTGGATTTGCATATGAGCAAAATGATACTGAATGTATTACAGAGCAATATGAGAATACGAATCTCCAATTTAAGGCCATAAGAAATTTTCTTAATATCCCACATAATGGGAATGAGTTTAAAATCACAAACAGAACATTATAATTCAAATATTTAGCAGGTACCCAAACCAGATAAACTTCTACAGGGCTAAGATTTTGTTTTCCTACAACTATAAAATGTAGTCTAAAGATGAAAGAAGAATGCTTATTTCCCCAGGAAGTAGTTTGCCTTTTATTTTTCCTTGAAGCATTAATCTTCCTCTCTGCTGAAAAAAAAGTGGCCAGAAAATATACTCTTATTTTGCCCTTTGCATTGTGTCATGGATGAAGAAGCTTTGTGATTTCTTTAAGGTCTTACCTGTAACTACTGGGCCATAGCATCAGAGATGGGTTGCTACTGTTGTGTGCCATTAAGGGATATTGTATATTCAGAGGTCCGAATCATTACTAGGTTTTGTAACACCCTACAAAACCTTCAGGTATTTCTTTTCGTAACTTGAAGGAACTTTCATTTTGGTGTTTTTTTTTTTTTTCTTTTTTTTTAATTGTCGTAGGGATCCTGGTATGATTTGTACAGTTTACCTATGTGGAGAATTGCAGCGGGTGATGTGGATTTGCTCCCCCCTTTCCATCCCCCCTCTGGCCACGTGGTCCCAGAGAGTCCCTGGAAGAAACCACCAGCCAGGCAGCAGAACAGGAAGCAGAGAGAGATTTATTCACCTGGCCAGGTCTTTTATAGGCTTCACAGCCAATAGGATTCAAGGGGAAGGGTTAACAATAGACCAATC
>JAWWEE010000122.1:6688291-6713456 GCA_035221455.1 Xenops minutus
CATGAGAGACCAATTAATTTTAGTTTACACAGAAATCTCTCTCTCAAGGCTATAGACCGTCTTTATCAGCCTGTTTTCCCATAACTTGGCATGAGAAAAACCCAGCCTCTCACAGGTGGCTGGGCCAAACACAAACCAAAAATACCCACATAGAATTCTACCTGAATACAGTCTGTCTATCTATCTATCTATCTATCTATCTATCTATCTATCTATCTATCTATCTATCAGTGCTCTCATTAGGAAAGTTCATATCAGTTCACTCCTCCTCAGTTATTAGATAATCTGTAGGTGGCAGCAATGGTATGAAGTGCCCTGATTGCTCCTGTCAGTTCAGTGCTTTTAGTAGACATGGCAGAATCCAGTGTGAGAGCTAAAGCTGTAGGAAATCAGGATTTTCCCAGTTCTTCTGTCCATATTTCAAATCAGTTTCACTTCAGGCACTAATATGAAGAAAGCATAAAGGTGATTAATATTTTGTAATGAAGCTATTGGCACCTAATAAAGTATTCACTTCTGTGGAGTCCTTACTAAAAATATTTAAGAACTTGAAGGAAATGTGACATTCAGTTTTAAATACATGCATTTAAATACTAAATCATTTGTCTAAATGAATTCATTAGTATTGATTGATCAATTGCCTTTCAAAGAGATAATCAAGGGGTAATCTTGTTGAAGACAAATGGACTATTTAGCCAGACTCAAAATGCCAAAGGGCCAAATCTTGGTGTGAGAATGGAGAATAACCTTGTAGTTACATTGGGATTATTAAAATGAGAGAGGCAAGAGGCACTCATTCCAAAAAGGAAGTCAGTTTTTGCTAGGTCTCTAAGTCAGAGGAGTCTGCAGCAGGCTGGTCCAGTGCAGAAGGGAAAACTATCCAGATGGGGGGGCGAATCAGGCCCATTTTGGGATCATGCAACAAGGAAATATAAGGTCACTTGAGCTAAAGCTTATAATTGATTTGTGATGTTCTTAGTTTTTAAAAAGAAGATGTTGTAAATTTTTTTTGGCAAATGTTGGAATGAACTATATGAATAATGGCCATGAATCAGCTTCGAAAAGGGTATTGCAAACTTTAACGTGTTTGAGCATTTCCTAGTGGTCAGCTAAAAGTTTGTGATATTAAGATGCAAACAGCATTTGGAAAATGTGCTGCTTCATATTATACTAACCCTTTTAAAAAAACTAGATCTGACTACCAGCTATATGTTTACTCCATTTCACTTTTGGATTGTCTTAATTTCCATTTGAAGTACCAGACATAAAAGATGGTATCTCTAAGCATTGGGCTCCAGATCTTCAAAGACTTTTTTTTCTTAATTTCACAAGCTACACTGTTATAAATAGTAATAAACATTCTTAATGTCTCATTTATTGACTTACTTAAACTTCAGATAGTAATTATGATTATGTTCAAGCATACAGAAAACAGTGGAAATAATTATTTGTGAAATATCAGCACTGTTGATTCTCTCTCAAGTACTCTTCCCCTCTCTGAAGTTACTTCTTACCATTTTCTAAAAACTGTTCTGGACAGTGGTCTGAAACTTACTGGACTTGGTATATGACCAGCAGCTAAGGAGAGTAGGCTCTGAAATGGGAAGCTCCTGGATCTTGGGAGCGTTTGACTCTGGCAATAAGAGTGACCTGGAACCTCTCTGTGAATAAAAAGGACTCCAAAATACCTGTTCAGTCCTCCTGATAATGGAGGTGGTGCTTGTCTGCGCATGGCTTCTGCAGTCAGATTTACTGTTTGCTTACACTTTGCTGTGTGTTTTCTGTTGCTGACTTTATGGTGGGGGTGGAATATTGACAAGGACTCATACATTCAGCATCTGCAGCTAAAGTGCTGAGTGCCAAGGAGTTTATTCTCTACAAACCTTAAAATACTACTCCAGAACTAGAACAATAGAATAAATAGCTTTTCAATTCATACAGCAGCAGCTGAAGCTGGCTAAGTTTCTCTCATACTACTAACTTTCATTGCCTCTTGCTAAGTAAAATCTACTGACGACAGATTGATCCCTTTTGTAGGGGCAGACTGTAAACTGTTCTGCTAAAACAAAAAATCTCTCCCAGATGGCTAAGAAAAAAATCTTTTAAGTTGTCTTTTGAGTTATAAAACCTAGGTTGTGCTTTATGGCAATTTCATTTCAAACTAATGCCTTTTTTTTGTGTCATTGATGAAAAATTTAAAAATTATTCTAACTTTTGCATTTATCAAGGTTTCATGTTTGTTGAAGAATGGGCTGTGGCTTAATGGTACACAATTTTGTATTTTTGAAGAAATGTCTGTGACAAACCAACTGGAGCTTATAGATTGGTTCTTCAGTGACACATCCCAGTTGGAGAAATTTCTGCATATGTTCTGATGCTACAGTTAATCCCCTCACCCTGATATTCTAAGCTTTGTTTTTAAGCCCAGGCAGCTCATTGTACAGTTATCTGCAAGGATTTCCAAGCAATAACGCAGAGTAAAGCACCTTACATTTCAAATTATTTTGTAATATACCCACCTGTGTGTTGTGGCTTAGGAATGGTATTCTCCAGTTTAGTACTCCAGCTAAAACCCACTTGCTCCCTCTCTGCCCTCCACTTGGAGGCACAAAAGCCAAAGATCAGGGGCTGAGATAAGATTTACTGATAACAGCAATCAGACAAGAAAATAGTAACAGCAACTGTATTAATAATAAGAAAAGTATAAGAAATTATTCACAAAAATCCTGATCCTGCAAAAATTTAACCCTGTCCTGGCCAGACCAAGGACAGCATGAAAAAAATGTAGCATGACATAGAAATATTGCAAGATTTTAAAAACTGCAAATGCCTTTTGGAATAGGTATTCCTTTTTTTTTTTGTGAGCTGCTCTTCATTAAGCTTTCATTTCTGTGGTCCAATTTCTACATTTTAGGTTGTAACCTTGCAGGAATCTGTATGAAATATTTACCTAGGAATGTGGAATGAAGTATTCCACCTGCTTCATTTCTGAACCTCTGTTTTACAGAGAGGTAGCTCAGGATTTTGTCTGTCATATAGTGGCACTTGAATCATCAAAAGTTATGTGGCTGAGGAATTGGTCTGAGTAGGTACTGTTCATACAGGTGGCAGCTTCAGTTATCGCTGCACCAGGGGTTAAGCTTTCAGGGGTTTTTAACATAAGTTAAGCTTTCCCTTTGATGTGGTCTGCAATGAGCTCTGAGTTTGTACTAGAGCAAGAGACTGTATATAAATACCGTAGAAAATTCAGGCTCTGTCTCAGATCTGTGTTTCAAACACAAGGAAAATGCATCTAAATTGTTCCCTTTCTTATGGCATCCACGTTGAGGGGTCAACTTGTATTCTTTTTTCTTGACAAATATTTTGCACATGCACAGCAACAGCAGCAACAGAAGAAAAGTGGCTTGGGGTTCAGACCTTGGGCCAAGAAAAGTTTTGAGCCTATGCAAATGTCTAAATTACTGAGCTATTGAGTATGTTTCTGCCTGGGAATTACAACATATAAGAATAGCTTCATTTTTCACTAATAAAGGCTTATTTGCAAAATCTTTGTGTACAGACTTTTGTTTGTGATGTGTGTGTATATTTTGTTTGTTTGTTTTGTGTGTAAGTGAATGTTACATTATTCAGTCTGTAACTCTGTCATGATCTGCTTACCCTTACTTCTTCCAGGTGTTGGGATATCTGTGCAGTTGGTGCTGGCTGTTAGGTGGAGGTACAAGGACTGCTCCTAAACTGATAAGTTGGGCTCTAAATGGTGACCTTGAGGGGATGGTCTAGGCTATGTTAGCTTATCTACCAGGGTAGGATTCCTGTGATCTCAAATACAATTTCTGATTATGTTTTTGTGAACTGAGTGATGACTTGCACAGAATAAGCAAAGAATATAGCTTTCAAGTTTCTCACATGTCCAGTTTCTAACCATGCAGTTTTGTTGCTTCTTTGCTAAGACAACTTATGCTTTCTGTTTTTTAGGCAAGTGGCTCTAACATGGGATGTGACAAAACATACAGAATAGTTGGCCAGTGATTCTTGTCATTGTTTGATTTGGTGGGGATGAATTTGAAAGGTTTGATGGTTTTGCCGGATCTGATAAATTTGTGATTAAATGTTATGTCTGATGAGGAATCTTTTTTTTTTTTCTTTTCTTGCTGGTTATTTTATTACTTAGTGATGTGAGGTGAGGTGAGTGAAGTAACGGCATTGAGAACAGTAGAATGAAGGGGATTCGATTCGTTTCTAGATACAAGTAAAATGTTGGCTTGTTTATGAGCACAGTCTGATGAATCAATTAATTGACTGGAATTCAAGGAATGTGAGTTTTATTAGTGGCTTTTCCAGCATTGAGTACAATGGCCTTGGCAGGGGAATTGACTTTTTTTTGTAGATTGAAAAGTTGAGACTTGGAGAAACAAGTGATAATTACATCCCTTCTGTAAGTTATAAAAACAAGCTCATATAAATAAGCTCATATTTATGAGCTACATAAATATTTAAAAAATAAATGAAAATTATCATTGATAGTACCATGGTATTTCCATCTCAAATTATTCCAGACAAATTGTAATGCAGATTTAAAACAGTTCTATTTAAGAGATACTTTTTGTACTTTGTAGTGGTAAAAATCCTTTTCTTCCTTCCACCCTCTCTTTGTCTCTTTGCTACTACTCCTTAGCCTCCACCAGAAAAACTAGGATTGAGGTGTCATTTAGTTTTGATCCTTACAGCTTCCAGGGGCTACACCAGCTTCTTTTTGCACCTATGGCCAGGGTGCTCTTGGGTGTGTGTTTCTCGAACAACAGTGTTCTTTTTTTTTTTGTGAAGTGACCTCTGCAGAGTGTGAGATTTATGGCAATGTGTCCATTCATTATGTATCAGTGTTACTCTGTGAGCTCCCTGCATCTGTGTCAGAGGAGGAACAACTCCTCAGAGCAAGCTCACAGTAGTATCTTTGAGCATATGTTCTCTATTAAGTCAGATGAGGAAGTCACTTAATTTTCCTTCTATTTGGTGGTTAAAATGGAGGACTTGTCTTAAAACAGATTGTGGTAAATTGGAGGTTTATTTGAACAGTACATCAACATTATTAACTTGAAAATATATACTAAATTGATAGATTTCCTTCAATTACCTCATCTTGAAAGCTGTTCTCAACAAACAACCAAACACTTCAAAAGTGACTTAATCTGCCTGAAAATGAGAAAGTCAGATGAAAACATTCAGCACTTTTGTTATAATGAGTGCTAGATAAACTATGTCATGTATTTGGCCCATTCTACTTCTCCCTGTTCAGAAGTAATAACAAATTGAAAAAAATTTTACATGCCCAGGTTATAAGGTTATCCTGCAAATGTGCTGATGGTGGCCCAAAATTTGGGCATAGGCAACATATTGGGTTGCATAGGGGCCAGCTTTTAGCTGTGACCATTTTGCAACAAGGTGGTGGTTGCTCATAGGTTGGACTCAATGGTCTCAAAGGTCTCTTCCAACCTAGGTGATTCTGTGATTAGTTTTCTGTTATTTTAAATATTGAGTTTATTATTGAATCTGCACCCTATTGTTAAAAAGACAGCTTTATTATTGTACAAATTAATTAGTGTATGTCAGTGAATCTAGCTGAGATTCCTAAGCATTTAGGCAAAGAAATCTAGTGGTGGTGCAGCATGTAGTCTTGGTTTGTCCCATAAGGTACAGACATCTTCTTTAGTGGAAGACACTGCACAGTGTTTCCTTCATAATTTGTGACTGTGCAGAGCACACGGTATGAGTAACCATCATTACTGCAGCTGAAGGGTATGGTGGCTCTGAGGGATAAAACTGTGACTGACATTGAGGGCTAGTAGTTTGTACAGAGAAAAACTTGGGACACTATTATAAAACATGGTTTGGTTTTTTTGTTTTGTTTGTTTGTTTTAGTTTTAGGTTTTTGTTTTGTTTGTTTGGGAAAAAATAACTTGGTTAGTGAAAGGCTGAATAAGGGCTTGTTTAGAAGTTATAGTTGGACGAACAAAAGAAAATTCTTCAAAATGCCTCTGGATTTTTGTGGTACTGTATTTGAGGAGAACAAGTATGCTTAGAAATGCCGAGAACCTGTGATCAAAATGTCAGTGGAAGAGAATTCACTGAAGTTGGAGCATCTTCCTTACTTAAAACTGTTTTGGGATGTAGAAGGTGCAGAACTTGGACTTGATTTAACATTTAAACAACATGTGACACATCACAGACTATGTTCCAGTACTTCTTATCATGGTGTTGTCTTTCCAACAGGCAGCTATAAACCCAGACAGTTGTACTCATCTCTCCTTTCCATATGTACAGCACATGAGAATGTTTTCTTCTTGCCAATTACTTTCCACACTAGCAGGTTGGGCTACTCATCTTCAGCACTTCCTTGTTAGTCTGCATGATACTTCAGTTTGTGTTGTCCTGTTTTATGCAAGACAACCAGCCTCTGCTCTATAGCCAAATTGCAGTTGAGCAGTTCCAGACTCCTGAACTGTAAAGTGTGAAGTAACTGGGTGACATCAAGCTTTTCCTCTTGTTTATTCTGTCATTACTTTGTAAAAGCTATGTCTCCCTCAAATGTTGCCACTCTGTATCCAAGGATTCCCTCTTTGCTAAAAGTATATAGGAAAACTGAGATGAAATCAACTGCTATATTTACTTATTTTCCCCTCTTAAGATTTATTGTTGGTAGCTTCATGCTACATATCACATGAAAATAAAGGCAGATTTGTATCTCAAAGAGCTTATTATGCTCCTTCTGGTTTAATGATTCATTGGGAAATCCTTATATCTTTTCTAAAGTTTTGGTGTCTGCCTTTCTCTGTGTTCTGGAAGTTAGTATCTAAATTTGCATGCGCAAATGCATCAAGCAAATTACCACTGCAAGCAGGACTGAGACTATCAAAGCCTTTTTAACTTGACATACATATAGCTGTGATCAATTTAAACTTATTTTTTTACATAAAGAGATGCAAAAAGAAGGCTCATCTTATAGCACATGCCCTAATAAAAAACATGTATGTGTTTTCTTCCCAAGCAGCAGCTCTGTAGTTAGAGGCCATCTGATTAAAAGCCTTCATCCTGCAATTCCCAATATTAGAATAAATCATAGAACATTGTTTACACGACTTGTTGTTTTTCCTGTAGTGTATCCTCACATGCAGATGTTTTCATCTTTTATTACTAATAGTGTGTGTTAAAGTTTACTGTGTTTTTGTGGTATTTTGTGTGTTTAAACTTTGCAAATGTAGAATGGGAATGATCTTATATTTTGTCTGAGGGAAATGAAACTCATCCTTGGGATACTTTTTGGTTTGTTTTCTCTGCTTTTACAATAGCTTTTTGCTGTTCTAGGAAAAGGCAGAAACCTTTCACCAGCTAATTTCCACCTTGCGTTCCTGGATTAAGAATGCAAGCAGAAGATATATGTCAGTTGTATTGACTTTGTGTGCTAAGGTTTTGTTAGCAGAGAGTTACAGGGATGGCTTCTGTGAAATGCTGCAGAAAGCTTCCCTCCTGTCTGACAGCCAATGCCAGCCAAGAAAGACCCATTGCTGGCCAAGACCAAGCCTGTCAGTGATGCTGGTATCACCTCTGGGGTAATGGATTCAAGGAAGAGCAAAAAAACTCCTCTGTGCAAGAGCAACTGCAGCTGGACAGAGGAGTGGGAATATGTGAGTGGAACAGCTCTGCAGACAACAAGGTCAGTGGAGAAGGAGGGGGAGGAGGTGCTCCAGGTGCCAGAGCTGGGGATCTCTTGCAGCCCACGGTGCAGACCATGACTGTGGTGAGGTAGCTGTGCCCCTGCATAGTGGGGGTTCACAGTAGAACAGATCCACCTGCAGCCTATGAAGGGCTCCATGCTGGAACAGATGGATGCCTGAAGGAGGCTGTGACCCCATGGGAAGCCTGCACTGGAACAGGTTCCTTGGCAGGACCTGTGGCCTCATGGAGAGTGGAACTCATGCTGGAGCAGTTTTGCTGTCAGGACTTGAGACCCTGGGGGGGACCCATGCTGGAGCAATTTGTGAGAAGCTGTGGAAGGACTCATGTTGGAGAAGTTAGTGGAGAACTGTCTCCCATGGAGGGGACCTCGCACTGGAGCAGGAAAAGAGTATGAGGGTTCTCCCTCCTCTGAGGAAGAGTGGCAGAAACAACCAGCGATGAACTGACTGCAGTCCTCCTTCTCCATCTCCCTGTGCTGCTGTGGGGATGAAGTAGAGGATTCAAGAGTCAATTTGAACAGGGGAAGAACGTTTGGGTTTATTTCTCATTATTCTACTCTGATTTTGATGGGTAGTGGATTAAGCTAATTTTCCCAACTCAAGTCTATTTTGCTGGTGACAGTAATTGGTGAGTGATCTCTCTCTATCCTTACCCAAACCCATGAGCCTTTCCTTACATTTTCTGTTCTCTGCTCAGATGAGGAGGAGAATGACATGCACCCATCCAGAATCAACCACATTCATGCCACATGAAGAATATCAAGGTGACAGAAAAGTACTGACACAGTGACAGTGCACGGCGGAGCTGGTTTGCTGAAGCACCAAGACGAAAGGGAATTGATTTAGCAGTAACTCCACACCTCAAGTCCTTGGCATATTAAAAGGATTCCTTTTTTAAGAACTTCAAAGGCAAAAAGCACAGGGAGTCAGATTCTTCAACTGTTTTAAGTGACTGTAGCTCCAGTAGTGATTGGATGGATGGATGGATGGATGGATGGATGGATGGATGGATGGATGGATGGATGGATGGACGGACAGATGGATAACTGCATGTGCTTAACTAGTGTAAGTTACTTGAAGAGCTGGTTGAGATCTTTCTAAAAGAGCAATAGGGAAAGCATAAGGAAGATAGTTTTGAAGGAATATACAAAATTCTGATTTTTCTTCCTTCTCCTCCTCTTATTTGGTAAATAACTGTAGGCAACGGGTAAGAAGTCCTAGCTGAAAAGCTTGATTTAAGAGAGGATTTTCAGAGTTGATTCCCTTCAGAGTAGGAAGCAAACCAGAAAACTTTTAACTGCTCTTACAGGAGGGGGAAAGGCTGATGGCTGATTAATGTTTTTGTTCAGCCTTTGCTTATATTAGTATACTAGTTAGGAAAAAAAATCACTCTTCTTCAGGGTAACAGAATTTTGAAATGGATACTCAATACTCCTGTAAGCGTCCCCTATCCCCTTTGCTTTCAGTCTTCTCTGGTAAGTAGCTTATGGAAAAATGACTCAATTTTGTGCAATAGTTTTTCTTTATTTTTTATGGCTTTGTTGAGGGGTGTGTATATGTGGGGTGGTGGTGTTCCATTCTATATTTATCTACCACCATCCAAATCTGTTACAACTGTTTCTGAGTTTGGCCAAGAACTTCACAGCTGCTGCTCTTCTTCCTAGTGTGTTCAAAATAGGTTGTGAAGGGTTTTAACTTCATACAACGAAATTAGAGCCCCTAAATGCCAGAAAAAGGCAAGAGATAAGATTCTGGTACTGTTAGTCTGGATGAATGAATGAATTAATTAATTAATTGTTGTGGTTTGAGCCTTGGCTAAACGCCTGGTGTCCAGCAAAACTCCTTCAAGGTCTTTCTTCCCCCGCCCCCCCCGCCCCCCCTGCCCCTCCTCCCCTTTCACCATGCAGAGGGAAGGAAAAAAAAACAACTAGGAATTTATGACTAGACATAACAACCAAAAGAGGAGTTTTGATTAAAAACCACGGGCAAAGCAGAACTTAGAATAATGCTTAAATTTATTACTAACAAACTAAGAACTAGAAATATGAAATAAAAACAGTTTAGAAACATCTTCCACCACCCCTCGGTCTGTCCATGCTCCCCTCCTTCCCCCAGCGGTGCAGGGGACAGGAAATGGAAGGTTTGCAGTCAGTTGTTGTTGCATCAGCCATTCACAGATATAAGTCCAAGACTTAAGCAGCAATTCTTCCAAATATGCTGTCTCAGGGGTCTTTCCTGTGGGCTGCAAAGGGGACAGCTTGCTCCACCACAGTCGTCACCATGGTCATAGGGGAATCACAACTCTGACTCCTTCCCATTTTCCGTGGGGTCCTCCCCCACGAGAGAGATCCTCTGCTCTTTTATGGGTCATTCCATGAGTCATTCCAGTCTCTTATGAAAAGTTGGCTGTACCTGCTTAGCGTGGGTTTCTCCCTCCGTGGGTCTCAGCTGCAAATCTCTTGCAGGACTCCACTCCATCTTGGGGCCTCCCACGAAGCAACAGCCTCCTTCATGCATCCCCCTGCTCTGGCAGGGGGGTCTTTGCACCCCGATGGATCCCATGGGCTTTGAGGGGACAGCTCATAATCATCATGGTCATCACCACAGTAATCAGGGAAATATAGCTTTGAGTCCTTTTCCTGATCCGTGGGGTCCCAACCCCTTCTCCTCCTGCACTGACCTTGATGTATCCATCATGATGTTGTTAATCCATGGCTGCCAATTTCCAACTGTGCAACAACTCCTCCATTCTTAAATATGTTTTCACACAGGGGCGTAACTTAATTATTCAAAAGCAGGAAGTTTTTCTCGGAGCTGACCCTCATTGGCTCTGCTCTATAGGATGGACGGAAGCTTCTAGCAGCTTCTAACAGAAGCTGCTCTTCCTCTTATCTAAAAAACCTAATCAGAGAAACCCACAACATGAATGAATGAACATGTGCTTGTGGTGCTCATTGAAATTAATCTCAAAGCTGTAAAAAAGGGACGACTCAAAATCTACTTGTTTAAATTCCTGACTTCCAAAGAGAAACTTGTGTGTTTTATAAATGAGGCTTTGTTATGGGAACAACCTAACTGTCCTTGTGAACTGTTTCTGGCATTCTTAAGTATTTAAATCTAAATTGTGAGGTTTCTTTTCTCTAGGGATTTAAAAGGAACCAAAAGGTATATGGACAAACAAGCAGCATGTCTAGGATGGATCCATAGAGACTAGTAGGCCCAGAGTTCATGAATGGTCTGCAATTCTTCCAAATAAATAGTACTCCCAATGTGGAATACACTTAAAAAGCACAGTCTGATTTTAGTAAATGCTGCAGCACTGTGTGTATTAGGAAAGGTTGTATTGTGCTGTGGGATTAGGATTTAGGATTCTCTTTGAATGTTGATGTTTTCAAAATGAGCTGTTTCCTTTTCCAATTGCTTCCACAGCAGCAGCAGGCACATGGTAGAGACTGTCTTGTTTTTGCTGGTGTAAATAGTAACCTGATTCTGTTCTTAATCACTAAAGTTCTTTATTGTTGCAGTTCATGTGTTTTAATAAAAAGCGCTTAGAGTAAGCAATATACTATCTAAGCTTCCGACTTGCTTTCCTTGTCAGTCCCTTCCTGAGCACAGGGAGGAGGTTGAGCAACAAGCATTTTACACCTGCAGTCATGCAGCAGCATATAAAATGATGCCAGCTGCAACAGATGTGCCTTCCACCTGCTAAGCCCTTGCTAGCAAGCTGGCCTGGCACCCTGTGGTTGAAAAGCAGGCAGGAGTACAGTTTAAACATGCTGTAATCTCAGGTTTTATGGAATATGTTTACTAAGTGAATGTCCTGATCAAACTGAGCATCCTGTCTTCTTTGCAGAATGAAAGTCTCTGGTATCCAGACTTGTGACATGAAAGACAAAAACCATTGTCAATGTAAACACCTCACATATTGTACATTTAAAAGCTGTGTGGATTCTATAAGTACATCTTCATACATGTCTGCCTATGTGTCCAGCTCTCTCTTCCCAAAAGAGTAAGGGAAGAAGTGCTCTGCTGCAGAACAGTTTTTTCCTATTAGGCTTCAAAGTATTTGAAAGAGTGGTAAAAGTTGAATAGGAAACACCACACTTCTGCATACAACTGTAGAAGGTACCATTGGTAGATCACTGACTTGATGGAAGGAGACAGGAAAATGGATGAGATTAAATATGAATAGATCTGAGAGAATAACATGGAAAGGTAGAAGGAAGCACTTGCATGTGAAACAATCAGACTGAATATCTGATTTTTGTAGAAAACATCTGTCATACAGTTTCACACTTCTGACACTTTCCTCTATCTTTCAAACTGTTCTTAATTCTTTGCTGAAAAAGAGAAGTTTATTAGAAGACTTTTAATTAGTGCTTGTCTTTTGTGAAAGCAGCCTGAGGGGGGTATATAGTTATAGCTGACTCACTCAGTTCAGCAGATCTGCCATATGACCAGCTGCCAGAAGCTGGACTATGGGGTCACAGGGAAAGGCTTGTAATCAATTTAGAAAAGCATATATCTGGGCAGAGAGAGAGGTGTTTCCATTTTAATTTTTAGATGGTGATTTGAAGGATACAGAGACAATTCACATGAAGGGAATTGATTTTGTTTCCCTCTTCTAAACCTAAGTGAGCTGAGTTTAACACTGTTGAAGGATTTTCTGTGAGAAGTTCACACAGCTCTGGTGGTGACAGCATCTTGGCTTTGGTTCTGAATTTTGTTCTAAATTTAGGATTTCTCTTTGCTTCTCTCTTGGAAATGTAGTTGTTCCCTTCCCTGCTTAGTATCAATAGCAGTCTGCCTCCCTTTTAGTGTTATTTCTGAACTCAGTACTTGCAGAGTGTGTGAATCTCTTTCTATCATCTGTGACTATTACCATGTTGGGGACATACGTTATTTTTGCTTTCATAGAAGCAATTTACAGTAGATGAATAGATGTTGACAGTTCTGGGTAGCCAGACAAAAGTTGTATCACAACAGTCTCAGAATCAAAGAAATGTTGTCCTTACCACCTCCTACAACATTTCCAAAACTATTTTGTTCAAGTTATCCATGTTTCATGTATTTTCTTGGCCAAAAGTAAACAACAATCAAATAGAAAACTGTCAGGAGATCATGCCTGAGGAACAGATTATTGTTATTCTTTAATTTCTCTGTTTATCAGGTCTCTTGTTAACATATTGCTACAGATTTATATGTAGCTGCATTAGCACCACGAGTATTCCTGTTGTATGAAATGGTTTGTCTGCCATCAAAAATTATAAAGAGGCAGCAGGCAGCAAGACAATAGATCAGCCAGAGTGTCTGCAGGTGTTTTTAATTTGATCCTATTATTTATATAGTGTCATAGGTATGCATGTTGCTTTATAGATACATAAAACATGAGAGTTTCCTGTCCTGAGGGGTTTATGACATGCAAGATTGTAAATTAAATCCTGAAAGATTTCTGGTCATCCTGTTCAGTGCCCAGTGTGTGTAGCTTACAACTGCAATGTGGAATATCCCCACTTCTCAATAGCTGCATGTTAAGGGCGAGAAATGTGTTTAAGTGATGCACAGTCAATAGCAAGTGAGAGAAATCATGATGGATCTTTTGGGGTTTTTAAGTGACAATTCCAGTGTATGAACAGAATTGGTGTTTGGTTTTGTACAGTTAGTTGCTGTGGAGGAGCTCAAAAACATACCTGGTGTTTCTGTTTCAACTCTGTATGAGCATGTCTTCCTGTGGAGGCACTGCAGGGTGAATTTAAAAACTGTGGAGCAGAAGAGAGACAATGGAATAATTTCTTTACTAATGAAATGAGATTACTATTTTGGAAGCCTTTTCATAAGTGTCTTTTAAGGTCACAAAGCTATAAACCAATGCTACTTTTCCTAGCATTTTACAGCTAGTGTTCTGGTATGTTCAGAATATGTCTGGTGGAGATTTGTGCACTTTGCACTGTAGTCTTCTTTCTTTGTGCCATGAAATATTGACTGGAAAATTTGATGGTGAAATTTGTTCTTCCTTTAATAAGTCCTATGTTAGGAGTGCAATCTGATAAGCAATTTTATGGCCTCTACTATTTCGTTAAGTTATTAACTCCTGACGGATAAGGATAATTTCTCTAGTCCTGACTTCTGAACCTAAGAATGGACAGTACTGATATGATTAGCTTGCTTCAGGCACAATTCCCATTTTTTCACACTACTTGGGAGTGATTTATGTTCTTCAGGATATCTCCATATGATCTAGACCTTGAATTTTTTTCAGTTATTTTTCATTTGTGGGGTCATAAAAATAGTTGCTTGATATCTTTGGCTATATAAATATCTCTCCCTTCCACCTTCAATTTTATTTTCCTTCTCCCATGATATTCCTCATTTTTAAGAGTTGAAAACAACTGTAGGATGGAGGGAAATAGGACAAAATCTGGACGATTAAAGCTCAGAAAGGAGTTAAGTGGGGCTTTTCCTTACTATAAAAGTATTGGGCAGAAGCCAGGTGCACAAGAGCTAGAGAAGAGGAATTGCAGAAGTTGTTTCTCTGTGTGTTGTAGTCTGGAGGAGGAAAGACGAGTGGAACTAAAACAGGACATGACTCCAGAGAGGGAGCCTTTTATGACAGCTTTCAGGGAGAGTGGAAACTAGGAGCAAAGAATGGCCAGAAGAATGTGTGTGAAACATGTTTATTTTACTTAGCTCATACTACATCTTAAAAAATTTGAAGTAGGTTAATTAGCACTTGCAAAATACTGCTCTAATTTGCTGAATTGCTTCCTGTCTTTGGGCTAGTTCATTTAGAATTAGCCAGTTCCAGGCTGAGATTGTCAAGTTTCTGGGCTGGACTGAGAAACTGAGTTAATGGGCTCATATCCATTTAAAACACCTCTGTGCACTTCTGCATGTTCACTTCCTCACTTCACATTGCAAAAGGCACAGTGACAATTGGCAGGGATACTTGGAGATGTGGAATAGCTTCCAAACAAACCCCAGCTGGTTAACCTGGCCTCCTTAAAGGCTGGGGGAAATGAGACTGTGAAGAGGACATGGCAGAAGACTGTAAAATCCTGCATGAAAAAGGGGACCAAGGAGCAAATAACCAAGCTTTCTCATAACACAAGGATTGGAGGTGGCAGGCTGGAAATGTACAAGAAAGAAGATAATTCTGGGGAACCTGTTGCCATGTGGTAGTTATCCTTTGGTAGGCTTGGGCTCAGAAGTGATGAAGCAAATGAAAGCTCATAAGGGCCTTTTGAAGGCAAAGATGTCCTCTACGGCTCAGAAAGTGCCTGAAAAACAGAGGGCTATGCTGGTGTATTGCTTCATGCTTGCCCTGTTCTTATGCTCTTTATGCAGGTATCTGACACTCTTGTCATGGAGAGTCTCGTGAGTCACGGAGAGTGTGGCCATTCCCATGGAACAGCAGGTCATATGCATTAAATATAATTTGAAATAATCACTTTGGGACAGTACAGACTTGCTTTTGGATTCTCTTAAAGTATGTAAATACTTTGGATGCTATTTGAATTTGGTTGAATAGTGAAGTGGTTTTGCCCCTTTTTCTCAGAGCTTTCCTGCTTTTAAGCTGAAAGAAAGTAATTGCTAAAATCTAAGACTATTATGGCTAAATTTTGTTGCTGAAAAGAAGGTTATGCATGCAAATCTGCACAGTACACGTTTGATTTGATGTCTAAGTAAGTTTAAAATGTATCCAAATGTTAAGATTCAAACAAGGTAATATCAAACTTCAGCTGTTGCTTCAACACACTGGATATGTATTTTGCCTAATTGTGTTTAGTTCCAACAGTGGCAAGCTGTGTCGCCTTAACTGTACAGTAGTTTCAGAAAAAGCTGTAGTCTTTTTTTTTTTTTTCTTTTTCCTGATGTTCTGTTTTCCACAAAACAGCAGGGTTATTGTGGGGATTTGGGGCTCCTTAAAAAGATAGATTTCTCTTTCTTTTAAAAATCTTTTTGTTTGGCTTTACATCCATAAGTTTTGAACATAAAATAGGGGCCACTGTTTTCACCTCTAGACCTACTTTTCATTGACAAAGACAGCTTCCTATACACTGAAGTACTTGACTATGCTGATATTCTGAGATAAGACTCAGATAAAAATTATTTCTGCAAATGTAAATCATGATGATCCTCTGTGAAATGTGTGTCATTATTTATACATATCACAGGATCACCTGCCATGGGTGCATCTTCATTTTAATAGTATTTGAGGCAGGAATGGCATCAGAGCTTGTGGCAGGTGCACTTACACTTCTATGTTTTCCAAGCACTTTTTAGAGTCAGTAGAGATAGCTGGTGTTTCCTACAATTCAATTAAAGCTTACTTCCTTTTCCTTCTCATTACATACAGCCAGGTTAATTCTGAGGTGATTGCTAACTGCAGTCACTTAGCCTGATACAAAGGAAATGCAATAGTAGTAAGCAGAAAAAGATAAGAAAAAATGTAACCATTTTACAGGGTAAATGCTGTCTTCCATTAACTGAAACTATGAGAGCAATTAAGTGCCCACATGTCTGTGGCCAGTGTATCGTCTTGTCTGTCTCTTCGGTTCTTCCCTTTGGAAATACCAAAATTTATGCTGGACTTCGATTGAGCATGACAACTGTTATTTCAAGAGAGAATGTCTCATCATTATACATGGTTAATTCTCCTGCCTCAGATGCTCTCCTAAAGGGAACATGAAGTTGCAGGTGCACATCCATGATTGGAGGAGAAACAATTTGAAGTATGTTATTTTAAAAAAAATGTAAGAAAGACATGAGAAATCCATAAGACATGGCATTCACATTGCTTATTGAGGTAACTTTGTTTCCCAAAGTCTTCACAAAACCTTTGATAATGTTTAGTATGTCTGCTAGCACAGGCAGGATTGCAAAATTAAGTACTTGAAAGGTAAAAAGTGACCAGTTGACCTTAAACTGTCATCAGTGTTTATGTTCTTTTCACAAATATTGATAAATTGTACTTCTGAACTTTGCCTACAAGTATTGTTAAGTTTCAAGTATACCATAGAGGAATGCTTCCTCCTTGTCAAATCTGGTAGTGCGGCTTTAATCCATACCCTAATTTTAGAATACTCTTGCTCAAAAATGCACATAAATAAATCTAAGGAAAATCCACCAAGAGTGGGCTTCTTATGCAGCATGGTTGTAGCTGTAATTAAGTAGTAAATCACAAGAAAACCATTCTGGTGTTTGTTACAAGAAGTGACACTTAGCAGACTCAATATTTTCACATACTGCTGTTTGCTAATTATACTATGTTCAATTTTTACTTCAAAAAAGCTGGATAAGAGACTTTGGTGCTAATTTGAGTTGAATGTTACTTGAATCATCAAAGCTGTTCTCAAATCAAACCAGGCTCAACAAATGGCTTAGTCTTGCTTTTATATGGAGCAGGGAGATGTAAGAGAAAACCTATGAATTAATTGTTATTCTCTTGCACAACTACATATCAAGATGTGATAATTCATTTGCTGAACTGTCCTCTCAGTTATGGGGGGAAATGGGTTGCATGCACTTCCTTAAAGCAGGATGTAGCATGAATTACTTACCCAAAGAACAACTCTGGTACTACATACTGACACAACTGGAAGTGCTGGGTATGGCTGCATGCAGTCCTGGTCACCACCCTCCTGGCTACTGGAAAAATTAAACTTGTCCTGGCCAGAACCAGGACACTTGGACAACTTCTCTGATTGCCAAAAGTAGTGCAGTTTGGTTGACAAGCAGATACTTTGGCTGTTGTAGATTTTTTTTTTCCATTCTAAAACTGTGGGAGTTTTTCACACACGTTTTGCATACGTTTTGCCACTGATCTGAGTATCACTCATTTTTGCAACTTTGCTACCTGAGACACGTGGCAGAAGACAGTATGAAGGGAGACATTTGTGTCCCCTTATGCACTCTATCATAGTTGTCATGTGCTCAAAGTACATGGTAACTTTTTTCATAAACTTTTATGTTATGATGCATGAATGGTTTTGAGAATGTTTTTCATAGGAGGAATTGTTTATGTCCAGTTATCTTGCAGATGCATTGAATGCTACTTTTTTCTTCAATGCAAAGATAAGCACTGCAGTAGGGAAAGATAAGGAATAAAAGGAACTTAGATTAACTAAATCAGATGGTTAGACTATCTACTGAGGTATGTGTGTTAACTGAACTACCTTTATAAAAACTGTGAAAGCAGTCAGTCCTCCAGCAGCAGAACAAATAGATCCCATGTCTTACAGACTTGCCTGAGTGGCTGGAGTGTTTGGGAAAATGTGAGATCCAGTTGATCCTTTATTTGCAGACAGGATGATTCCAACACCTTTACTATGCAGGCACTTTCGGGCACCTAATAAGGCTGGAATAAAAGTTACAGCCTTTCTCTCTGTTGAGGTGTTGGGACTCTCCTTCCTCAGTTTAACTACCTAATACTATGCTTGATGAAAATCATTGTCTTTGAGGAAATTAGCCTATTGGTTCATAAATTACTGACGTGAGAGAGCATATATGAATTATTTCTTCAGAAAGTCTTGTTATAAAAAGTTATAAGGTAGTGAAGATCAGTATTGAGGTAATTATTTTTAATGCACAAGAATGGGTTTTTTCATTCCATTATAATACATGGAAGTTGAAAATTATTAAGGCTTGGTATTTTTTTTCCTCATTGTTCTAGGTTTTGAGTTTGGGGTTTTTTTATTATTTTATTGTAAATCCCTCTTAAAATACACTGCTTTGCATACACTGGAAGCTATAACATACATCAGGATATGCTTCTAGTGTAAAAATTGTGTGCTTTTATTCTTTTTATAATATAATTGCTGTATAGGCAAGGCTTCAGTGTAGCTGCTACTAGATGTTTCAATCAGCATGTATTCTTCTGAGAGAATGCATGATGGAGACATATATATCTATATGTACAAAGGTAGAATATGAAGCACACAGAAGAGGAAGGAAGAAAGCTACAGGAGAAAATGAGCTCCTAAGGTGAAGGAAAATGGCTTTTCTTTTCCTAAGTGTGACATAGGCATTTCTCTTTGCCTGTTGCTTTGAAAAGCTTATTCCTTACCAGTCTTGAGCATTTTTCACTTTTTTAGTAAATACTCAGTGAATTGTAACTGAAGTGTGCTACTGCATCAGACCCAAATCACAGAAAACCCTAACACTAAGCCAAATCATACCTTCCTTTCCAAATGTTTCCCAAAGTATGTAGCTCTGAATGAAAACTGGTGCAAGGAATACAATAGGGAAAGGGAAATCCTGGGAAGTAACACCTCTCGATTTGTATAAGGTAAATTAATTAGCATAATATATAAGAAAAGAAGGAAAGACATGTTCTTCCCTTTGACACTGGAATCTCAGGAAAGAAACCTCCTAAGGGAGAACTTTGTTTCAATTCATTCTGATAATTAACACTCAAATTTTCCTGTTTGTTAGAAACTTACCTCCTCCAGACTTTCATTAATCTTTCATGGAAATTTTGCTTCAATGTGATTTTTAAGAAGAAGAAAGAGAATAGAAAACACTTTTTTGTTGTTGTTGTTATAATGTACCTGGAATTGCAACAATTATGCCAAAGAAAACCATGTATCAATAATATGAATAACTCAATGAAGTCATTCTAACACTGCAGAAGTTAATTGTCATGTAAGAATCTAATGTTAGCCAGTTCCAATTTCTCTATCACGCAAAAAGGAAATACTCAGCTTTGTGTGGAAAGAGAATATAGAAGCAACTTAATTTATCTTGCAGAAGTAAACCCTGACTTAGGTGTTGATTATGTTAGTCAATGCTAGTGTTTCTACTTTTGAAGACTAACTACAAGCAAAAAATTATAGTGCAGAACCTTATTTGAAATCCAGTTTCCCTTTATTCCTCCTCATTTCATAGGAATGGATGCTGTCTTGTGGATGTATGCTAAGTTTACCTCAACAGTTGGATGCAATGATTCACATTAGATGAACAGGTAATAAGCTCCAGCATGTTTCATCCATACATGATTCATAGAATTATATCCATTCTGGCTTCTTGATAACATGTGGATATAGGAAGCAGTCTTGTGAAAACCTCTTTACAATTGCTGGAGAGTAGTATGTGCTGCTGCTTGTCCCATGTCCTGGCTGTCAGCTCTTCATTCCTTTCATCTCTAAATCCAAATTTCTTAAGTGATGAGTGTTTCCAATAAACAGTTTTTCTTGGTGGCAATTGCAGTGATAATTTGTAGTGATTTGTCTTGACTGAAAGGAGTTGAGAGAAATAATAGTCTTACCATTTTCTTCACTATTTCAAATCTTAGCAAGGGAATTTTAAAGATGTTGTGCACTTGATCAGGACTTTATATAGACCTAAGCCATGTGCTTTTTTGGTGAACATTAATTTAATTATATAAGATGTAACATGTTTCCACCACATAGAAATAGATAACTGGGCAGTCTTGCTCCATTTCCTGAGAGAACACAAAATCAATAAAGGTGTATGAGTATCAAAATTATAATTATATATATGAGGGCTTTCTTCAGGCCCAGTCAAGTACATGAGAGCCTGCATTAATTCTGTTTCTGCCATATGTCTATTCTGTGTCTATGTGCTACCTATTCCTTGTCCCCCAGACCTATCAGGCCAATCATAAAATTGACTCTGAATTCCTTGATAGACACATTAGTCAATATAAGAGCCCGTGGAATTACACATTCCAGATGAGTGCAGATGGCTTTTTATGTTTCTTTTTATCCAATATTTACATAATCCTATTAATCCCATGTTACAGATGTGAACATCTTGGATCCATATAAACTGTTGGTTTTTTAGTTTGTTGGGTTTTTTTTCAAATCAAGCTATCCATATGAAGTGAAAATCAGGAAACTGAAAATAAAAGTAGTGGGGAGTTGCTGACAGTCAAACAAAAGAAAGCATTTTTAGTTAATCCAGGTTGTACCAAAAGACACCAAAACTTGGCATGCAATGACAAACAATCATCTGAATTTTTTTCCCCACCAAAGAAATGGCCTGCTTTAAAAGATTACAGGCTCATGCCTCACAATTAAAAGAAAATAATCTACTTTCATCATCATATAATTTTGTCCTGGTTGCTAAGTCACATCTCTAATGTACTTAGGTAGAATCCTCAGTCTTTTCCACTTTCAAAACCTTTTAATATAGCATTAGATCAGCTGACTGTTTCTGGCAGTAGGTAACTGAGTATTTGACCTATAGTATCTTTACTGTACTCTTTACAATACAAAAATCTGACTTTTATTTAGTTGTTGAGGAATTCCAGATGCAGAGCTTTGAAATGGTGACTGTCTTTAAAGAAAGAATTTCTGTAAGTTCTGTGTTTGGTTCTTCCATCTAACAAAATGGGCAAAACTTTCTTGCAGCTCCTCATATAATTGTTTTTCAGGCATGTATCAACTACTTTCCATGACTAAGAAGAGCTGAGTAAACTCCTCATTGAAATCACTTGTATTTAAAGGGATGAAAAAGGAGGATTTCTCCACAGAAGATTCAAAATAGTTTTTCATTTAAACAAAACTCTTTGTTTCAATTATAATCATGGGAGGAGGTGAGAAAATTTGGCAAACTCATTCATCTGAAGCTGCCCATTGTAACAACTGTTTATTCTCAGTCTTGGAATACATATAAAGCAAACAAATTACATGGAATATTGCTCTGTTAGTAGAATTTGAGGCTGTCACAGGCATATGCTTGAGTGTGAGCTTAAGAATACAAAGGACAGCAGGGGATCTCCTCTAGACTTTTTATTTCTCCCACAACACCTGCTGCTAACACCATCAAGTTCATTCCTGAGTAAATTTTTGTGGAAGAGGCAGTCTTTTGCAAGCATGTTTTTAGCAGGTTCCTAAAAGCTCAGACTATCTTGACAAAAAACTAATGCAGATGTAGGTGAGATGGCTCAGGAATAAGGTGGTTAGATGTCTAGGCATTATGCAGTGTGTTTGGAGGAGTTTGCAATACAAAATAGGTAGAAAATGAGAGTTGAAATACTTGCTTAAAAATTATGTGTGATTTTTAAACGTTCTTTCAAATGTGTTTAAGTTAAATCTCCTATTTCCCAACAGATGAAGGGATCTTATGGCATATATATATAGACTCGCAGTTCTGGTTTTGTGTTACAACCAGACAGGAGGTTGCTGCAAACAGTGTTGACAGAGAACAGGCATTTAAAATGGAGAAGATTCCTTTTCAGCCATTTAACCAAAATGAAGTAAAGCTGAGTAAATCTAATGAAGAGAATTTCTCAGACTTGTAGAATTTTAGTATGATTTCTTGGGATGGTGTTAGCAGAAAAGCTCTCTTAGATAACTGTAGAGCTTTCTGTGGTTTTCTGTGCAACTCAGCACTACTAAAGCTTTGCTAAAGAAATTATTTGAAAATAGTTCTAATTTAAGGAGCAGACAAAACTCAGATCCTTTTAAAAACATTTAATGCTTGACAAACCATGTTGAGCATATACCTTATTTATGTATTGTGACTTGTATTTTATTTTTGCACATAGTATACAGATTTTTTGTGAATTTGTCACACTAGTGAAGATGTACGTTATTGCACATTTAGGTCTCATGCTTTGCTGTAGAGATCCTGATGCTTACTCCATAGTCAAAATCTGGGTTTTGTCAGCACTGGATATGCAAAGGTATCATTTTTGGATTGTGGAAACCCATCCACATTTTACATAGCTTAGTTTACCTTTGAATTGCACTTTCTTCACCTTTGTATCCTGACTCCCGTCGTATCAAATTGGTATTTCACTCATAAGGCCCTGAACAATTCCCTCCTTTTCTGGTTTACTGCTGGTGTCTTTTACTACATAAGCCTCTTCTGCTGAGAGATGTAAAATAAATCAGCCAGCTACCATGACTGGACCCAGAAAGCACTTTTAAAAAAATCTATTCACTTCATTAATCACCTGAATACCTTAATATAGTATGTTAATTTACAGCTATCAGTTTCTGTCATTGTCTTTTCCACAGGCAGGAGTGAAGTGCCTTGCTTGGCATATATATGCACTTATATCCTGTCTTAGTTTGTGGCTCTTGTGTACCTGGACTTGTCACAGGCTTTAGTCCCAAATCTTTTGTCTTTCTGTTCCCTGCATCTGTGAGTTGCTTTTGGGAAGGAAGTTTTTTTGCTCATTATGTTGAGTGCATTTTTTGTTTGTATTCACTGAGTTTGGATCACTGATTGCTCTTGAGGACTGGGGCTTTGAATTTGGTTTGCAGTGCTATGAAAGACAGCATGCCTAGTGGGGGACACACAAATGTGTTTGTCCATATCTGTTATTTTTTAAGGGCTTTATATTGAGGTACACAGCTTTTGCTCCTCTTGGGCCTACTATGTAAATAATTGTAAGTATAGGGCTTATAGCTGATGTGAAGTCTACTCTTCCAAGTAGTTAATCATGAAAAAAATTCAAGATGAGCATCATTAAATCCGCCATAATTCTGAATGAAAGTACCTACACAAGGATTTAGTGGTTTAAGTATTTTATTAGTTTAATTTGGCTTTCTGAGTGTACTTAGGTAATTTGGCTTCCCAATATATGCTATGAAATAATTTCTGGACAATTTCAGTACTGTGGAGCTCTGTAACTTGAAGATGTTTATACGTTTTGTTTCTTCTGCCTCTTAAGGGCACTGCCAAGTACATTCTGATCCTATTGTTACTTCTCTACTCACTCCCATGTGATATCTCTAGGCAGCTGTATTTTAGGTGGCTAAAGATAAGAATAAGGTCCAGCAATTTTGGTGGCCTCAAAATTAATCTTAATGCTCCAAGTTTCTCTGAACTTTTGTTACTTTATTAGAATGCCATAAGTTTGTCACTTCAACAACTCAGTTGTAGTATAAATGCTTTGGCTGCAGCAAAAAGTTACTTTTTTAAAATTTGTCTCTCTTCAGATGTTAGATAATGTATAGCATCTTGGACTGTTGTTGGACAGATATGGTCCCCAATTTGTGGTGGTTGTTTTCAATTACAACATGGCACAGAGGCTGATGAGACATGAAGAACAAGATTCTTTTTTTGTGCTTCTCGATGCCAGTGCCCAAGGTAATGATCAGTAGGTTCCTAGGGGTTTAGCCAATTGTTTTGCTGTGATTCAAGGACTTCAGCGATGTGTTTTGGAAACTGTTCTGTAGCAAGCACATGCTAAAAACAATCTATTTTCCAGTGTTGGGGCAGGGAAAGGAGTGACAATGACTTATTCTACATAACGTATTTACATGTAAATTCTACCATGCTTGTTCATCTGTAGGATTTTTCACAAAGGTATCTTTTTAAAAGTCAACATGATTTCCCAAAGAACAGGACTGTTTTATTTATTGGTGCTCCAGACTGCTTGTATATGCTTATGAAGGACCACTGTATGCATTCTGTTTCCTGAAAGCCAAGGCAAGTTCTCCCCAAAGAGAAAAACAGCTGAGCTAAAGACTGTAGCTGACACAGGAGAGTCGCTGATGTGACAGTACGGTGGCTGTTAATGACAGGTTTACTGCTGTTCTTGCTGCCCTGAAGGAATTTTTGCTGAAGGTAGGAATATAGTGCAGGCAGTGGGAATTAGAGGGCTGCTTGTTGAGAATGCTGGCTTTGCTTGTAATACTGCTTGGCATAGCTTGTAAGGAGATCTTTTGTATAGCCTGAACTTTGTCACTGTCAGCTCAGCTGCAGGCAATTCCCTTGTCTCTGATTGCAGATCTTTATTTGGTGTATGAAGAGCAGAGATCTGCATTATGTGGGGGAGTGGGAGGGATGTGGGGCCTGAGGCAGGTGGAGAGAACTTCACTGTGCTGACAACAAGGAATTGTTCTCCAGGCTTAATAATCTGAAATATCAGATAAATGATCCCTCTGTCATGTTGTTCTCTAGGAAAAAAAAAAAAGAAAAAAAAAAAGATTGACTGAGACATTCTTAAATCACCAGGTATATTTGAAGCGCCTTTAAAATAGTGACTCTGATGTTTGTCTTCTCCAGACTGACGTGTGGTTGTGGAGGGGAAATGAGTGGGGGTGACTCACAGAAGTAAATGTTTATCCATAAGCAAGGCTTTTTTGGTGAGCTATAATTTTCAAAAATTAATCTTTGTGAGACTGCCAGTGGCAAATTTCTTCAAAACCCTGGAGGAAGAGCTTTAAATGAATTGCAAAAAGAAGGAAAACTTTTGATGCTGAAGGAAGTTTGTCAACATGCTTTCAGTGTGTCAGGATATGCGCCTCTTCCCCTCACCCTACCTGCTGCTCAATGTCCTGTTGCTTGATCTTGTGAAGTAAAAGCTGGGCTTTTAAATGCCTAGGACTTTTTTCCCTTTCTTTCCCAGCCTAGGACTGGGAATAAACTTGGTTCTTCTGACGTGCAGAAAAACCCCACAACCAGGTAGTTGTAGAGAAGGTACATTTATTCAGCGCTGGGTGCATGGGGGATTG
>JAWWEE010000122.1:6713556-6726918 GCA_035221455.1 Xenops minutus
ATCTTATTTTCTTGACACATTTCCTGATTTATCTTAGTTTTAGAAGCTTCAAGGCCAGGTACTGATAGCAACCATAAAATACTCCCTGTAGCTAACAATTGTGACTTCAACCATGCAGTCTATCTTTGCTACTTCAGCAAAAAGCCTCTACAATTATTTCTATTAATCCTTTCAGTGTTAGTTCCCTATTGATATCTTATATCAGTTCCCTCTCAGTGTTAGTTCCTTATTGATATCTTATATCAGTTATTGATTCCTTAAATCACTTCCTCAACCTTTTTCCTTTACATCTTGGGGAAAAAAGACATTTGTTTTTGTAAAAAGGTGTATTCACGTAAGAACAAAGAAGAAAACCTAAACAAAATCCTATGATAGGATTTTTTTGTGGAAAAAAAAAAAAAAAAGTAGTTAAAGGAATAACCAAGAATAGACTCTTTTTGCTGAGCCTGGTAAGAGGTACCAAAAGGAAGCTGGAAGTGAGAGATACTCAGTTTTGAGCAGGTGAAGGGAGGAATGTGAATCAAACTAATTTCAAGTTATATTTCTGTCAAGTTAAACCACTTGAAACATGGAATGCAATTCATCAATTTGAGTGTTACAGACCAAACAGCAAAGCTACACGGTAAAAACAGTATTCCAAATGGGCTTTGCAAACACAGCCACTTAAGCTCACAAACTTTATACGCATACAAGTTTTATACACATACACAGTTATTCAAGTGTATCACTATGGGCTACATGTTCATAAGTAGTAAGCCCCTTTTCATGTTCTTTTTTTTCCCTGTTCTGCCTGGTAGTGTCACCTGATAAAACCTCTAGTCCTGCAGTGGCCTCTTCTTCTGACACACTTTGCCCGTGGCATGGTACCAATACTTCCATTAAACTGAGCCAGAACCTTTGATCTCATAAACTGGAACCAGGTCCTGCTTCTTTTAGTGGAGACAGTCCCTACTCATATTAGTCCTTGATCTTCTCTGAACTGTAGCAACTAGGTTTGTCACATACTAGTGTTATTCCCTAGTTCTCCTTTCTTCTTCTTGTAAAACTGCTGATTATCTTTGTGTTGAAGGAGATTGCATAGACACACATATACATGTTCTGCTTTGCCTGTAAGTACTATTTTGTTGGTGTAGATCACCCCTTGGCCCTATTTCTCATTCCCTGCAGCCTCTCAAAATGACAAGGAGCCACACATTCAGGGGTGTTATGGACTGAAAAAAACCTATTGTTACCAGAATATAAATATCTATTTATAAAAGAAGCAAAGGGAGTCTGATGCCCTAAACATTTGAATTTCAATTGGAAATATTCAGTCTTGTTAACCGAATGTATTATTTTGTCAGCTTTCTTGTAAATTACATAACGATAAAAGAACTCAACCTGTTTTCAAATGGCTGCATGTTAATAACTTCAAGCAGGTGCTGTGGAAATCAAGGGAGTCTGTGAAGTTTCCGAATGCCCCTCCCCCTATAGAAAGCTGATTTCTAAAAAGTGCACGTGTTTTCAGTCTGGTGTAGCAAATGTGTGAGACTATGATCTGTTTGTACTTCTGCTGTTTTGAGATTGGTATTTTTGTAGGGATTCAACTTGTATCTGTCTCAAGTGGGAATTCTACACAAGCTTAGTCAAAGCATCTCTAAAACATACCATTTTAGGGTTTCAAAAGTGAAAAAAACAGTTAGCATAAAGCTTCCAGGAAAAAAACCCCACCAAACAACAGGAAAAAAGTGCCCTAAACTCTCTGAAATGTCTTTTGTCACCTGACCTGCAATTGCTCCAAAAAGTTGGCACAGAAGACTACAAAACTGCAGTTCATCTGCAGTTACAGACTGATAGATAATCTTCATAGCTGACAGTAGGCACTGAGGCGTAATCTTTTTGTTCCTTTTGCTGTTTAGCACAGTAAGTAAATTTAGGTCAAATTCTTAATCATTTGATTACATCCCTGGAAATGTAATACATTTTGTCTAATAGCCAAGGGATACAGTCATTTAACCAAGTAACTGTTTCTCTTCTGAGTGACTAATTTGATAAACACGGCACAGTTCATAGGAAAACAATGGATCCTACAATGGGATGTTATTAGCCTGACCTTTCTGCCCAGCTGGATTCTGGTGGGGCCTGTTAACAGAGAGATGTTTGCCAGCTTGAGGGGAGTGTGACGATATCATACATATAATACAGTCTAAGTTGCATTATGCAGTGTGTTGCATCATGTGCCTAGTACGAATAATTTGCCTCTCTCTTTTCCTGACAAAAGGTTTCTGAAGTTGGGTATGAAGGAAGAGCATTTAGTTAAAAGAATACCAAAGGGTTTTCTTCACCTTTAGTTTCAGAATAGCAGGGGCTTGAGTATTTTTCATGCTTCTTGATTCTGAAGACCAAATTCAGCACTTTATTGCACAGCTAAAGCAGCAGGTGGATTTAAAATGAAGGCACAACTGTATGGATGGGCAAGTTATAAAACATGCAGTTTGTAGAGGTGGAACCTACCTAACCTCAGTAAGGAACTTTTTGCTGGTTGTTATTTGGTAAATTCAGCCATCATCTCTTGAAGATAAACATTGATATTCCCATTGTAGCTCTCACTAATTCCACATTGGCCTCTTATCATCATGATTTTGACTCTTTGGAAAGCTTTAGTTTATAATGGAAATACATTGTGCTGTTCTGCTTTAAACATTATAAACCCCGTGTACTTGCAGTTGAGCACTGTCAACTGAGCATTTGAAATTATTCAGCACATCATGTTCCTCTCCAGTGATACAATTCCTTTCTGTTTGGTGATGACCCAGGAGAGATAATCTGCATTTATATCTAAACAGAAAACTACTAGAGGAACTGTATTGTTAAATCAGATGCTTTCATAGTCAGATTTAACTGGAAAAGGAATTTCTACTGCAATTTTTAATTTAAATGTGGAAAATAAGGCTATACAGCTCACTTTGAAAATTGTTGTAGCCATTTGTTCAGGCAGAACAAGTGTCCATCTTTGCTGTTGTACTACCACACGTTTTCTCCCAGGCTCCCATTGCTGAGACTCCTTGAGGGAAGGTCTTTATTGTGCCTTCATCTAGGATGAAAGTTTGAAGCAACTACCTCTGATACTCTTCTTTCTCTAGAGCATAACGTGCAGGATTTTCTCAACTACATACCAGGTAATAAGCATATTTAAAATAATGAATCCCAAGGACTTGGGGAAAAAAAATAATGTATATAATTTAGCTTCTGAAGATCTTTGTTTTCAAATTAAAAATTTATTTCACTGTTAATCATATTCCTTTCTTTCATTGCACTTTCACTTCTCTTGTGTTCTTAGGGCTTTTGCTTTTAAAATCTTATTTTATACTTCTTTTTCTTTAATTCATGAAGGTGTCATGATCTTATATGTTAATCTGTCGGTGGATCCAAGTTGTGTGTTAGACTACCTGCCAGGATGCTGCTGGTAGCTCCTCCCTTCCAGTGACAACTGCTGAAGTTCCTCTGCTCTGTGTGTCACTACCTGGTTTTTATGTGCTCCTTCAGCAATGGTACCATTTCTAGTTCTTTCAAATCCACTTTTGTTTCTCACCAAAAATTATTGGGGCTCTGCCCAACCTCATCTAGGATGTTAGAAAGAATTCTCTCTGGTTGGATGCATCAATCAGAATTTCTCACATTCGGCTAGATTTACAAAGAAATGCTTTTAACTAGAATGTGTCCCTCCATCTTCCCCCCTCCTCCACTTACAGTTACTTTCATCCATGTTCAGCTCACAGTGGAGAAAAGATCTCTAATTTGACTGAAATAATGAAACTAAGTCATGTTGCCACATTTAAAACCTCATGTGGCTGAAGGAGTGTATCAGCTGTGAGAGACTGGAGCACTGGAAAATTTTGTGTACCCAAATGCAGACCTACAGTTCTCCTAAATTGAGTACATGTACTAAATTAGTGTAATGGTTGGTATAGTCTTATCTTCCTGCCTGGTCAAATCTGAAAAGTTGAGCAAATGTGATGTTCTGTACAAGTGTTTGCTGGGTGAGTGTGATTTGTGGATGCTATACACCTCTGAAAATAAGGGCACCAGCATGGATTTCTGTCTTTCTAAATAAATGTTTAGAAATAAAGTGTCTGGCTTTGTTTCTGATGCACTTTGGGAATAGTTGTATGCACAGGCTTCTCTAGAGACTGTTCTCCCTCAGTTTTCCTATGACTATAATACAAATCACTGCTGATGGAAGTGAGAATGGAGTCAATTTTATGATCTCTCACCAGGGTCCCCCTAGTCTTCTCACAGCTAGGGAGAACAAATGGTCCTTTTAGTGTGTCCTAAAAGTCAATAAACTAGAACTAGTTCATAGAGGCGACAAACTGGGTGGATGACAGCAGAGAGGGCAGATCTGCCTTTTACTGGAGGGCACATCTGCCTCTTACTGGTATTCCTGTCCTAGTGCTCAGCTGCTCGTGGTCTGATACAAAGAAGTTGTTTGGTTTGGTTTTTATACATGCATGCTTTTCTCAATTATTTTAAGGCAAATTTCCCAAATACTTTAATAATTGAATTGGCAAAAATAAGTTCCTTAAATGCCATGACCGAAAGAGGTAAAAAAAAAAGAACAAAAATATATTTGAAAAGAAATGGGGTGCTGATGCTACCTGGCTTTGTAAATGGCTTTTGAATCGTACACAGTAGTTCATCTGGAAGGAGAAGCTGTAGCTGACAGCTACAAGATGTGACCTCTGGTAATCTAATAGCAGAGAAAAATGGTGATTAGGTTGTAGCCTTTAACATCTTTCAGGTTTGGGGCAAAAATCCATTGACTCCTTCTTTTCTGTCTTGTAGATGCAAGTTTAAAATTCAATACAATATCACAACTTTTTGATTTTGTAATTTATTTAGTTTCTTTGTACAAAGTCATGATGATTAAAGAGAAAAGCAAATAAATTTCCAAAAAAATATCGTATGGCTGTTCCTGGAGGAAAAGGGAAAAAGGAACTGTTCTTGTTTTTAAGTATGAAAATAAAGCAATACTCTCATATCCTCAAAGAAGGAGGAAGAGGGAGAGAGAGAGGCAGTAGTATCTTAACAATGAAGACCACATCTAAAATCAATGTGTTTACCCTTAACAGTTGAGATTTATTAGGCAAGAGTAAGTTCCTTTATTGCTTACAAGCAAATGATGGTAAAACATACATCTGCTTCAAAATGGCATGATTTCTTCTCTAATGTGAGACAGATTTCCTCTGGGCTCCAGGAGTCATCAGATCTGGCTTTGAGGATGCTGTGGGCTGCAGGTTACACTGCGAGCACCACAACATGTCAGTATGTCATGACAGGCTTCTGTCTGGCAAACAGATGTCAACTCACTTTGTACAACAAGGCTGCTCCATTTTGTGTCTGGCTAATGGTACCACAAGGGTTCTGTCTCAGTTCTGTGGCTTTATTTCCTTGGTGAATAGTTTTGAGATGATGTGTGTGATTTTGTTTTCTTTTTGAAAGAGAATTTTCTTCCATGCTTACTTCTTAGTTACATCAGAAGTTGTAAGTTTACAAGCTGTGCGGTTTAAGGACTCTTTCATTTACTTTAAATTTGAGTAACAGAGATGTTACACCCATGCCACATACACAAAAGGTATTTGCATTGCATTATATTAACATAAAGTTTTAGATGCCTCTTGAGATCTAAGATGAAAGGCCTCAATTGCATCATCAATTTTTTATGCTGAAGTACATCTGGATTAAGATATTCTTTTTCTTCTATATAGGGTCTATATTTTCTCCAGAAAATTCATTAGAAATTACAAGTTCTCAAGTACTGCGTTTTGTCTTTGCAGAAAAAAAAAATAATTTTCATAGAGAAAAACCCAGTTCTACCAGCAGCAATAATGTGGTTTCAGGCTTTGCTTATCTATGATAGATGAATGACCTACTGTGAAATTCCGAGGGAGGCAAGCTGTTGCTGAGGAGCATTTAAGGACAGGGTTCACTGTATTCATTGGCTCGTGACTGACTATCTGGCTCGTTTAGTGATAAGACTAAAGACTCTCTGTAAACTAGAAACTGTCTCGATTATTGAATAAACAAAAGAAACCAATTTCTGGCAGTCAAGACAGAACCATGATGTTCCCGATGGCTCACAGTATTTAAAATACCTCTAATATTAAATAGATACAGTGTTTCAAAAGCTACAAGTGCCTTGTAGGGTTTTTTCTTCCCTTATCTCTTACTTTAAAATTATTCTTAATTTTAAGATTCTTTGAAAAAGCCTATTGTTGTGGGGGGGAAAAAAAAAAAACCTGCAAAAAATATGGCACTTGACATCCAAAGTTCAGGAAGCTGCAGAATAAGCCAGACCTTGCCTTTAAGTAGTTCTCTTGTGATAATGTAGTCACAAGAAGAAATACACAATTCTGATGTTTGTAAACGATACAGGCTTGTCTTAGTGTGTATGTATGGTCCCATGCCTCTTCCTATGTGGTGTCCTAAAAATTTTTACAGAATGAGCTAATAAAAATGCAGCATCTTGAGAAAAAAACCTGCATTCTGCCAGATAGTCTTCCTAAGTATCAATTGTAAATTTGAACTTTCTCTTTAAAGGAATTATTCAACAACAAACAGGTTAGGAACATGATGCAAATGAATGAGTGAGTATAATAATAGTAGTAAACTCTCAAGCAGTGCTGGAAGCAATGTATTTGTAAAAATATGTAGAGATTCCAAGTTAGAAGTAGGAGTGAGTAAGGAGATTGAGAGTGCAGGAGGGCCAAAAGGTTAATTTGATTGATTCTTTAATTTTCCTTCAAGATTCTTGGGACTTGCTTAGATCAATGGACAAGGTGTATTATTTAAAGTGAGCTATTGGAAAAAGAACTACTATCAGTCTCTCCTTGGCTTTCAACAAAATTTTGAAAGTACTGTTTTAAATCTAACTATAGATAGACTAGATTCAATCAAAAATCAACTTACCAAATGTTAGTGAATGTATCTAAATTCTGGACAAAATAATTAGGCAAGACTCACTTGGGGTGTTTTGGCCTGTACTCTGCTGGTTATGTAGATTGTAGTAGATCCTAATATGATGATGAGACAGGACACAGCTACTTCAAGTTGATTGCATGAATACCATTCTTTATTGACATAATAAGTGGGACTGATTACATCTTAGTGAACAGTAGTTAAAGAAATTCCCTGTGGGACCAACATCAATTGGAACTGACCTGGAGTGTAGTTACAGTATCACAAGGACACTGAAATTTATGTGAGCTTTTCAGCTCTATTAAGAGAATGATTTTTTGGTGTGTTCTTATCAGCTGCTGAATTGCATCTTGCTGTTTTCAGAGGCTCCTAAATTCACAAGAAGATTAGTAGTGCTTTGCAGTTAAAGGTTTTCTAAGGTGTACTGTGCACCAGAGCTATAGCCAATAATGTAGGTTTTGGAAGATTTGTACTTGGCAGGTAAATTCTTTGGGGATGGCCCTTTTTTGCTCTTCTTCCAGAGCCCTCTGCCCTTGGAAAGCTTTGGAGCATTTACGTATGCATTATGTGGTGTGACTATGTAGGTCAGACATTGCACGTGACTCTTCTTAGTTCAGCACCACAAGACTGAGGATGTAGATTAGACTTCACAGTCCGTAGGATTTACAGTGATTGATTTTTATTTTTTTATAATGAAACTTGAAGATGCCCTTTTTTTTTCCACAAAAGTTGAAATTTCTGTCTAAAATATGTATAACACAATGATTTTACAAGTTTACTTACACAGCCTAATACATCCCTGCAACTCTGACTCTAAGAGCAAAGTGAAAAACTTCTCCACCTCTCCTAAGAAATTCAAGTGCTGTGATCCAAAACCCTGCAACTTTTTGACTGGAGATCTGTGGTGATGGGGGAGGAAGGATGTTTTCTGGCCAGGCAATTGATGCAGTTCATTTAGTGGTGGATGAGAACGTTTGTAAATGTCAAATACTGGGTTCTCCAGATATAAGTACAAGAAATAATTACCTGTTCATAAATAAAAACAAAAGAGAGAAAACACCTGGCCAAGGTTTAGAACAGTAATGGGAAGACTGAAGTTGTGCCTATATTAGCAGCTGGATTTTAAATGAGAATGTGTATTCTAAGTGAAGCCCTTGATTATCTCAATTTACTGCATATAGATTCAGTTCTCAAAGGCATCTAGGAACAACTAGGTCCCTCTAGGAAGGATCAGACCTGGAATTCAGGTCCAAATATTCTCAGGTGTTGGAGTTTGTTAGTCTCTATCCCTCAGTTTGGGCTTTGCCACCATGAGGTTATCTTGGATGACCCAATATACAAAGGTCGAGATGAGGTTCTCAAATGCTGATAGATCTCACAGCATCCTGAGGAATCCTTTCTCATTCATCTGTACCTATCTGGAGTTGAAATCCTTTTCCTCCGGTAACTGCCCACCTTTCTCTTTCTGTCTTTCCTTGCCGAATTCCTATTTCTCTTCACTTCCACTTTGTATAATGTCTTTTCTACTTTGTTCACCACCTTCTGCCAATTTTATAGTTATCTGGTTTGTCTCATAAAATTCAGAAAGCTGCAGCTTTGGGGCCCCAAAAATCTGACTTGATCTGTGCAAGTATTAGGATTTTAGTCCCATCAAATAATCCTGCTATGTCCCTGGAAGTCATTAATCTCACAATGGCTGTTGATAGAGGAGACTGGCAAGGAATGAGGAATTCAACCAGCTAAAAAAGTGAGGGTAGAGCCCTCGAATGTCAGGAACAACATCTGTGTTTAAGAATACCAGAGCAGATGTGCACTCTTTATGTGGAGCTTGAATGGATCTTTGCTTGGGAGCATTCCAGTCATCTGGTGTCATGGCTGGACTCCTGGATCCCTATGACAGAGGTGCCATGTAGAAGAAACCAGAGAAGAGCACCTGTTCTGGTGTTTGCCCCAGGATCTCAGTTCCCTTCTAAGTTGCCTGTCTTCTGCAGAGACAGGCCAAGAATATCTCCTTCCATGTTTCCAACCATCCCTGGAATCCCTTGTGACCCCTTGTGTCAGTGCCCTGGATCCCAGCCCCACAAAGGATGCTGCTTTTTCTACAGGTTGTTCTAGGAGAGGGGGAACTGGTGCCTGACATTTCTGGCAGGCTCAGAGCCACAGAAAAACTCTGCGCTGCTGGTCCAATACCTTTAAAACACTTCCTTCAAAGCCATCAGCTGTGGAAAAATTTCTTCATGGAAGAGCTATCTCAGGAATTCCCTCCCCAGGCCCAACTCTCCATGAGTACCTAGCTGAGTCCCTAGCTAGGGGAACTGTGTTTAGTGCATGCTGCAAAAGCACAGCTCTCCCAAACTTCTGTGCTGAGTGACTACAATGCAACCCCTTCCTCATACCAACTGCCAGGGATTAGCTCTCTCACAGGGCAGTGACTTTGTGGAGCCTGTTCCTGACCCACAAATACAAGTACCATTTTTCTGACTTACAAAGCAGTTATTGGCTGAGATGCTGTTGGGTTGCAGCAACTGCACTCTCCCCCGCATATCTCAACAAGCAGGAGTTGCTGTGCTGCCCATCCTCCGTCAGCGCCTGAACAGGACCCGCAATGATGTGACCTTCTGTAGTTGTGACAGTCCCTCTGCAGGAATGCTGTGCAGCACAGAGTCATCCCCCTTGTTATAGCAGCTGTGTTGGTTCCTAGTTTCAGCCAAGAGCTCACAGACAGGGTCACTTATATGTCTCTTCAGGTGGGAAAGACAAAGGGCTGCTGTTGACTATTGTGTGCTGCCAGGCCGTCACTCCAAACATGATGTTGAATTCATGTAGTACCACAGTGTTACCAATTTGGGATGGATATGTAGGCAGACCTGTGCATCAGCAGGAATGCCAGAGAGTGCAGCCCACAGCATTCTTCAGAGTTCCCTCTCATGGGAGTCTGCAGAGAATCAAGCAAATCCCAGCAAATGCTGGTAAGAGTATGCTGCTGTGCTGTGATCACTTATCTCTAATTCTTGGGAAACAGGAGATTTTCTACCTCCTTCCTCTATGGCGCAGGCTACACAAAATGTGTATGTGTGTGCTGAATGGGACAGAAGTTCATGTCTCAATAAAAGGGGAAAGAGGAGGGTTTTTTGCTGAGAGGGTATTATCTCTCCTGCACCATATGACTGCCATATTATTCCTTGTTATTGATTTTCCCTTTGCTGTGCTAAGGCTCCTGCTTCAATAGCTCTTAACAAGCTTTCATTCACCGTTTTTGTAGTTTGATGATACAGGGGTATGGCTTTATGACTGCTGTGGTTTGACTTCAGCCAGCAACTAAGCACCCACACAGCAGCTCACTTGGTTTCTCTCTCACTGGGATGAGGGAGGAAATAGGAAGACTGAAAGCAAAAAAAAAAAAAAAAATCATAGATCAAGATAAAGACATAACTCACAAGTTAACTGCACTCCAGACAGACCCAATAAGAGCCCAGTAGCATGCCCTATGGTGTAATGGGCACCAAAATGCTGCAAATGATCCTCTCTCTTCCTTCTGTCTCTCTGCATTCATAAATGAGGTTAATGTGCTGTTGAAATATTAGTAAGAAATGAGAAAACAGTGCAGTGCTGTTCAGAGAGACCCTTAGTTTAAGTTGTGAAGCTCTGGAAAATAACTACCCTTCAGAAAGTTTTGAACAGTTTTGTGAAGATGCTTTGGCCTTAGTCCAGGGTCTGATTCAATGTAACCCTCCTAAACCAAATATGATGGAGACATGAGGCATTTCAGCACCAATCTCATACTTCTGCTCATAGTCCTTTGAGTCATTTAATGTTTTTCCTCTAATTCACTTTGTTTGCAAAGTGCATCACCCTGTTTTCTGCAGCTGAATACTCACAAAGCGATCTGGTATAATTTGTGAAAACTACATCAGTTTTTATTGAAAACCTCCATCCCATGTCATGGCTGTTTTCTTAATGAAGCAGCTGCACAGCAGTTGAGATACCATTTATATTGATACACATTACCAAAGGGTGAGGACCACTCAGTTTTTACTCTCAGGTTTGGTGTGGCAGGTGTTGTATTACATCCATCCCGAATTCCCCGGTTCAAAATTGGCCATCAGCTGTGTTCCTCAAGGTTGTGATCGTGACAATGTTTTTAAGGTAATGGGATTTGGGCAGAGTCACTATTTGCATGGGAAATGCCCTTGGAAAAATGAAAAATGCTGAAGGAAGGTAGTCTGAATTGCTAGACAGTGATTTTTCCTTGCTAGTCAGTACTACATTAGTGGTGTAGTGAGGAGACGATTTCTAAGTTGGTATCTTAAGTGTCAGACTTTTTTAAACAAGTTGTGGTAATGTGATACAATGGTGACATTTACCATGAGGAAGAAGTGTTAGTCTGGGCATTCTAGCCTTCTCCAGCAGGCAGGAGGCAAACTTTGTAAACTTGCTTCTTCAGGAGGTGCCAGTGACACCACACCACACATGCTGATACTCTGATTGCAGCACTAGTCTGTATTGGGATAACAAAAGCAAGCAGTAGCTTTTGCAGCTATCAGTTTTTCTATACTCAAACAAAATCCAGAGTTGACAAAATACTTAAAATGTGACACAATGCCAGTAAATCCAGCTGCCTTTCCATGTGGCACTGTAGCTTCTTAGGCAGCTCTGTGGAAGTGTGTCTGTCTCATCCTGCAGGATTTGGAGGTGTGTGGGACTGAGAAATGATGCTTGATGTTTGATGAAAAGAAAAAAAGATGATATGTCTGGCTGTGTTGTCAGCCTTCATAAATACAACTGTGGGCATGGCAGAAGGTCCAGTACTGTGCAGAGAAATCTAAATAGCTCTCCAAAACCTGAAAGAAGGAAGCACATCTCCAGGGGCTGAAACTGATCTATCTGGAGAGATGCTTAATTGAACTTTACCTGTTTTAAAGGTTTCTTTTTCCAAGAAAACCAAATAATTTGAGCAATATTTGAATACTCAGAATTTGTGGAAATAATGAAATAACAAGTCTGTTACATATTTGTCCTCTGTCTAAATATCAAGGATCAGTTATTAACAAATGACCCCTGCGTCCGTGACTGTGATTTTTGCACACCCTTGCAATGCAGGGTTTTGCATACCTAATATACTTTTTCTTCAATATTTTGCTCCAGGAGGCACAACAGAAGAGAAAAGGCTCCCTACCAAATAATATCACCTATAACCTATACACTGAAACTTCACGTGGCTCTTTGGCCAGAATGTGATCATCCATATGCCTCTTAATATACCCAGTTATTTAAATTGATTGATAATGACAGGTATAAAAATAAATTGGTGTCAAAATTCATAGGTATTTATATTCATTGATTCATTGATATTTATTCATAGGTATTGATGCCTAACAATTGGTATTGATATCTAATGATGACTCTTATAACAAAAAGTATCTCTGTCCGTCAAAAGGTATCAATATTGATAGGTATTGATATGTATCAATGCTTATCTAAATCAGTCTACCAGTCTACTTAATTAATCTACCTACCTCTCAGTAGGTACTAAAAAATACAGATATTAAGGACTATTGATATTGATACTTTCAATAGCAATAGGTATAGATGCCTATTGATATAAAAATCAGCATCAAAATCAATAGGTATTGATGACTCTTGAAATCCGTAGCTCTTGAAATTGAGAGATTTTAATGCCTATCAATGTCTATTGATGTCTATTGATTTCAAAATCAGTAGAAATTGATAGCTATTATTTCCTACCTTTTGATATCAGTAAGTATCAATGCCTAATGATATAAATATAAATATTGAAATTGATAGCTATGTCTGCCTACCAATACTGAGATTAATTCTGACAGACATTGATAATGGAAGGTATTGATCCCTTTAAATGGGTACCATACTCTTTGAATGCCTATTGGTATCAAAATTCATACTGAAATAGGTTTTGATGCATACTAATACTGAAATTTGGTTTCAAAATCAAGAGGTACTGATAACTATACTTATCAGTAGGTATAAATGCCTTTAGATAGGTATTGAAATCAGCATTAAAAAAATACAGGTAGTGGTGCCTATTGATATCAAAGGGTAATGCTGTGTATAGGTATCAATGCCTGTCAATATCAAAGTTTTGAAATTGATAGGAATCAATGGGTAGTGTCGCAATGGATATTGAAATCAATAAGTAGCAATGCTTATTGGTATGAAAATTGATAGTATTGATATCTTTACTATGCCTAGGTCCATGGGCCTGGGTTCAATTTACAGAGATGAGATGGCAGTGGCTCAGTATGTCAGAATTCCTGTTTAATTACACTGACTTATTATATCCCTTCACCCCCTTGTCATGGGGGAGAAGCTTGCGTGCCCTTATGAGGTTGTGAGCTGTGCTGGCAGTGGTTCATGCCTCCGGTAGGG
>JAWWEE010000122.1:6727018-6753973 GCA_035221455.1 Xenops minutus
GAGACTTTCCACTGTGCTTTTTGTGACCGGACTTGCCTATCTCGCATTGGCCTTTTTAGCCACCAGCGTGCTTGTAGGAAGTGTGGGTAGAGCCTTTGTAAATCTTCGTTTGCGAAGCCTAGCCTTGACCGTGACCATTATATCCCTTCAGTTTAGTGGGGATCAATGTTGAATGGTCAGACTTAACAGGAGATGTTATGATGAATGAATTTACAACTTGGAGAAGTCCTTGGTGCTTTAGTGATGGTGCATAAATGAAGTGAAGAGCAGAGTATGTTTCTCATTATTCTTGACACAAACTAGACCCATATAGAGATATGAAGTTCATTTAGTTATTCTGTAATTTATTTCTCTATCTGAAAACATGTGTCCATGTTGCTGAAGACAACTGCTTTTCTTCCAAAGCAAAAATGTCTGAAAAATACAACTTTTTCTTCTAACTTTACTTTTCCTACCACAATCCCATTTAAATTTCCTTAAAGTGCTTTATCACTAAATGGACATCTTGGATGTAATCTTTCTGCTCTTCCTAAATGGTTATTCCACAGTTAGCAGGCTTTGTAACATTCCTGAAAACCTACTAGGTTATTAAATCAAGGAAAGATTTTAAGGATAGAACCCTCATGAAAAACATGATGTTTCTCTGTCCTTTTCTTCCATGTTAAATGGTTTCTCTCTCAAGTATGTCTGCTGATCATCACAGGGTGCATGTATGTTAATGTGCTAGTTTGGAGAGGGGATGTTCTGGTGACAGAAACATTTCCATTCTCCTTCCTTGCCTTTTATTGGTTTCTGTTGTCCAGTTGTCTTGGAGAGCGCAAGCTGAGTTCCTCTTAGATTAAACTAAAACAAAAGGCAGGCTACTGAAGCATATCTATAGTGTTTTAACTGCTAATGGTCATTCAGTGCTGGGTAGAACTAGTATAAAGCATTTTTCCTTCCCTCCAGTAACACCTGTAATCTTAGAAGCATGGGGGTTTAATTTAGAGCAAAGCCCGTTTTCATCTTCAGACTTGCTCTGATTGTGCTGCACAACTTGCTGATGAAAGTGTAGCTACAATTATGCTGTATTCTCATCTACATTAAAAAAAAAAAATGAAGTGTGGTGTGAGTCCTAAAAATAGGCTTAAATATTAGCATTTTGGTGCTGTTTCAACAGCAAGCTTAGGTTAGACCTTGCCATCACTAATAAAGCCTACTGAAAAAATACAGTCTTCTGCACAGTAGTTTGATGCTCTACTCTTTAAAGCAGCTGCTTAATATTTAGCATCTGTTTAATCCTGATGTTATCAGATTTATGTGACAGAAGTTTAGTACGGAATTCTGTTGATGGTTACCAGAGCAAAATAGAATTCAGTTCTTTCACAGATATTCTTTGCTGAATTAAAAGAAGAGCAGATCTGATATTCACCACTAAAATAAGCTCAAGGGACTCTTACCTGTATTGAAGGAACATACTTCTGAAGAGCAGGAGGGCTATTTCTTAAGGCTGGTGACTGTCATGGAACGGTACCTGCAGACCTGAATTTCACTCATTGGCATAATAGAACTCCAGAGAGAACCTTTCCCGTTAAAATCTTGGGCTGTTTGTTTCTACATGGTGCTTCTTCTTCTAAAGAGCAATAATATAGATAGCATGACTCCTGCTACAGGTCAAACTATGGCATGGATGCTTTTAAAAAAATTTGCCATTTTGTTTTTTCCCTGAGTGCTTCTTACTAAACCAAATCAAAATAAACAAAAATAATTCCTGCTCCTTTCTGTCTGGTTCTGCAGATTGTGTTGACTAGGGAGGTAGTCCTAAAGGATAAACCTTAGTATTTACTGATAAATTAGCAAATTCCATTTACTTTATGAATTCTCTTTCATTCTCACCATATGTACAATAACTGAGAAAGTGCACTCAGAAATGTCAGCATTATGGTGGAAAGAGTAAGGCCATTTTTGCATTATTTCTATGAAGAGTTCCACAAGTCTTATGTGACTTACGGTAGAAGTAGTGGTCAAACTGAAACTCCTAACTCTTCTTCCAGGTAAGCAGGTAATGGCTCACCTGGCAGACGAAGGAACTTTAAGACTTTGATGAGTAATACTATGAAAATAAATCTGGATTTACAGGTCTTTTGCCAGCCACATTTGGAATGGTGAAAACAAGTGCACTGAGAGGTGAGGAAAAGCTAATGCTTGGTGGGCCTTCTGTTTCAGAAAGCAGCTCTGTGTAGAATAGGGATAATTGTATACTTAGAGGACTTTAATCTTAATCTTTTAGACTATTTAGTAACCATGTGCCCTCTGAAAAAGTGAGCTGAAAATTGGAGTCTCCTGAGGCACAAATGTAGAAAATGGCCTATTTTGAGGAAAGTTAGTGTTGGTTGATTTGAAACAGCAGTTGGGCTACAGGAAGTTGCATGAAAACGTGACTGATAGAGAACTAGCAAGTGTTCTGGACATGTACCAAAGATGCTAAAGAGAGAGCAAGCCTAGACACATGAAGACTAAATACAGAGGGCTGAAACCCAACAGCTTGATCAATGTCTAGAGCAGTTTCAGACTGTATTTATAACACTGAACCAATGGGAGAGGTCTAAATCTCATTCAATCCCCGGATACTTACCCACTGTGAATACTTCCAGCAAGACTTCCTGGCACAAAAATTGCTTCAGAAATGGGGTGCTTTTGCTTAACTAACTGTGCTGCATTTAGTACCCAGGGGACCACCAGTGTGATGCTTTTGAGTGATCAATAGAGTCCAAGTGTTGTGGCAGCTCCTAGGAGGAACAGCTGCCAGGAATGGAAACAACATAAAGAATATCCATGAGGAACAGAAGAAGAGGAAATAAGAAGCATTAAAATGAAAGAAAATACTCAAGACAGGTTCTTCTAATTAATAGAAAAATTTTGATGAGTCAAACTTTATACTGACTGAAGCAGAGTCACCTTTAAGGGAACATATTGTTGTGTTCTGGCAGACAGATCTAGCCTGTGGTTTCTGCTGAAAAGTGCTATCTACTTTGACCATGCAGGTTATAAATATATTGGTAAAATGTGGTTGTACTTTAATTACCTATTCATAGGAAGGGATGGCTCATCAGATTTTGAGTTTAAGCTAGTGCATTTTCCAGGAAAACTTTATAGCCAGCTTCTGCTTTGAAGTAAGAAACCAAATTGCAGGTTATTTTCTTAGATGGTTGGGGTTTCGTATATCTAACAAGTAATCTGCTCCTGAAAATGTTATTGCTATGGTCTGTATCAATGGAATTCTTCAGGTAATTTACTGTCTTAGCTGTTTATCAGAGGACTTTTTGTTCATTCAGGAAAGATTTAGTGTAATCATGTCACAGATTTGGATATTAAAGTAAAACCACTATAAAGGTCTGGAGGATATAGAGTGAAAGAGTTCAAATATTGTGGTTTTCTTTTAGTTGTGTCAGATTTAAGTTGTTTGATTCATTTAACCTTTAATTCAAAGTACAAAGGCTGGTATCAAGAAGTACAGAAGAAGAGCTTTGACCTTGTATCATGGGGCACATTTAACATTTCACAGAATGTTCCAAGAAGGTTCTAAAAATTACATCCCAAAATTGGGCTTAAAAAAGATGGGGAGAGGCATTTTATGTCTTTTTCCTTTCAGAACTGCTACTTTAATACTAGAACAGAAGAATTAGTCATTCCAAAATCTGACACCTAAACCATCAAAGGACAGGGTTGCTTATCCCTATGAAATGTAGCAGTGAACAGTTCTTTCACAGGTTAAAAAAAAAAGGAAAAAAGTGTTAGGAAATTAGGACATTCCAAATTCTGGATCATACATTCTGCACATCCACTAAGAGACACTTTGTTATCACTTACCACAAAACAGCTGTCGAATTGTCCTTTATATATGTTCTCTTCAGTTTTGGTAGGTTTTGGGTTGGGTTTTGGTTTCAAGTTTTTTTGCTTGTTTGTTTTTTTCTGGGGTGTTTTTGTTTTCTTTTGTTTTTTTGTTGGCTAGTTGGTTGGTTGGTTTGTCCTGTGCTCCTCAAATGTCCTGTGTTCTTGTGTTACAGGAAAAATGAATGCCAATAATATATTTTTCAAAATCTATGTATCAGAAATTATTTTTATAAGATGATTTTGGATTATCATGAAAAGTCAGTATTTTTTAAAACGAACAGAAGTGGGTATACATTTTAAATAAACTGACTGTGGTGATATTTCTCTCAATAGGTTCTGCTTTCTGTTTGATGCAAATATGTATGTGCGCACAATAGGGGTAACATGGTTCAAGGACTGAACATGTGTTAAGGAAGTCGTTAATTCCCACACATGTTCTTCTCTTAGAGTTACGTCACTAAGTTCAATACAATAGAAGTCTCTTTTGATTTCTGCTGTACTAGTGAGATCACAGCCTTCACGATTTTATGATCCTCTTTGCCACTAGAAGAAAACTGGGAGAGCTTCTGAATGGAAAAGCAGCAAATTGCTGGTGACATAGCCATTGGTTACCCTGAGAGTACTCGCTGCATCCTTCACTTTAATTTGCTTAATATATGTAATTCATTAGCAATTGCAAAGTGATAAAAATGTATTTGTGGATTCAGTCTCTGTTATTTAGCAATAAACAATTTGATATTGCAGGACATTAGTTCTTTCTCTGTGGGGCTAATGATTTCTAATGCTTCAGCAGTCATTTGTGGAGCTCATCTCATGTTTACCTATTAAAATTAAGTAATTACATTTTGCTGTAGAAATCTTAGAACACTTTTGGTACTACTTGCTGTGAATTTGGTTGTGAATTTCTGATCACGAATAGGACTTGAATCCAAGTGGACAGGATTCTGTCCACTAAAATAAGTGTTTTCAACAGAGGCAAAAAGTGGTCTCCTAAAGAGTGGAGATCATTTAAAGTGCTTGGACTGAATAGCTGGAACTTGTCTATTTGTCTGCAGAGAGCTTTAGTGTGGCAGGTGCTGTGCCCACATTGTGTGCAGTCTGGGCAGCTACATGTACAACTACTGGGTCTGCCTGCACAAATGATAATCTTTTTTGTACCTGAAAACCTGCAGAACAAAATTTGGAGGCTAAACTGAAAGAATTTTCAAAAGTAGGCTCAAGACCAATCCTTCCTACTTCCTTATACAGACATTCTTGTTTTTCCTTCCCTCAGACCATTTAAAGGAAACTGATAATTTATCTGCAATCCAGGCACATGGTTATTAGTGTCATCTGTACCCAGGAGATAAGTGACGCAACCTTAGTGCAAAGAAAAAAAAAAAGCAACTTCACTCGTTTTTTGCAAAAGTGTTTCTTTACTTGAGGAAATTCATGTGTTTTTTTGTCACTGTCAAGCAGCATAACAAAATTATGAACTTAATCATAGAGTCAATAGGGTTGGAAAAGACTTTTAAGATCATATTCAGTCAGGATGACAGTTAGATGAGACTTTACAGGATGAGCCGTTTGGAGCCTGGGGTCCTGTCCAGTCCTGTCTCTGTAATTGTCCCTTGTTTTAACTTATTCCACCTGCCAGATATCTTAGAAAATGGATTATTTGTTTATTTTTCCAAGTTGCAGCCTAAATATACAGGAGATTTCCTGTACGTGAAATCAAATGATTTCTCAATAGGGAACTATAAGATGAATGTACTGGTATTATTAATAGAGCTTAAAGTCAAAAGAAGTTAAAATATTTTAACTGGTGGCCTATCTCTGCAGCATATCTACCGAGTCTTATGTAAGTCTCAGACCTGAAGTATATATTGGTTTAAAATAATTTTTTCCTCACTGTTTTTAAAAAGTAGTCAGAACAAAGCACAAAGATATGAAATATAATGATTTAGCTCAAAACTTGGGCTGAGATGTGTGTTCTCTTTCCCTTTTGTCAAAGTTGAGACATTAGGCAAGAAAGCACACGTGAGCCAGGAAGCGGGAACAAGAACAAACTGACCCTTTGTCTCTGCAGCACAGTGTTGTGAAATTCATCTAGGAGAAAGTGGAAGCATCTAACCCATAGGTAGCCCTACTGTAGCATTTGCTTTTGCTGGGCTGAAGCCATGACCTCATTATGCAAACTGAGGCAGTTTAGATCATGCCAAGAAAATAAGCACTGCAGATCTTCAAGGAACGTTGTAATCACACAGGAAGGTACTAAGTAAGTTTAGATTATGCCAGTAGCAGAAAAATGTACAAAAATTTACTGAACTACATTTTTAACCTTGGGCATCAAAGTCCTTTGAACTTGGTTTTGGTAACCTAGCATATTTTCCACTTGTGCTTAATGATCTCAGACCTGGACTAAATCTTCACACTGTTGAATGTGTCCATTTTTCTGCTGTGAAATGTGAACAGGGCTAAGACAAGCAAAGACCTTGTTAGTAGGATTTCATTTGGTGCATATGCTGGAAATGACATGCAGCTTTTAAAGCCTTTGTCAGCTAATTCCTTTTTGGATGTTCAGATTGAGATGGTGGGTTTCATACAGTTTGAATGACAATGGCTATATAGAATTCTCTATAATTATAAAACGTAGGCTTGGGAAAAATTCTAGCTCCACAAAAGTTAGTGGCATTCTCAGGGAAAAGAGACTTTCAACTTATGCTTTTGGTGTCAATGGTTGCTTACAAACTGTAAGCACATGGAAGCAGTTTTTAAAGTAAGACAAGTATCAATGTCTTCTTTCCTTAGCTGGGCTTTGTAGACCTCCAGACTTTGAGATACTTGTGAAAACACAGCATGCAGATGCGTATGGAGTAGCAAAGGATTTTGTGTGTATGTTGTAGCTTCATTTTCTGCACTGATATTTTTCCATGGAAAAAATATAGAACTTGGGATATTAGTATATCTTTGGCAACTTTAAAAGGATTTAAAACATTTAAGCAGGTGATATTAATTGCATTCTGAAGGATAACCAGCTTAGTCATTTAGTGGGTCTCCCTCACTGGGGACAGTATTTTCAATACTTACTCATTCCTTCCACAAGAACCAATAGTGCTCAGACAATCAGTGATCTTGGCCTCTCATTACCTTGCCCAAGGTTTGGAACCTTTCTGCTGTCCCTGATTTCCTTCACTGAGGTCAAACTCCTGCAAATAAGCTAACTAGGATCTCTGAGCCAAGTGTTAGGCACTACTGAGTGCACCATACCACAACATTTTATTAAGGCAGTCATGAAGGATGTTTAATTTCCTTAAAAAGAGATAGATCCCAAAAAAACCCACAGTAGCTCTTGGAAAAGATAAACTTGTAAGGGTAGAGCCAAATTGTGGCTCTAGGTTCCAGCATCAACATGTTGGGAGATGAAAAATTCCTTTGGTCCCTCTGTGGGCCTGTCCAGCCAGTCAGTCAATATGTGCTTTATTGCACATGTTATTGATTCAAAGCACCACACCAGAGTGCCAGTACACGTTGTACTCTGGCATGGCACTGGCTGCATTGGGGCTGGCACTCTTTCAGGCTTTCCTGAACTTATCTTCTGTAAACTTTTTTCGCCTCTGTGCTGTGGCTGGAGACTCTGCCTGGCTCCCTTACGTAGTCAGGCCCTTTCTCGGAAGAGATATGAGGCACTGTGGGCTCACCTTTATCTTTGGCCAAGGCCAGAGATGTTCTATGGCTGGCTGAATACTTTTGAGAAGCTGTGTAGGCTGGGACTGTGGGTTTCACAGCTAGGTAAGGATTTGTGTGTTCACTGCAGGATGTGTCTGTTTCTCCTTTAGAGGCACTGGATTACAGGCAGTTGGTGTGTTTACTTTGCCCTAGTGCTTGCTCTTCCAGGTGAAGAAAGTCACCTGCCTCAGATTGTCAAAGAAACATAAATGTGTGATGGTTTAAAAGCATATCATGGGTGAAAGAGAGAGAGAATCTTTTCTGGCTTGTGCAATTTGAGGAGCAAACATGAGTGTTTACCCTGTGCCAAAATCTGCCCAGATCAGCAGATTGGGGGCTTTTTTGTTTTGTTTTTGGTTTTGTTTTAACGTTGTTCTGGAAAGTCAGAGACTATTTTGTTTGCTGCAGGTTTTTTTTTTTTTTTTGCTTAGTGAAGCAAAGTTCACAGGAGCCAGAGTAATGATCTGATTTCGAACTTCATTTTAACCTGTGTGCTTAGTTAAATATAACTGTAGTAGTTTCAGTTTTGAGCAAATAAGCTATAACTTCTAAATAAGCAATAAACTCCTTTGTCCACAAAAAAAAAAAAAAAAAAAAGGTAACTTCAGAATTACTGATATAAATTGTATGTAATTACTTGAGGGCTGTTTACATCCTGAGTGTTTTCATTATGTGCCCTGAAAATTCACTGTGCAGCTGTTTGGGGTTCTGTCTCTGAACATCTTCATGTGCAAGAACTGTGTCGCCTCCTGTAGCTCTCAATGCTCTCAAAGAGTCTGAAGCAGAAATTTGGGGTTAGACACACCCAGTGTGCAAATGCAATGTTAAGGGTAGCTTACCTTTCATTTTGTGTATGTTTCAAAACAGTGCTGAAGGATTGCTCTGTTGTAATTCGTTAGGGCTGAATCACGAATTTTAGTCTCCTTGCTTTGCCAGGGGCATTTTTTATTTGTATCTCTTTACAATTATGTCCCACTGTCTTATTTGCAAAAGAAATAATAATTCTCTACCTGATAAGGGTATGAAGGCTTTTCTTATGTTGGTGGATTCTTTACTGGGGGTGCATTTATGGTAAACTCTTAGCAAAATGGAAGTGTAACAGTGTGAACTGTGTTGATTTGGGTATGTGTTAATGCCATCCAGATACAGGACAGTCAGCCATTTGCTGCAAGGTTACATGGCCCATGGATATATTGGATAAACTGCCCTCTTTATCCCAATAGTCCCCCACCTTTTTTGGGTGTGAGAGATGGAGAGAGGTTAGATATGGGCTCAGCTTTCCCTCTTGTGTAAACATTCTTTTGTTCTGGATATTCTGAGCCTCTTGTTCAGAGTCCTGTTTGGTACTGCTGAACCTCTGCATATATACAATAACAAAATGGAAGTACGTGAGGCAGCTTTTATAACATTTATGTTGATTAAAACTTTCTAAACTGGTTTTTGTGCTTATTTACACAGTGGAACTTGTAGAAAAGCTCAGCAATCAATATTGCCACAAGAAAAAGACACGTAGTTTAGTTTTCTCAATCATTTTTCCTACTTGCTAAACACTGGATAATTTAATTTGTAAAACATATAATTGGTAAAGTAAAATAGCTGAAGTAAAGAACAGTTGCGTATTTGACTAGCAGTTCCTTTATTTAGTAGTAATGGCTTCTTTACACCTTTGGTGCCTTAAATCTGTGTACTATTGAGCAAAATTACTAATATTTGACGTAGGTTTCAGGACTTCATCTGAAATCAGTGGACCTCTGACTATTTAGGGAGAAAATTTGCACTTTGTCAAAATTATCATTGACACATCCCCTAGGAGGGATTTCAAGCATGGAAATGGAGGAGAAGGGGTTATACCTATTGAGGACAGAGTATCTCCTCTGCATTGTCACTTATTGCTAATTGTCCTGGGTTCGCTTTTTGCCGTGGGGGGTGTAGGATTTCTTGGACCTTGTGGCAGACCTCAGTTCCATAGTCTGGAAACAGCTTTAGATTCAATGAACTGTGAGTCATTGCATGTGGAAGAAGATGTCCCAGAAGAGACCACAAATAGAAGCAACTCTGAGGCAATTCCATCAAGTACCAAAAGGAATCCAAAAGGACCATGAGGGTTTCTGCTCTTTCTAGAAATGTTATCACAAACTGCTCAGAGCAATTTCAACAGCTGATTTTATTTTTTTAAGCTTAATTTATTTCTGACTCCTAAAGATCCAGAGTTGAAGTTGCAAATTTTTTTTTTTAAAGTCATTTTGTCACAAGGTTGTTATTGAAGAAAAGAAATTGTTGTTTTTTGTTTTCCCCAATACATTGGTACCACTACTCCACTTTTAGCAACCAGTTATTCAGGCTGCACTCTGCAATCAGAAAATCTATAATCAGATTCTTTTGAATTCTTCCACAAGTCTTGTCATAGCACCTTTCTTTCACTATATGAACATTTCTGCCTGCACAAACACTATTTAATATTGAAGTTCATTGAGATTAGCGGGTGTAATGTTGCTTGATGAGCTGCCAGATAGTCATGTGTAGCTACTTCAGCTGAGATTTGATCTGTTGCTGCTAAACTCTCACTTGTCTGAGGTTTTCACAATCCTTTTTTTCTGCACTTAGGGCATTACCTTGGCTGATAATTACTTCACTCATCATGTACAAAACTGTGTTGTTTCCCTTAAAGGTGATACATCAACTTCATCCAGCTTAACTTGTAGACCTGCAAGGTAACTAACTGTCTGCTTCTAGTTGTTTCCTTGAGGTTCTTGTTCTAGTGATTTCCTGTCAGCTTCCACTTTTCAATTACAATAATTTGGAAACCCTTGGTTTCAGTAGCTGTACTTTTAGATTTTTGTATTTAATAAATTTTACCTGTTGGGCATACCTGTTCCCCCTTCCTTTTCAGATGTTCCCCCTTCCTTTTCAGATGAACGTACAGCATCAGCAGTTGCATATTTGTGCAGTGATTATGTCTGACTTGCAAAAATATTTTAAGAGCTCTGTGCAAAATGCCAGGGAGGTATACTTTGTACTGTATTATGTTCTATAGACCAGGCCAAAGGAGAGGATATAGTTTAATCATTAGAAATCCTGGACCGAGAGGCATTACTTCAGGTTTCTATTCTTGGTTTTAATGCTGACTTACCAAGTGACTTGTGAAAGATACAACTTTTGCATACCCCTGCCTACCCACAGATAAGATTAATACTATAATTTCTACTTCTCAAGTTTTGTCATTAAAAAGACTATACTAATCTCTATCTTAAGCCCTATTTGATTGCTTGTTAAATATAAAGCTCAGCTCAAAGAGTTTATTTTTATCCCTCTCCATCCTCATCCCTTAATGGCACAGCTTTTACTTACTGGGATACTGTCTCATACACCCAGTTAGAGATCTCTCACTCCTACATTTCAAGAAACCAAAGGAACTAAAAATCAGTCGAATGAGGGTTTTAAGCCCAGGAGAAATCACATCTTTGTGTATGCCATATGAAATAAGCAAGTCACCCTCACAACCAATTCTGGTAGCTGTAAACATCAGCTTCAGAATCATACTACCTGAGCTTAGCGTTTTTGACCTCCCTAATCCAGACACACCAGATTTTGGTGATTGTAGATAAGGAGAAGGATGGAAAAGCCAGAGTACCAATTAGTGGGGATTTTTGTGCATGATTTTGTGAAGTGGTCATGTGCCATGTTGTGTAAATGATGTATTTGGGTTAGACAAAACTGTGACAACTGTGTTCCTCTATGGTCTGTACATTCCATACATAAGCCATGTGATCAAGTTTTGTTTCTGCGGGAGTTAAAAATAATGCACTTATGCAACTGAAGTGGTATAGATTTATGTATGCATGAGTCAAAATCTTTTTCCCCCCTGCTTGTGTAAGTAGACCACCTAGAAACCAAACGGACCTCAGCAGAATTTGGCCCAAATGTGCATCTGTCTTATCCCTGTACTTTACAAGACAACTCTCACAGGAAATGTGAAAGCTCTCTGGAAATTCTTACTCTTGAATATTAAGTACAAGCTAGTGTTGACAGTGCTGGTTTGGATCTGTACTGTTCTTCTCTGCAAGTTTCTAATCTTCAAAATAAAAAATGAAAAATGGAAGTTCCTAAAAGCTGGAGCCAAAAGAGCAAAAGACAATTTTGAGGATTAAGTGATACTTGGGTTAAATTTAACAGTGGGAGAAACTCAGCTTTGTTAGCTACATCTTCATGTGCAGAGACTGCAAGATTTCAACTGAAAAAGGAGCATTATCAAATTTAAAAAAAAAAAAAGAGGAATAAAGAAAGTCAACAGATTTCCACAAAAAGCTGGAAAAATGTGCTGAAAAGCCACATATTCTTTCCTTGGCTTTGTGCATCTGCTAAAAAATAACATTCAAGAGGGAGACATTAAAAAGCTAATCAAACAATCAAAAAAAATTTAAAAAAAATTTATATATGAGCAAGTATATCTGATGAAGCAACTTAGAGGAGGAACCAGAAGTTCCGTGTGTTAGCTCTAAACCTGAGACATATTCTCTGAGTGTTCCTGGAATGAATGCTTATACTGCTATAAAGATGAGTGAGGCACAGAGCCTAATGACATTTTTTATTCCAACAAAAGGCATGCTTTGCTGAGAGGGTAAATACCTATTAAAGATGAAGGCTGATGCCAAAACTTCTACTGACTACTTCTAGCAGAATTTTCCTCATCACCTTGCCAGTGGAGATAGAAGAAGACTAAAGTGAGATTGCTTCTCACTGGTTTGGTTCCTAATCTTTAAGGTTAGGCTGTGGTCAGATGTTTCATGCAGAATTAAGATTTATTCCTTTGCCCTGAATGGCTTGCTTTTACTATCCACCTCTATTTACCTGTTGGCAGCCTGCCTGCTCCGGCAGGTTCACCTGGGCATGAAGTTTGTAGAGAAGCAGGTGTGGATCACTCAACACAGTCCATCCTGGTGCTTTTGCTGCTGGCATTCTCAGGCTGGAGTAGCATTGGTGTCTTGAGCTGCTAAACCTGATTCTGCAGTGAACAACTCATTGCTTTATGTAGATCATAGGTAAATCCTCTTTTAAGCACTGCTTCTTATTAATGGTGCCAGTGGCATACCTCTAGTATGCTCTATTATGTTCTCTCCTGTCTGACCATAGCTATATTGGTATACAATTTCACACAGGTTGTGTTGAGTAGTACAGGATGTAACCTTTACTTTTTGTCTTCCAATAAATTCCAAAATTATTCTTCCAGCTACTAGCCCTTCGATTTTTCTAATATTTCCTTTTAAAACATAGTGCTTTATTCCAGAAGAATCTCTGTGACATAGTGTACTTGGAGACAAAATAACATCTTTGTTCCAGTTGTGTTACCTTCCAGTAAAGACTGGGCTAGCATGTACAGCATGGAAGACTCACATTTGGGGAGTTTTCTACAGTAATTTAGATAGTCTTTACCTTCTAAAACACAGTCCACCATTCTGAAAACATTCATGTTATGTTCTTAAATGCATGGCTGTACATGGCTTCCAAGAGAAATGGTCCCTAAAATACAAGGTGTAGCTTAAACTTGGCTGTATATGCAAAGAAAAACTAATTACAGAAAAACAAAAATATTGCCTCAAATCCAAAGAGCTTGAGACAGGAAAGTTTCTATTATTCCTCCTGAGAAATTAGAACACATTCACATTAAAGCTTTTCTCAGAAGCTTGTTCTAAACATCTTAGAAAGAATTCAGAAAAGTGGGACAAATAGCATTTCTTATGATTCTTCAGTCTTTTACAATGGGCAATATTATTTAAAAAAAAATAATTGCATTAATCCAGTAGAGGTGCATACTTACATATAGTAAATCACAACTGACCGTTGCTAATCTTAATTACTTTTTATGAACTTACAAGAAGTAGTCCATGAGGCCTTGAGGGGCCTGCAGTCCACCACGGCGTAAAAAACCTCTGACCTGTCCTATTCTGGGGTTTATACTGTAGCACAGAAGCAGGCACATGTTGTTTAGATAATGTAGAACAACTAAGTTTCTAGTCAGTGTTGAAAATTAATGCCCCTGGAAGCTCAGGGGTAAGGTCATAGGTGTATGAATGTAACTCTGCCAATAAGTGGATTATTATCATGTAATGTGATGTGGCGTGTTGCATGGATGATTACGGGTGCCTGATGGCTGTACCAAAAAAGGCAAAAAGCTAAGGCCCCAATCCTTCAAATATGAATGGCATCAATGGAGCTGCTTCTGATTAGGCTGCTGATGTACAGAAAGCTATGCCAACAGGTCTAGATGCCAAGGCAAGTGCAAGAGAATGTAGAGAAAGTGTGCGTTTTCATATTTTCGTGTAGTGGAAAACAAGGTGATCAAGGCCTCGGGCTCTAAAATATGAAGGTGCTCCAGGCTATTCTGTGAATAAACCCCTGTCTGATTTTTCACAGTGGAAAAAATATTCCTGGGTGGGTGGATGTTTTTGTAGTAAAGTACAACTTTTTAGCATGTGCAGCAATGTTTCATTATTGGGTAGGTGGGTGGGTGGGTGAGACAGCACGATAAATGACTCGGTTTGCATGGATGAGTAACAATCCAATTCCTCTGCTGAACTAAGGTGTGATTCTTTGGCAGACTAATATTGCTGTGGAGGCTGCATTAATTGGTATTTGCATACTACGGGAATTACTTTGCACAGATCACCTTAATTCTGTGTCTGAGCTTATGCTGAATCTTTTCTGTGGTTTTTATTACCTCAGACTATATTTGCTCAGGAATTTTGCTCAAAAGGTGGAGTTTTTCACTCAGGGAGCACAGGTGCATGGCATGAGGTAAAGTGATTTATGTGGAAAAAGGAAAAAATCTGCATTCGAACACATTTTTTTTGATAATGGGAAATTTAGTATATAATTTGGTGCCAATTTAAGATAATTTCCTTTCCTGCTACAAAGATGTGAACTGAACCGCAGTATGCATTGTCTCTAATCTTTAAGAAGTATCAAAGTTGAGGAGCCAGAGGGATAACTCTGGGGGATGAGAACAGAGCGCATGCAGTTTTATTCTTGCCCCGGCAATTACGCGCTGTGCATGTGGCCACAGCGTTTAACTCTTACATGTCCCAGTTTCTCTGCCTGGCAAATAGTGACTGATGCATTCTGCACAGGGAGCCAGTGCAGCACTAGAATTCCTGCTTGTGAAATCCGCTTAAGAGAAGAGTTAATGTTCGCAAGGTAAGGCCAGCGGTGCCGTGGGCGGGATCCGGGTGCACTCACGTCCCAGCTGCCATCCGTGCAAGGTTGCCTCCCCTCCGCATTCCCGAGCCCGCTCGAACACAGGCGAGGAGGGGGAAGGTCCGAGCTGTGCCATCAGGACCGCCAGGACTTAAGGGCGGCTCGCCCGGGGTCGCCGCCGCCTCCCCACGCCGGCGCTGCATTATTATTATTATTATTCCCCCCCCTTCCCTCGCCTTCCAGTTTTGGCAGGGGATTAAAGCGGCTCCCCCCTGTGGCAGCGTTGACCTAGAAACGAGTTTGATACACAAGAGTCCTTCCTCCATAACAAGTACAGGCGTCAGTCAGAGGGAGCGCGCGCGTGTGTGTGTGTGTGTGTCTGTGTGTGTGCGGAGGGCACAGGCAGCCGCTCTCGCCCGCTCCTCGCCGCGCCGAGCCCATGCGGCGGCCCCGAGCGCTCCGTGCATGGGGAGCCCGGCCGCGCCGCCCGCCCTCGCCGCCGCCAGCAGGTAACCGAGCCCGCCAGCACAGCCATCTTTGAGGGGGGGGTTTCGCCGCTCCGGAGGCGGCGGGCGGGAGAGCAGTTTTGTGCCGGAGGTCGCTGCCTAGTGGAAATAAGATAGTACGTCATTAACATGGCGCCAAGAGCCGTGCGGCTCCTCCGTGCGGGGCGAGGGGAGGCGGCCGAGTTGCGGCACCGCTATCCCACGAGCAACTTGTGCGGGACTGGCGCGGGCGGGGGCGGGAGGGGGCTGCGCTGCCGCTCGGCGCGGCGGGACGGGGCCTTTTTGTTCCGCTGCGGGCAAGGGAGCACCGCGCAGCTCCCCGGGTGCAGCGGGCAAGCGAGGTGCCGTGCCGTGCATTGCCACACCGTGCCGTGCACTGCCATGCCGTGCATTGCCACACCGTGCCGTGCCCTGCCACACCGTGCTGTGCATTGCCACACCGTGCTGTGCATTGCCACACCGTGCTGTGCATTGCCACACCGTGCATTGCCACACCGTGCATTGCCACACCGTGCACTGCCACACCGTGCATTGCCACACCGTGCCGTGCATTGCCACACCGTGCCGTGCATTGCCACACCATACCGTGCATTGCCACACCGTGCCGTGCATTGCCACACCGTGCCGTGCATTGTCACACCATGCCGTGCATTGCCACACCATACCATGCATTGCCACACCATACAGTGCATTGCCACACACACCGTGCCGTGCACTGCCACACCATACCGTGCATTGCCACACCATACCGTGCATTGCCACACCATACCGTGCATTGCCACACCGTGCCGTGCATTGCCACACACACCGTGCCGTGCCCTGCCACACCGTGCCGTGCCCTGCCACACACGCCTCGGGCATCGCTGCGGGCTGTGCGGCGGGGGCGCCGGGAGGAGCGCCGGGCATTTACCCGGCACGGAAAGTAGGAAGCGTCGGAGCAACTTGGTAGCCAGATGCTACTGGCAGAGCGCAGGTCCTGCTTAGCCCCTGATGTGTAGGAAGGGGGCGGGGGAAGCCATGACCGCTGTGTGTCACTGTGTCACCCACATGTCCCCGAGAGCCGTCGCCTCTTGCGGCGGGCGGGGAGGGAGCGTGTGCGTGGGAGAGGAGGGTTTGTGTGCAAAGCAGCTTTCTAAGTTACACTCACTCTCCCCGGCCAGACGCACTTGGTTTGGCTTGGAGGAGAAAAAAAAAAAAAGCTTGGAAAGCATAAAACTAATCGGTGAAATCAGACAGAAGTTGCCTTTCGGAGCGAGGGAGCTGCAGCCGGTGTAGCCGCCTCCTCGGCGGGCACGGAGAGTGCTCCACGGGAGGCTGTCACAGGTGCCCCGGTCCCCCCGCGGCGGGCCCGTGGTGTCTCCGGTCGGAGAACAGCTCGCCCGAGGCCCCAAGTGCGCGTTTGAGAGCGGGGAAAGGCGGGGAAAGGCGTGCGTCACTGCCCGGGCCCAGCGGGGCGGGGGGCAGCGCCCGGCAGGTGCACGGCGGCCCCGAAGCGCCCGAACCCGGCCCGGCCCGGCCCGGCCCGGCCCGGCAGGCGGATCGGGAGCGCAGCGAGGGCCGCGGTGCGAACTTGGCCAGAGCGCGGCGGGGCCCAGCCCGGGGCAGGACTCCAGGGGCCGGAGTGGCGAGGGAGCGGAGGCGCTGCCGGCGGTGTCGGGCTGCGAACGTAACATCATCCCAGGAGAAGGAGTGCGGGGGCCGGCGGCGAACGCCCTCAGTTGGTCGGGCGGCAGTGAGGGCAGCTCCACTATGCGGCCCTTCCCTCGGTGCCAGGCAAGCGGCGCGGGTGCGGGCTCTGGCATTGCCGTGGAGCGGGCCGGGCCGGCCTCCCGCAGGGCTGGGTGCGGGTCTGTGCCATCATCGCTCCACTTACACAAAGCCACCCCGATGGCTGCTGCCACCCTGCCCGCCCCTGGGCTCGGGTAGTCGCTTGCTCAGAATAGGGTTATGGGGGTGGTTTTTCATGTTTGTTTTAGGTTGTTTTGCTTTGTTTTGTTTTGCTTCTCCCTTCGCGTTCGTGCCCGGCCGTTCGTTCCCGATAAGGGTTTTGGGGAGGGTGGAGGCAAAGGGTGTTTGTTTGTTTGTTTGTTTGCACCGCCTGCTGGTTGGTTTCCTGTGACAAGAGGGGAATACACAGTTTCCAGAACTGTCTGGGAGTGGGAGGAGAGACAGACACAGAAAATGACTCCAGTCTCCTCCGAGCTGCCGCCCGATCCGCCGTCGCGTCCCCCCCTCGGCCCTTTTCGGCAGTGAGAGGGCTTTAGGGGAGAGGCAGAGGAGCCGAGGGCTCCGACTTGGATTTGCAGCCGAGGCCGGGCGGATTGGTGCGGAGCTGAGATGGGATCGCTCCCGGAATTCCGTCTCCCACCCTCTGGAGAGGCGGCCCCGAGCCCGCAGCCGCTGGCGGGGCTCCCCGCACCTGTGAGCAGTGCCTGCTGCCGGACGGCTTCTCCCTTCGTCCCTTTCCTGCCCTTCAGCTGACTGGTTCATTCTGAGAAAGTTTATTAGATTCACCCATAGGTGAGACCCGGGGGATCCTGAGACCTGTCAGTCACCCCAGTAAAAGTGGCCATGTGTGACCTGATCTGAGTGGTCGTAGGTAGGCATTAAAAAATAGGTAGCCATGAGGGAGTATTAGAAATTGTGGTAGTATTCAGCAACACGTTTTAGTTGACATTTTAATGTAAAAGACTGGAGATGCTTTTATGCTAGCCCCATTTTTTAGGGAAAGATTTAGCTGTTACTTGGAATAATTCCCTTTTTAAGCAGACACTGTCTTTTAACTAAGTCAAAAGCTGTCCACACTTGCAAACCTAACAACTTCATAAAAGTTGTGCCAAAATATACTTGTTATGATTCTCTTTCTAGAGGTTTCTTGCAGCCAGTGGGATATTGTTGAAACAGCAAGGGGTGTACATTTTAGTGGCAGGATTTTCCTTCTGGCTTCAGATATCACTTGCTCCCTACTTTTGAGCTATGTTTGATACATATGTTTAAAATAAAATCATAATAATAAACTCCCCCTTCCCCTCACAGCTGCAGATTTCCCTTCCAGCTTCTCTGGTTTCATTCCCAATTCACAGACTATAGTAAAAAAAACTTCAATCTTTCCTCAAATGTTTTCTCCATGTAGTTAGTACTACTGCTACATGTTCCTGTTTTCAGCTGGAGCTGACCGAGCTGATCCCTCTTCCTACACGGAAGAGATGAACTGCAATGGATTTAGGTTGCATTGCATTAATTTGTGGAGCCCAGTTGGTCTTTTCTCAAGATTTTGGACCATCAGTTTAACTGACACAGTTTGAGAATAATTGACTGCCACCACCCAGGTAGTAAGGTAGCATTATGAGCTGGCTTGCCATAGGTGTGTAAATGAGCATGAGGATTCTTGAGAAGTGTTGGACTGATATGTCCAGATTGTGCTTCTCCCTTTCCTTATGAAATTTTGAATATGTGTACTGAAGTCAGTAGAAGTATTCCTTGTGGAGAACACTCTTGTCCTTGGACCATAGCTTTTTTGTGCTCCATAATACTGTAGTACTTAATTTAAGAACTCTTCTTGTATCTTTGTGACTATAAAATTTTGCTATCAAAGCTTTCATGGATGGTAAAGAGGAATTTTTAAGTTTTAGGTGGATTTTAGTAGTATATCATGCTTCTGATGCAGTTCGGGTTTTTTGTTTCGGGTCGGGGATAGAAGCAAAAAAGCTTGTCATGTCAGGTGCCAGTGAAGACTGGGGTGGTGTCATAAATAAGCTATTTAAAAGGAGTGCAGTAATAGAGGCCAAATGTCTTCATCTACTATCCATTTTCTTAAGCTGTGTCACACTTCACTTCCATTTGTACAATAAGCATTTTGAAGTGATTTCTTATCTACTAGAGATAATTAGGTCTTAATTTCATTGCAGTTAGTAGGTTGCTTTCAGAAAAAGCCAGTTTTTCAGTTTGTCTTCAGGGTGTACATCTGTCATAATTCTGGTTTCTTCTCATTCCGTCTCTGCAGCTGTTCAGTACAGTTTGTTATAGCGACACCCATTAACACGGTTACAGTTAATTGTCTGTCAGAGTTTGAATTATACACTCTCTTTACCCAGAGGCCTATACAGCCCTTAAAAATATTTTAGTAAGAATTGTGCTATGTAAAACCTTTAACCTGAGGAGGTGGATTTTTTCATGTGTAATTATTTTTTACAATCTGGTTCTGTTTAGCTATTTGCATAACAAAGACTGACACACTTTTTATCCTTTTCTTTGATCAGCACTCTACTTGGGGTCAACTGAGTGAAAAACTATGTGGCGTTCCTAACTATGTGGTGTGTGGCACATGGATGTATGTGTGTGTGCTGCCATGCCAATTTATTGGGGTACTGTCTGGATTTCTGCTCTGAGGAAGCTAGGAAAAAGGGTTTCATGTTTTTCGCTCTTGTCTGTACAACTCCTGGGGTTTTGGTGTGGAGCAAAAAGGAAGGGTCTTGATGGTGCTGTCCAGTGGGGTCTTTGATTTTGTTGGTAGTTCTATCTCCTGCAGAGTTAAGAATGGAGTAGCATGGTAATGCATACTGCTAAAAATAACGAATTTGCTGTACTATGTCATGTTGTTGAGTCTGCCATCAAATACTGGGAAGTGGGCAGAAAAGTCTGTGTTCCTGCCTGTATCTAGTTATTTGTATAGACTTAGATGCTAGTTGCTCACCTCCACATGGATATTTAAATCCAAATGCTATTTTGTGGCTTTTCATTATATTGGATTATCATGTGGTCATTTCATTTCCATAGCATTTTACAGGTGTTTTGAAAAAAGCCTACTGCTATGTCCAAAACACGGTAGCCAATTTCAGGCAGTGTAATTTTGCCTTTGAAAACAGCCTGAGCAATTGTGTCATCGAAGTCCAGAGTTGTATTTGTATGTTTATAGTTTGTACCTAATCAGTGAGTAAAACTCAGAGCATAACTTCCAGAGCAACCATGATGAAAAAGGACAAAAAGCCAATGGTAATGTGTCTCGGTAAAACAGAGCAGCACCTTCAGCCTCTGGAGCAGTGCAAGCTCACCTGTGCTGCCCTGGTGTGGCCAGCTCACCTGAGGGTGCTTGGGGTCTAAAAAGTCATGGCGTCTGTCCCATCTATGCCATTTATTATCGTGGTGTGATTGCATGAAGTGCTTTTAGACGCTTTTTCTGCCCTTGGAATTCAAGTAATATTGCCAGCAGAGTCATGGCTGTTTCTCAAAAGCTGTGTTTGGTTAAGGCTGGCATTGCTTTGAATCCATTTTGGTGTTCCCCCCCCAGTAAAGGGGTAAATGTTATAGTAGAGTCCTCAGGAGAAAACACTATCAGCATGCTGTGTGTTGGTTTGTTTGGTTTCTGAACACAAAGAAACAATCATCTTTCAAGGAAATGAAACTGAAAGTTTGCCTGCCTAAGTTGCTGAGTTGTTAAGAATGCATGGTTTCTCTGAAAACTCATAGAACGTTTGACTTGTTGATGCAGCCTTTTTCACCTTTGGGTTGCTGGACTCTGTGGTAGCTTTCCAGGTGTTGGGCTTTCTTCAGGTTAAGAGAGTGTGGGCAAATGACCTTTTGAGGGTGGTGTAAGAACTTGGGAAAAACAACTGTAGAAACATTTGATAGGAGATCCAGGGTTAAAGGGCACTGCTTGGTTGACTGCTGCCTTGCTCCAGAGGAACATTCATTTTGTGAAAGGGGTTGGGAAGTTACTGTGTGGCATGTGTGGGTGCAGTGATGTGTTGTGGAAATTTCTGGGCTGGACAGCAATTATGTGGTTGCATGCTTTTGGGAATTGAGCTCAGTAACCTGCATGGTCTCTTCCTGTCCTGCAAGTGTTGTAAGCTGGGTGTGTAGATTTTACTTACCCTTGGTGTGAATCTTAAAGCTGGGATCAAATGTTTTACCATTTCTATGCTTACATGTGAACTCTCTTTGCTTACAGATATAGTGATCACAGTGTATCTCTCTACTTGAACAGGAAAAGCCTGCACCCTCTGCATCTCACCATCACTATCCATAGCCCATGTTTATTTTTAATGCGGTTCTTGTGTGACTTGAGTCACCCACAGCCTGACAGAAACTGATAGTCTTTGGGGCAGAGGCATTGTGAGACCCTTAAAAGCAGCAGCATTTCAATTTGTGTGGTTTTATCAGCTGTTCCAGTGTTACCTCTAGAACGTGTGGTCTGAATTGTGGATATGAACATCTGGTGGGATCAGTTTAAAATTATTTTAGAAGTTGAAAAAAAGCAGTTTTATTATTTCTAATAACAAAAGTTCTTAGGGGGTTAATCTTATGAGGTTTGAGTCTTGCACTAAGAAGCCAAATGATACCTTTTCATCTGTGATTTAGCTCCCTGTAAACTCAGGCTATGGTCAAAGATAGGAAAATGAGTTCTCTGGGATTTAACTCTTCTTTCTATTATTCTTTTCTTTTCCACATACACCTGTAAAGCAATCTCACAGGAGCTTCATAAAATGGGATATTTCTTTTAATGTTATTACTGAGAACACAGGGCTTTCAGTGTGACCAATTTCAGAAACCTGACTAGAGTGGACAAGGAGATTAGCCACCTTACTCTGTACTCCAGGAAAGTGGCTTCTGTTCTGACTTGTTTCCTGAAAAACTGGAAAGTGCTTGAATTGGCAGGTGTGAATACCTCTCTCCAAACAACAACAGAAAAAGAGATGTATCGTTTGTTTTTTAAAGACACAGGAAGAAGCAGCTTTCATCTCTTTCCTAATTTTTTGAAATTTGCACAAAGTATGGCTAGGAGAAGATCAACTCAAAATGCACTTACCCAGGAAGATGTGGAAGACCAGAATTTCAAATTTTCTTATTCATTACAAGTTCACAAGTGTGTTTTGGTATATATACACTGTTATTTTGCTCTACAGTGCATCTCCATGTGGGAGTGAACGAGGAAGTGAGGAATTTGACCAGGAATATACAAGTTATATTTCTGAGAAAGAGCAATTTTTCATTTTGTTTCCTATCTTCTTTATTTTGTTCATGGGAGATATTTTCATTCTAAATGAGTATCTTCTTTTAGATGGCTCTTAATAATATGTGAATTAATAGAAAAAGTACCTTACAGAATAGATATTCATCCCCCTAGTTTTGAACTCTTAACAACTTGATTTTTCAGTTGTGTCTTAGCCTGTTTTGGATCTTAATGTTGGATTTCTGTCTTAATAAGTGACTGTATCAGAACTTGTCTCTGAATCTCCTACATGCATACAAGATTTGTATTCAGAAGGTTTTGATGGGCCAGACTGGTCTGTATGTGTATTCACTGGCAGTGTTTCCATCTGCCGCACACATAAAGTTCTGGCCTGCTTCAAAGCAGTTCTTTTCAGAGAATTCTAGCACTGTAAGAGGCTGTCATTTATGATTCTTTTTTCTTTGGCATCAGATATTATACGTGAACTTTTACTCTATGAAATGGTGGCAAAAGGTCTTGGTAAGGTAAACCATTCAGTTTCCTTCAGTGAGCAAAGTCTGCACTTCAAAACTGTTACGTTTCAAAGACAGAGGTATTAAATCCCACTCTGAAAAGCCACCCTGTGGAAGGAAGGCTTCCCCCTAAATTTTTTTGTAGGTATAATATAAAAAAGGAGGCAATCATGCAATGTTTGGGCACTTAAAACTATGTCAAGTTCACTGGAAGTGTAAAATAGAATGTCAGGTTCAGTTACTTGTGATTTGCTAGTGGTGATAAAATGAATTCTCTCAAAAATGCTCATTTTGTTTTACATGAATCACTTCTGGAAGAGCAGGTATTTTTGCACTCTTTTGGAAATAGTGTCAGACTTTGGTTAGGCTTTTTGGGTTTCCTTATTTTGGAAATTAGTCTTAGAAAAGTCTATAAAATAGTATTTTAAAAGTGTTGAGTTTCCTACAGTGAGCTGTGTTCTCAGTGAACAAAGTTGAAGCAGTTTATGCTTATACTGAAGGGTCAGTGAAAAGTTTTTCAGAGATTTTGAGGAAATTCAAACTCCCATAAAAATAAGAAGGTTATATTTTCTGTACCTACATAGAAGCAAAAAATATTTTGACATCTGATCTCTAAATCTGTACCCCAGAGGGGTAGCAGAATGCCCGTACCTTGTTGATATTGTGATTGATACACAGTAGGCAAAGACTGAGGGGTTTTGATGTGCATCTGGAGTCCTTGTCAGTTTAAATTACAGTGGATATACCTTTCTGCACTTATCATATTTTTTCTGCTCTTCAACTTACACTTTTTAATAGCTTTTTACGTTAAATGCCAGCTAGCTATTTACAACTTCCTTGATTTTTCTGAATTTGGTTTTGCTCCACAGCGAATACAAGCAAAAATACCAGCACCCTGAGAATAGTAGTTAAAAATATTGGGAATTTTTTGCCAGTGTATCACTGGCTCATGTGCAGTTGAACTTGATATTGGTAGAAATCTGGTGGTTTGGAGGAAACTTCTGAATAATCATTTGGTGGTCTTATTCCCAAATACAATTGTTAGTATTAGGAATGGCACTAGAATCTACCTGTAGTAAGAAGTAAGTCTCTTACCTTAGAGTGATGCTTTCAAGGGCATAGATGATGCATGTTTAGGTATTTGGGGAAAACTGGGCTTGCTACTGCTGAAGTTTCATTTTTTATGTATAAGTGAATGACTTTAATCTCAGATTATGTAAACCTGGCACTTTGAACAGGTGTAAAATAGTTCCAAAAACATACTAGCCAAAGTAAATATTTACACAAGAAGTAAAAATGTTATTGCATTGCAAATCTAATGTCAGAATGGGCTGAGGAAGTTAAGCACGTTGACTGTAGATATTCAGTGATTGTAAGACCTCTCAGGACAAAATATGCTTTTGTTATGGAGTGAAAGCATTTGGTGGAGTTGTCATTGATACTCTCCAGTGTTTTTCACCTGCTCATGTGATGACTACCTAATTAAGCATCCTTGAGAGATTCACTGTTCATATTTCAGCTGCTATTTAAAGTTGTTTTCCTTTGTGTGCTGTAAATCCTCACATGCCATCAGAAACACAACTTGACTGTGTGTTATTACCTTGGGTTAAGAGCTGTCTCTGTACTTCATAGGCTCCCTGCTGTTTCCTGAGGAGATCATGAAACGACATCGGCTTCCCAGCAGCAGCGAGGACTCTGATGACAATGGCAGTTAAGTGCTCCTTTGTTGTAGAGTGCAGGAGGTTAGAATTTGAAAACATGTTTTAATGCAGTGTTTTATGTGCCAGAGACATTTTGCATATTGGTTGGACTGGTAGAAATGTGTATTGTAAGGACTTAGTTTTGAACTCAGTTATTCTGAGCACAGGTGGACAGTAGATTCAGGATCCCCCCCACTGAATTGACTATGTAGTTGTAGTTGATGAGATAAGAGGAGGAGTCAGCAGTCATCTTTAAAATCTTTGCAACCAGCATAATTTATCGTTACAGGGACAGATGGAGACATCTGCTGACATTGCTCGTAGAAGTTTGCATTGTGATATTAAATTTGCTTCAGTGTTCTCATGCTCTCTTATACAGTGGAAAGGTATAGTGTTTCAAGCTGAAGTAGAAAATATCGATGGAGCTTAAAAGTTGTTTGTTCATTTGAAGATTATTTTTGAAGAATAACTTTAAAGATTTTGAATTTAGTAAGTCCGTAATTTGAATTCAGAATGTATTTATGTTTTTTAACTGTTTCTATACTGATACAGATAACACTGAGCTCTGTGTAGTTGTAGTGGGTTGATCCTGGCTGGACACCAGATATCCACTAAAGCCACTCTCTCACTCCCCTTTGCAACTGGACAAAGGAGAGAAAATATAACGAAGGGTTCGTGAGTTGAAGTAAGGACAGGGAGAGATCACTGTCATGGGCAAAACAGACTCAAAGTGGAGATATTAATTAAATGTATTACCACCAGGATCAGAGCAGGAGAGTGAGAAGTATAATACATCTCAAAAGCATCTTCCCCCACCCCTCTCAGGTTTACAGTTAGCTGTTTCTCCCACTGTCAGGGAGAGGATTTCTTCCCCTGCTTCCCATGGGATCCCTCCTAGGAGAGACAGTCCCTCACAAACCTCTCCAGCATGAGTCCATCCCACAGGCAACAGTTCTGCATAAACTGCTGCAATGTGGGTCATTTTTCCATGGAGTGCAGTCCTTCAGGCACAGTCTGCTCCAGTGTGGGTCCCCCACGGTGTGGGCTCCTCTCTCCACAGGTCAGCAGGTCACCTCCAGGACCCTTCTACATCCTGGGCCTCCCAAGGGGTCACAACCTCCTTTGGGCATCCACCTGCTCTGGTTTGGGTCTCCTGCATGGGCTGCAGATGGATCTTTGCACTCCTGTGGTCCTCCATGGGCTGCAGGGGTACAGCTGCCTCACCACGGGTTACAGGGGAACCTCAACTCCTGTTCCAGGAGCACCTCCTGCCCCTCCTTCTGCACTGATCTTGGTGTCTGCATTGTTGTTCACGTGTTCTCACTCTGCTCTTCTCTGGCTGCACTTTTCATCTGCACAACTTTTTTTTCTCCTTCTTAAATATGTTATCACAGAAGTGTTGCTATCATGCCATATTGGTCCAACCTTGGCCAGCGGCAGGAAGCCCATCTTGGAGCCAGCTGGCATTGGCTCTACTGGACATAGGGAAAGCTCCCAGCAGCTTCTCACAGAAGCCAGCCCTGTAGCCTCCGCCACTACCAAAACCTGACCACAGAAACCCAATACAGTAGTACATCAGTCTCTTTTGTTTGAATCCCAGTGATTGATAATTTTTCATTTAAGCAGAAAAAAGAAGGTGGGGGAGCAGGAAATGGCAGTTTTGGAAATGTGCCAAGGTTTTTTATTTGCCCAAATAAAATTGCACTTAGCCAGTTGTCAGAAATTTTCCTGGTTTTAATATGATCTGTCTGCATGCACATCTTCAAATATGAAGTCTTTTGTAAAACTTCAGTCTGAAATGTAACAGAAAAGGATCGGGGTGGTTTTCCAGATGCTTTTGAGAGCTTTACTCCAAAAACTTAGCCCTGTGCTGCACTGTGGCTCTGCACAGGTGACTACTTCCCCACATGCATTTCTTAGGGGTGTCTGTTTCATAGGAGTCTGCTCAGGTATGGCCAAATCTGCCTCTTAGAACAACCTTAGGTAAACTATTGCTGAAATGAAGTAGTAAAAGTAAGACGATTAAAGAAGGTAAGAACTAGCACGCTGATTAGGAGTTAGTTCAAATAAGGACTGAGTAACATCTCTTAGAGATGAGGGATATGGTTTGTTTTTGGAGAACTACCCACAGTGGGGGGATTTTGGAATAAGAAAAACCCAAACAAAATAGACCTGTTTTTCTTGGTTAGAAGTTTACTTGGGGTTGTAAAAATTGAATTTTATGTATCTCCTCAAAGGTGATGTGTGTTTCCACCCAAAAAAGGTGTGTTTTTAGTTGTAAAGTAGACAAGTAGCAGCAAACATGATGTCCTCCATTGAAATTTTGCTTCACCCTTTTCTAATTCCCTGGTAGCATTATAAAGAGTTTCATATTGATAATAGTCCTTATTTTCATTCCCTTAGCTGTTTTTTTTATCCTTTAACTGCCACGCGATCCGTCGGGATAAAGGCATACGGTCCACACTCACGGAGGGTGAAACAGGAGTGGAACACTTTATTAAGGGAACATGAGACTT
>JAWWEE010000122.1:6754243-6852618 GCA_035221455.1 Xenops minutus
ATCGCTGGCCGCATAGAGAAGTTGGTCGTGAGAGTTCGCCACGTAGACGCACACATGCCCAAGAATCGAGCCAATGAAGAACATCGCAACAACCAACAGGCAGACTGAGCTGCACGACTCAAAGTATCCCAGACAGATCTAGATTGGCAGCATAAGGGAGAGCTGTTCCTGGCTCGGTGGGCCCACCGTGCCTCAGGCCATCAGGGTAGAGATGCCACCTATAGATGGGCAAGAGACCGAGGGGTGGATTTAACCATGGACATTATTTCTCAGGTTATCCACAAGTGCGAAACGTGTGCTGCCAGTAAGCAGGCTAAGAGAGTGAAACCCCTGTGGTATGGTGGACGCTGGGATAAGTACAGGTATGGAGAGGCCTGGCAGGTTGACTACATCACACTGCCACAGACCTGCCAAGGTAAACACTATGTGCTCACCATGGTGGAAGCAACACACCCAGTGCCTCACACCACTGCCCGGAACACCATCCTAGGCCTGGGAAAACAAGATAGTTTACTGTGGGTGGTTATGTGTATTTTAAAACTTTGCAGCTTAAAGTCAGCACCCTTGCTTTCTTCATCACTTCTTTGCCCTTGGACTCGATTCTTTCCCAAAATCTAAGTGTAGACTTTAAGCTATAAAAGTATTTATGTCCTTCAACCCAAATACTAAAAATTGTTAGACTCTTCTCCCTCATTATCAGAATTTTAAATCCTCATTTCAGTATGCAGCCAAAATAGCGTATTTGAAGCACTGGGCAAGAGGTGTCAGTGTCAGTTGTACCCAGCAGTTCTGCATTTAGTCCCTGAATATCCAGGTGTGTTCGCAGGGATTTTATTTTCTGAAATGCGAGTTCACTTTTTAACATTTCATCTGCGAAATATAATGGAATGAAAAGTGGCTGCAGGCATCGCTTTGGATGTTGAACTTTTGTCTAAATACAGAGGAATAGTATTGAGAGAGGCTTGAGGAGGTATTTAAGAGTGTTGCCTCCTCAAACCTTTTCTTTTTCTGTCACCTGTCAGTTTGTTAGGTTCTGTCCCTTTCCAGATACTGTAGTACAGCAACTGTAATAGACATTAATATTGGCCAAGTTTTGCAATGTATGTGGTGGCTTCTTCAAAGCCTTTATTGTGTCAATTATTGATCGGTTTCCCTCACCAATTATGCCCCTGTTTTCTGGTGACTGGGTAGGGCTTTGATAGTTTTTAAGCAATTTTTGTTACATTGCATTTCAGCTCGCTCCTCCGTTGCTAAACCTTATCTTCATGATTCCAGGTCTCACTATAATTAGATGCTGAAGCTGTTTAAGCTTTCCTGCTCTGTGTTTGACCAGACTTTAGCCTTTTTGGTCTGTCAATCTGCAAAGGTGGTTTATGCCAAATATTCCATATCCTTTGTTTCTTGGTGAGATCATGTTGTGCAGTGGAGTAGTTCCCATTTATACCTTCAAGGCATTCTTTTTTGCACAAATGTGTTGGACGTGTGGACAGACTGTGTTTGAGAAATGTCTGAAACTCATGGACAGTTGTATTGTAGGGAGATTGGGTGAAATTCAGGTACTCCATAATGTCAAAGAGAGTTTGTTCACAGTTTTCCACGAGCAAGGAATTCAGAGCGTCATTTTCTTCACACTTGGTCCCACAATGCTTCTTCATTTTTTCTTGGAGAGGTTATCAATTTATCATACTCCTACATGCCTGAGAGACACACACAGATGAAAAATACTTCTAAGATTTACAAAGTTTCAGAGTTCTGAGAAATGAAAGATTTAATACTCATGAATTATGGAATAGAGTTCTGTAATTTAGGCAGACCCTTATTCTATCATTGCTAAACAAATGTTATTTTAAACTTAAATGATTTTTGCCAATATCCATTGCTCTGACTGAATGACAGGGATCTTAGATTTAGAAAGGGCTTTGAATCCCAGTGGATTCCTGTAGTGTTTGAGATGGATCCCAGAGTGCCTTCACAAAGGTTACTGAGCACATAACCTTAGGGGGGGGTGTCATTTACTGTGCAATTGCAGCCACTACCAGCCTGAAATGTGGTGATAAGTGTGCAGGGTGCTATGCAGTGTTTTATGAAAAGGAAGTGAAGAACATTTGTTCTTGTTAAATTGACTGGTAGGTGAGGGATGGTGATAAAATAACAAAATGTAATGTAATTACAGTGCTAAGAATTTGAGCAAAGCAGCAAGTTTGGCAATCTCTGCTGTACTTTTGAAAAAGTATTATGGCATGTAGAGTGATGACAAATGGTCAGAACTAGCATCTTACCTGAAGCCTAATCTCACTGGGGCAGTGTGGCTTTTGATGAAGTTGTTTGAGCACTCTGGAAGAGTGTTTTGAAAGGCTGATAGGGTATCACATCTGAGGAAGGAACTTCACATAATCATCACAGTCATTTGACAGGAAAAAAAACCTGACAGGAGTAAAAGTGCCAGCAAAACTTCAGCTTTGGACATGAGGAGAGCAGACTTCAGGCTGCTCAGGGAACTAGTAAGTGAAGTCCACTGTGAGGGTGTTTTTGCAGGTGCTGGAGTTCATCAGTGCTGGTCAGTTTTTAAACATCACCTTCTAAGCGCACAGGAGCAGCAGTTCCCAAATGTTGGAAGTCTTCTGCCCAGCAGCTCTGTCTGTACCTGACATAATGGAAACTGGTCACAGAATAGTCTGCTTCTGTTTGCTTTGTGCTGGAATTTGGGTCTAGACTTGGAGATATGTGTAAGTGACCCTAAGAGCCCCTGCTGAAACGAGTTGTGAGCCAGGCACTAAATGGGGAGACTGAGCATCTCTGTTTTCTCCTCAGATCTTTCTGACAGAATATTGGCAGTGGCACCTCACTGGTCTTGGAGTGAGCTGCAGAACAGCAAAGGCATCTGGAAATGCCAGTGTTAAGCAGCAGTGACAGCTAGACCTAGATCCATGTCAGGGCTGTTTTGCTCTGCTTTGTTGGGTAGTGGGAGTGTATTTATGGTGAGAGAAGTGCTTTCAGTAATCTGAGGCTTTGAAGTGTTCAGAGGCTGTAGCAGAGACACAGCTGGATTCCCTACAACTGTTTTTACAACAGCCTCGTGCCTGGTAGCCAAGAGATGAACCTTTCCTGCTCATGCTGAGCAGTATATTAGTTGTGGAGTAGCATTCCCTGAGGGCTTAATTGCTTTTTTGGTCCCAAGCAATTTTCTGTATTGATGGGCTTTTTTGGAATCAAAATATATTCTTGACAGAACATTTAATAAATTGATACAGTTAAAAGTGCTTATGTTTTTCCTTTTGGGAAGCTTGTGTTCTTCACAAAAATGGAAAAAGAATGCACACTCCTTGGTTGCTTTCTTTTATTTTCAGTAGGTGTATGTAACACATATAACATTTTTGGCAATGTTATAAGAACACTGTATTTACAGTGTAAAATGTATATAGTAGTCTTGGGGAAAAGAAAAAAAATCCTACCTGCGTGTTAGGGACTTACAAAGGGAAAACTAAGGCATATAGTAAGAGTATTGTCTCTCTCCCATTGTTATCAGTGACAAAATCCTTTTAAAACACACAGACACCTCAGCCATCTGAAACGATCCTAACTGTAAAAGAATCCAAATTATCTTGGTGTGTCTTCTGGAGTGATGAGGCTAGCTAGGCTTCTGTATTCATACCTAACTTGCATGATCATGTAACACTTAATAAGACACCTTTTATCTCTAATGTCTAACGATCATGGCGATGCATGTTTTGAATGTGTTTATTTAGTTTCACACTTTGGAGCTGTGTATTTCTCATACTTATTGTTTCTCACCTGGTTTTTGGTAGTAACCAAAACTTAACAACTTACTGTTTTTCCATCTACTGTGGAACTCATTCTTCCCATGGAGATGTATAATGTTATCTTATAGAACTTTTATATCTTCCAAATCTTAGTGATTCAGACTTCACTCACTATTTTTTTTTTAAATTTTAATTTTATTTTGCCAAAATTGAGTTTAACTCTTGTCTTGATCTTTAGTTGATTTTCTCATCTTGATGATCCTAATCTAGTTTGGGACTAAGGCTAGTATTTAGAAAATGACTTATGAATATAGTAATTTTGGATACTTAATGCAAGAGGATAATTTTGTTGAAAAGTGGAATCCTTCTAAAATAACTCGATCAAGTTCATGTGATTTTATAGTATAGAAGAGATGTTTCAAATCTTATGTTTGTTTTCATCACAGTAGATTGTTCCTTCTATATAATCCAGGAATAGTTCTTACTTCATGCATTTACATGTAAAAATCAGATCATTAATCACTAAAGTAGTTTTAATTACCTATGAATTCTGCTTTCACTGAGGTCTCTTTCTTTATTAGGTATGAAAATATGGAAAGGATGCTTAAAAGACAAATAATATCCTTCATTTTACTCTTGCACTTTTAGTGGTGTACTCGAAGCGGGTGGATTGCCTGTTAATGTGAGCAGCTGTTGAGAAATTTGGTGACCTGGGCTTGGCATTGGTGAAGGCAGTGATATTTTGCCATTAGTTTTGATGGAAGCAGAGTTGAAACTCCTCTTTGAGATTTCAAAAGTAGTTAAATTCAATACTGTTATGGGCTGGATATTTTACTATCACTTTGCTGGCTCCTTCAATTTCTGACACTTTTGTGTCAAAGTAGTGGTGGTGGTTTGAATCTCTGAATTCACCTGGGCTTTTTTTATTCAGTGAATAAATGTTTTTTCTATTGAAGTGAAGTTCTTGCCAAAGGTTATCTGTTGGCTGCAGTGCGTAGTAAAATTTCAGGTCTGGGAGAAATTCTTCCCCTATTTTCCCCTAGTATCCCCCTAGTTGGTTTACGTTGTTCAGAAAAATACAACAGTCTCTTCAGTGACTTGCTGAAAACACTGTGTGTTTTCACTGTTCATTCACCAATTTTATGTTCAAGGAAGCAGCTATTACAGAACTATGTAAGAAACTATTTTTTCCCTTATTCAGTGTAGGAAGTTAGTTGGCATGGAAAAAGACTCATAATAAATACTGAAGAAGGCTGGCTGCATTTCAGTTGTCCCTTACCCATAGAAATTTTATGTAGTGTTCTTTCTTATGGTACTTTAAAAAAGTCACTTAAAATGAAGATCTTGTAGTTTTGGTGATAAGAGTCGACCTTTCATGTTACATGGAATAGTTAATTAATCCAGTGGTCAAACCATTGTGTACATAGGAGTAGAAGTATGCATTTAAGACACTTGTTCCAATGTGTAAGATGACACAGTAAAGAAATGGAGATGGCATGAGAGAGACCTGGAAATCTGTCTGCTAATATTCATATTAAAAAAAAAAAAAGGGTTTCTACATTCAATTTATAGTAAATTGTAATCAGAGCTGAATTAAAGGACATTGGTAAAGACCCAGAAGTAGATCAGACTGCCACTGCTCTAATTTTGCCAAACACTTTCCTTAATTGGGAACAACTGCATTAAATCCTAGACTCACCAGCTCTTCTCCTTGCCAGTAAAGCTTGTTCTTCTTAGTTGTTATCTTGTATGCAGGATCCCTTTCCCAGGTCCAATAGTATACAAAAACACTCACACCCACAAATGAATGGGAAATTTCCAAGTGCCTGACTTGCTGGTGTAGTGGTTTAACTTGCTGAATACCTCAGTGGCAGATACTAATTTAATGTCTTGCCCATGGAAAATATCAGAACCCATGAGAAATTAATCTGTGTGGGTATGTCTTTGGTCTGTGTCTCCTAGTGAGGATGTTCATTGAAGAAATCACATCTGTCTGAATGTTAATATTTACATTGCTACATTGCAGGAAAAAAAGCTGGGGTTTTCGTTGTGCATGTTAGCTGTGTATCTGACACTTTTTGAGGTATTTCACTTATTCCCCTCTAATTTTTCCTTGCATTTGGGTATGGGCTGATAGGATCCTCACAAGGAGTTCATACTCCTGCTTATGTTTTTATTTAGTTTTCAAGAAAACATTTGAATGGAATGGTAGTTAAATGATCTTGGGAGTCTGGCTTTCCTCACAGATCAGTAAATGGAAGTCAGTCACTTTTTTTCTTGTTTTTTTTCTTCTTTTTTTCCCTTTGTAGAAACAGCAAATGGTATTTGTAAAATATAACAGCTTAGAAAGAGTGATGATAACTTCACCGTCTTTTATATTAAAACACATTTACTTAGATAATCTTTTTTTGTATTCTTACCTCAGAAGATAAGATTTTTAGCTGTTTGCTGTGAACCTTGCTTCAATTTTGACCATTTGCGTCTTCTGTGTAATCTCTGTTGTTCATTGCTGTGTTCCAGAGACTTTTTACTGGGGCAGATTCCTTTAGTGTATTACTAAAGAGACTGAAAAGAAAAGGCAAATGGATAACTAAAGCATAATGAATTCTTCTGATGACTTATTATTCAGTCATATCTTTCCAATGAAAGTCTTGGACAAATACTTCACTTTTAAAATTACTTTTTGTTTTTAATGGAGAACTTATCCCATCCTGTGCTTTTTGAACAGTGATTTCTAATCCCTGAGAAGTTTTTGCTGGCTAATATGAGGTGGTACTGCTCTTACAGGTTGTAGCCTTACTCTTTTTTAGTCTTGCTGTGTATGTGCAGAGGCAGTAAAGGAATGAGCAGTGTGACAAGGCCTTTGCATCATTTTACTTCAATTTGCCTACAGTTAATGCCCAGATTTGCAAAATCTATGCGCATCATTCAGAGCTCGACATACAGATCTTAGCTTCCCTATCAGATAAACCTTCATCTCTCCAACCCAGAAGGATACATTGCCTTTTTTTTTTTCCCACTACTACTGTGTAGTTGGCAGTGGAAAATACCTTCCATACTTGTAAACCTTACTGTGTTAAAATTAGTTAATTTGCACAGGTGTAATATATTCTGGTGTCAAAGCACTATCGTGTCAAAGGAGTGCAGATTTTCTCTCTTTTTCCTTTTCTCCTGTTACAATATTTCTGAAAGCTGACAGAGACTCAAAAGGTTTCAAGGCAAAAAGATAGAATTTGTTTGAATGTAGTGAATAATTATGGAGACAAAAATTGTACAACCACACTGTGAGATTTGCTCAGGAGAAGGGACAACAGCTTGTTCTGTGGGCTCTGCTGTGTATATGTGGCAGTGCTCCATTCTCAAATCTAGTAAGTGATACAGGTATCTAGGACATCAATACATTGACTTCAAAGCGTACATTCCAGGCTATTGGCAAAGCTCTTGGACAGTTATCTGCAGAAAGTTGTTTATTGATGCTCAGGGGGAAGGATGTTATGAGATGGCTTTCTTCAAATGCTGGGTGGAAGGCAGGTAAATGCAGCCAGTAGATGCACACCTCAGTTACGGAATGAGAGACAAAACAGAACCAGAAGAGTCATCACATAGGCTTAGGACTGAGTAACTTTTATTTTCTGGTTCATTTTGAAAGCCTTTCCTGAAGGTTTGTCATAGAACCCTGCAAATGATCATTTCTGCATCCTAGGTCTGTCCACCTGGTCCCAGCATTCCAGATCTCGACATCATAGGACTTCATGCTCCAGAGATGAAGATCGGAAACCTTCTGAGGTATTTCTGGAATTTGAGTTGCATTTTTTTACATCTGTCAAAGTACATATACACACAATGTATATATACACATTCTGGTAATGGATCCATTTCTTATTGTTTACATTTTCTTTTCCTTTTGCTACATTTTGGCTGGCACATGCTCCTCCCTCGACTTCCCTCCCCCCACCCCCACCTCGGCAAGAAGGTTAGAGTGTTTAGCTGTTGGCACAGCTACTGCCAGCACTGGTTTCTATCTGTGAATTTTATTGTAGTCTGACACCTATTCAGCATTGCTGCAGTGTCTCTCTTGTACTACATTAGGCATCAGGGTTTATTTGTAGCTTGATTTGTGAACAGTGGAAATTTACATTAAGTGCATTTATTTCATAGTTGTTATTGGGTCTTGATATGTGATCTTTGTTAAAGTGTTTGCCAAACTAGAAATCTGCTTCCTGACAGTTCTGTCTTGCTTAGTGCTTTGAAGAAATCCTATCAAGGGAGATATAAATCTTTGAACTTTCCAGGATGGATCAGCTGTTAGTAACACACGAATGTGATACAGTTCTTTGGAAATGTTCTTGCTGAATCTCCCTGTCTTCAGGCAAATACTACACTGCAGACTTTTTAGATGCTGCAGAGAAAGGCTTAGCTGTGGGAGTGGAATTTCTCATTTAACGTACTTGCCCAATACCTGTGTTTCTTATGCATTAGTGAGTGATGTTGAGGAAAACATGCTTTATTAATCTCCCTAATGACAGTATACCTAAGTCTTAGAAAGAAGTTTTCACAAGGAGAATCCCATTCATTTTTTAGAGTGAACTACACTTAGTACTGGTGGTCTTCAGTTTCTTTTTTGATTGTAGGCCAGTAAAGACATCTTTTTTTTTTGTCGTGAATGTGGAGATCCCTGGTGAATTTATTCTTACTAGTGGCAGGCTTGTTTTCCTTAGTTATCTTTTGTGCATCCCTTAGAAGTAGCCCCTTATACCTGGTTTTGAGAACTACCTTGTGAAAGGCTGTCAAGAAATAATCTGAGATGGTTTCGAGTCTTGCTGTAGTTTTTTGTGTGCTTCTTTTTTCTTCTCTCCCTTACCTTGCTTTTGTTGTCAGAATCTGTGCAGCTTTGTGCTGTTCTCTCATGCTTCTTCAGTCTGGATGAACTTCTCTTGTACTTCCCTTCAGCTCTGTTCCACAGCCTTTCCCCTTCTCTCTCCCTCTCTCTACATTTTCCCTGCTCACCACAGCACACTATTGTGATGAGAAGCGCACCGGGAGAAAAGTGACACTTGCTAAACTCCCCAGGTGAAATCCTGGGCTCACTGAAGCTAGTGACAAACCTCCCATTGACTTCAATGTGGCCACCCTTCAGCTTTGAAGTGTTCGATGCTTCTGAGAGCCAGCTCTTCTGTAAGCTCGGCTTTGCTCCGGGCACTCTGATTGCATTAGAAGTTGGAGCAGAAAGAATGGTGTTGCAGGGCAGCTGGCTTTGGAAGGAGTTTCTTAGCTGTCAGGTGCTGCATTAGCTTTGCTTCTGAGGAAGTTTTGTGACAAATTTATCTAAGAGCCTGAGTTATTTTGGCTCCGAGATTGTGAGCAAGGTTTGTCCCCCATTTTATATTTTTAGTATTCTCTTTGTTTGACTTTTGATTGCTTTATTTCAAATCACTTAAAAGTGCAGAATCCCCTGGCAAGCTGTGCTTGTTTGTTGTGTGAACCCATTTACTTTGTGCCTTACTTTTCATTTCTTGGTTGATGCCTCATAGGACTTGTAATTGGATTGTTTAAAACATTTAATTATATTTCATTACCTGCATTCACCTTGTAGTTTATATGGTAATATTATTCTTTACTTTTTAAGGTTGGCAGTTTTTCTGAATATGTCAAGACAAGTGTTAACAAAACTGTCATGATTTTATGCTGTTTTTTAACAAAACCAGAGTGGAAGCAGAAACATACAGAGACAGAATTGGAATAGTTATGTCTGTGTAGGGAGTGAGGAAAGGTTTCAAGATGTGCAGTGTGGTAAGGCATGTCTCACTTGAAAATATTCTCAGGAATATAATTAGCCATCAGATATACTGTTTGCCTAAATACTTCTCCAAAAGCCTGGGGTTTTCAAGTATGTGAATAGTGTGTGACAGAAATGGCTGTCCTGGGGAGGCCTGCCTAATTAGCTTGCTGATTTCTTCTGATTCTTCCTCAGTCTCATGCAACAGTGGGCTGGAGCTGAGCTAATCAGTATGATCATTGGTTTGGGGATGGGAGCGTGGGTCACTCTGCCCCCTTAGCAGCCTAATAAAGAGCACTGCACTGATAGTCTGTCTTTTCCTCTGTAACTAAAACATGGGGCTGAGTAGAAGATGACTCTGACCACCACAAACTGAGAAGTCTTCCTAAGATGTTACCTGTCTTCTTGTTCTGGTGGAGCTTATTTTCTGTTTCTTCGTTGCTTTTTAACCTTTTCCTTTGAACGTGGCATGGAGTAGTTACAAATCAGTGATTGTGGAGGTGAGAAGTGCAAAGCTGGAGCCCTACAGCAGCCTTTCCTTTCAGGGGAGCATGGTGGGGAGGGCTGGGACTCATGTCAGCAAGTGCAGGCTTGTAGTTGGGATGCCTGTGATAGCAGCACCTTTTGCTTTCCTCAGCACCAGTGGGCCGTGGCCAACCAGACTGAAGCTGCAATAGCAGTGCCACAGCATGCCTGCTGCAGGAGTGAATCCCTTTTTATATCATTCTGTGGCTTGTTGAAGACAGCATGGCTGCTTATTCATGGCTGCTGGCCCCAAAGTTTCCATACAATTTAGAGCTGGATGCCTTTGCAAAGGCAGAGTAAAATTACAGCCATGACAGAGGTATCTGTAGCTGATAGAATAATAATCACCTGTGCTGAATGGCGCAGCTACCACCAGAATTCCAATTTGAGTCTTATTTCATCTTTTGGGTTATTTTTTTTAATACTTACACAAAGAGTCATCTCCTTAGAATTTCCTCATGGTGAAATCACACCTTAATTTCTACCACAGGGAATTTTTAGAATGTCTTAGGATTTGTCAGAGTTCCAATAATTAAAAAACCACATAAAAAACTTTGGAAAGAAAATGAATCTTCCTTATGTTGTTGTTTTACAGCTCAGAGCTCATGCAACTTTTATTTCAGCCACAATGGAGGTAAAAGGGGATAACACCTTTTAGCATTATGTCTCCAGTGCAGGGGGAGTGCCAGGACATGTAATGGAAGCTGGAAGTTATGGTGTCAGGATTTGTGCCTTCAGCCACCCTTTTCCCTGCCATGAAGCCAAACTCCTGTCCTGCAATGGGCTGGGTTAGTGCACTGTTGGTCCAGTGACCTTGTTACATGCTGTGCTCCATGGTTACGCTAAAACTGTGAATCATAGAGTCTAAATATCAAATGTCAGTGTTTCTGTTTTAATCTCTTGGTCACTCTTTGCAGGTGTTCAGAACGGACCTGATCACTGCCATGAAGTTACATGATTCCTTCCAGCTGAACCCTGATGAATACTATGTACTGGCAGATCCCTGGAGGCAGGAGTGGGAAAAGGGTGTTCAGGTGCCAGTTAGCCCAGGGACCATCCCAGAAGCAGTAGCCAGGTATAGTTTGGAGGAGTGTGAACACATACATACGTATTTATGCTAGCAGCTTATGACCTACATTGCCTTGGTTCCTTGAGCTTTATTCCACAGTGCCTAGCTCTAGGTCTTGATTCTTGGAGATGAAGAGCAACCTGCCTCAGCTTTTGAATGATCAGAGAGGTCAAGAGTCAGGCCTGTGCCTGTGTGAAATACAAATGTCAGAAAAACAATTTTGGCATTACATTAGCATGAAGTGTGATGACAATACTTTAACAATATCTTCTATTTTTAAGCCCAAACTTGACCTCACTCATTGCTGGAAGAGCCCTTGTTTGGTGCTCTCTGTGCTTAGTTCCAATCCTTAGGTTCCTTTCATGAAACATATGGACAAACCAAGCTTAAGGGTTAGAGAAAATACAGCTGTTATTTTGTTTTCCTGGGGTTTTTGTGTGTTTTTTTGTGATTTCATTTACTAACATAGGAAGTTGATTGTTGTACATTTCATCTGTTTTAAGAACTGTCCAGATATGGGTGTAACTGAATAATGTGAGATATTCTAGCTCTTATCCATGAAACCCTTATTTTTTCTTGCCTTGTTTGTTCACACTTAAATAGTGTTTCTTGTTTCAAATTAAACAGTACAGTTGTGAGGGCAGGAGTGTGCTGCAGCCTATTTTATGCTTAGTTGGAATGCAGTTGGAGAATGTAAGAACACAGGTTTTCGCCATTTAATCATACTAGATCGCTTTGAGGCAGTCCAGGCTGGCCCATAAGGCATTACCAAATGACATACCAGTGCTGGTGGGACCAGTACAGTCTGATATATAGCAAAAAATTCATGATGATGCTACACTGCTTCTATTAGGTCTGTATCCTGTCAGCTTGGATTAGAGGGGCTACAGGAACATTTGTTAGTGTTGTTTGTGTTCTGTGCTGCAACCTGCAGACTGCTGCATAGCCCCATAGGTCTGTACAATGAGGAACTCACCTGTACATCAAGTAAGCTCTCTCCTTCCTGAGTTCCAATTCTGAAGGATTGGACTTAGAGCTCCAAGGAGAACTTGGCATTTCCTCCTCTGCTCTGCAGTTTAGAACATGGGAACATACCATTTCCCTGTTTCACAAGGACCTCACCCAGCCCTGCAAAGATGCACACACGGTACCTGTGCTCACATTGTCTGCTCCTCACTGATTTCACTTTCAAGCACCTACCAAGGCTGTGGGAGGGACAGGAGACCTGTGGACTTGAACAGAGGAAAACCTCCCAGGGGATCTCCACCACATATCTCTCAGGGAGTGGTTTAGTGACTGTATCAGATCCAGGTACTTGTTCCGCCAAAGGCCAACAGAGATGTTGCTCCAAATTTAAGATGTTAGAAGATAGGGAAAGGAGGCACTTGCAGTTTTAGGTATTGGCACAGCAGGCACCACTTTTTTTGGAGCTGCTGAACTAAAGTCCTGTAGTCCTACTGCTGAGCACCTGCTGGTCAGAGTGGCCTTCTAATGCCTGATTATTGTCCTCTTTGCTCCCGCACAAAATACTTGAAGAGCCATGGTGGTGCTGGAGTGCAGGAGCTGTTCTGTGCCTAACTTTAGGAGTGAAGGGGGTGTTCTGTACATTGAATAAGCAATAGATAAATCACATCCTGTGTAGGACAGAAGCCAAGACTGTACAGGTAGCTGATACTACTCAGATACATAACAGCAAATAAAAGGTTCGGCCTTTTAGTGACTGGTCAGTGCAGAGTAGGAGAAAGGAGTGAGACTGTTTGAAGATCCACTGTAAGCATGTGGTCAGATGGACAATTCAGTTGAATGATTTTTCAGTATATAGTAAGGGTTGCGTTTTTTCCCCACTTCTTTCTATCACAGAAATAACACCAGGAAAGGGATTTGTTTTGAGGTCAGAATGGCTGTGCTTGTTTTTTCTGTGCCACTACCAAGGTATGTGCCACTACAGCATGTACAGAGTGCTGCCCAGAGGTTATGATTTCCACATGGAGAGATACTCAGGAAGGAATTTATAATACAGATTTGGAGAGCAAGTGCCCAAGTGAAAGTAAATTCTCTGTGAAGTAGTATGTGACATTTTAATACTGTGCAGTACAACCAGCAACAGTTCGGGCAGTGCAGTTAGGCTAGCAAGGTCATTCACATTGTGTTTTTGCACAGCACCTCAGAAGCCCCAAATTCACTACTTGGCTCTTGCTTACCATTTCTAATCATTCTCTGAAATAAGCTAGGGAGGGGAAGTTTTAGTGCTGTGCAGAGACTGAAATAGGTAGAGGGTTTACTGAGATCTGTTTGTGCAAATACAGTAGTGGTAGATAAGGATCTTCTGCTAGGAGGAGGAGTAAACACGCTGAACCACAGTTGGAGAGAATGTCCCGCTTTTTGTGGAGCTTAGGTTGTTTCCAGCATAGAGTTGCAGCCATACAGTGGTGCAATCTCCTCCCTTGTAGCACTAGCAGAACAAAAAATTACCTCCACTGGTACTGCAAGCAGCAGACATTTAGCAGTGTGGCCTGTTGCTCCTGGAGGTACCTGGGTTATATCGTGAAGTTTCATCCAAACTGAATTTCAGTGCATGCTGTTAACTAAGAGAAGGTGCAATGTCCTCTACTGAGACAGCTGGAAAAACTACTTTGTTTTTTGACTGTTCTTGTTCTTTGTTCTGTAGTTAAACAGATGGATTTTTAAAAAATCTTAAACCAGAGTTTAACATCTGTGTGTATGGCAGCCATTAGTGTGTAAATACAGTGTTCCTGCTTTAACATTAAATGAGTGTGAATTTCAGGTTAGAGTAAGCACAATTCTGTCCTCTAATTTTATTTAGAATGCAGATAATGAATTGGATTTCTAGACAACTCAATTTATTATAATACTGACAATCTGTTATGGAAGTGCATGGTACTGTTTTCCAATCTCAGTGCTGCCAAATGACTGCTGGGATGGTTAGATGGCTGCTCTGATGGTTGTTAGTCACTTAGAATGAGGCATTTTGAATTCTCTAGAAACAAGCATCTCAACAACCCAGCACACCTCATGTCTGCTTGTCTGTCCATTTCAGGATTGTGTCTGAGACAAAAGCTGTCACGTTTACACGTCCCAGGAAGTACATTGTTTCCTCAGGTTCAGAGCCTCCAGAGCTGGGCTATGTTGACATTCGAACCTTGGCCAACAGCACGTGTCGCTACGATCTCAATGATGTGGATGTAGCATGGTTGCACCTTGCCAATGGAGAATTCAAAGAAATGGGTGAGCAATGAGTATTTTGTTGCCTTTTTTTTGCTTTTTCTTTTTAAAGCTGGCAATCTTACGAATAATTTTAGGGAGGACAGCAATGAGAAGATATCGTAGAGGTATGAGGAGATAGTAATCATATAAGTCGGGGTAGCCACGAGAAACTAGACTGATGTAATTAAGCCCTAAGACAGATGCCTTCATAACTACTGCGTTGTATCTGCTTATACCTGGTCTGAATCTGATCATGTGGGGTTTTTTCCATTTTCTTTCTTTCCCTTTCACAAAGGAATTCTGACAAAGTTCCCAGTTTGCCATCCAGGTTCTCAAAGGGGAACATTACATAGACCATTCTGGTAGTTTTTCCAGGTAGTCCTACTTACTTAGTTATTTTTGTTGTCAGCACAAATCTGTATAAATTTTTTTAGCTAGTGGTGTTCAGTGTGAAGAAGGCAAGATGATGAGTCTTGGGAGGTTTAGAGAACCTAAACTAGCTGAATGGCATAGGAAATGAGAGAGTAAGAAATTCCTGCAGTGATTTATTGCAGGAAACTGCTAAACCTTGCTGTGACTGTGTGCTTTAGTTCCAAACCAGGAGAAGGAGCTATCACAAGGGGAGTAGCTGTTCCTTTCTCTACAGAGTGGGTTGTGTATGGGAAAGGATGGGAGAGGGGCAAGTACAGGAACATTTCTTTGGTAAGGTGTGTGCTTCATGAGAGGATTTCAGTGGGACTGATTATAATGTAGGTCAGCACAGATCTTTGAACAGATTGTTTGAATAAGGGAAAAGATGCTGTGCCAGATGGAAGAGGTTTGGATGTGTCGGTGAGCACTGTTGGTTTTTCTTTTGGCATTGTGGCAGTTCCCTGCTGTGGGTTACAGTTTAGTCAAACATGTTTTACCTGGTTGTAGCCCATACGTGGCACGGCTGAGAACCTGGTCAGCCACAAAATGACCATTTATAGCTATTTCTCCTTTTTAAGTTGACACATGAAAGGAACAAATGACCCAGTCTGGACCTGATCTCTTAACCAATTCTTTTTTCCAGATCTCACATTAGTCCTGCTCAGGTTTAATGCTGGGCTTAGAAGATTTCAGTTAGGATTCCAGAGTTTAGCTTACCTTTCCAGTTGTCTTCAGGAAAACAGCAGCAGCAAGATCCTTTAGCTTTCCTCAAAGGAAAAAGAAATATACTTTTTATTGCTTTTTTGATATCCATCTATCCAGTTTGTCTGTCTTTTGCCAAAACCAGAGGAGGGCTCCCACAGTATTATACTGGGGTGTGAGCAGCACAAGAGGACAAGTTCATTGAGCAGATTTGTACCTCTCTAGGAAGCCCTGTGTTAGCCATTCTGCTACATTAGCATAACCTTTAAAAGTACATGCTGCACATGACACCAAACAGAATTTGTCAGATCTTGTGTTTTAGTATAGTTTCTTGTAGTTTGTTTGCTTTAAATCGTTATATACTCAGTTTTCCTGGACACAGAGAGAAGGAAATGCTCCTCTCAGTACCAGGCAGCACACTGGATTCTTGAAACATATAACTGAGTGCTTGATAAGACAGAATACACTATAGATACTATAAATGGGCATTTGAAAAGTTAAATATTTCCTGATCTGCTGCTGGGTCACTTCCTTATGGTGTTCCTGCAGCTATGAATTCCCTGTGTTTGTTCTGATACCTGTTGGAGGGCTTCAGATACATTGTGTCTTTAAAAGAATGTCTGTAAACATTTGAACTGGAGCTGCAGCCCAATTCCCTCTTTGTAACCCTTGCAAATGCACTAGTCAGTCACATGTCTCTAAGGGTTACTTCACAGAATCACAGAATATGCGGAGTTGGAACAGCCCCATATCAGGATCACTGAGTCCAACTCCTGGCCCTGCACAGGACACCCCAAGAATCACACCATGTGCCTGAGAGCATTGTCCAGATGCTTCTCGAAATCAGACAGGCTTGATGCTGTAACTACTTCCCTGAAGAGCCTGTTTCAGTGCTCAACCACCCTCTAATCTCCAATCTAAATGCCCTCTGACGCAGCTTCAGTCCATTCCCCTGGGTCCTCCCTTGGGTCATCAGTGAGAAGTGATCGGTGCCTATCCCTCCACTTCCTCTTGTGAGGAAGTTGTAACTGCAGTGAGGTCTCCCCCTCAGTCTCCTCTTCTCTAGGCTGAACAAACCAAGTGAACCAGCTGTTCCTCACAAGGCTTCTCCCCAGACCCTTCACCATCCTCGTGGCCCACTTTTGGACACTCTCTAATTAGCTGACTATCTTTCTTACATTGTAGTGCCCAAAGCTGCACAGTGTTCAAGGTGAGACCGCCCCAGTGCAGAGCACAGTGGGACAGTCCCCTCCCTTGACTGGCTGGTGATGCTTTGCCTGATGCTCCCCAGGACACAGCTGGCCCTCCTGGCTGCCAGGGTATTGCTGACTCATGTTCAACTTCCCATTGACCAGGAACCCCAGGTTTCCACAGCACTGCTTTCCAGTGTCTCATTTGCCAGTCCATACACACAAACAGGGTTGCCCCACTCCAGGTGCAGAATCTGGCACTTCCACTTGTTAAACTTCATATAGTTGGTGATTGCCCAGTCCTCTAATTTGTCACGGTCTCTCTGCAGGGCCTCTTTACCCTTGAGGGAGTAAACAGCTCCTCCCAGTTTAGTGTCATTGGCAGACTTCCTTAGTATTCCTTCCAGTCTCACATCCAAGTCGTTAATGAAGATACTGAAGAGAACTGGGCCTAAAATTGGGTCCTACAGACTCCATATCAGTCACCAGCCCAATGTTACCTCCATTCACTGTAACTCTTTGTGCCTGACCCATTAGCCAGTTGCTCACCCACTACATGATGTGTTTATCCACTGTGTGCTGGACATTTTGTCCAGAAGGATCCCGTGAGAGACAGTATCAAAACCTTTACTGAAATCGAAAAAGATTACATCAGTTGGTTTCTCTTCATCAGCTAGCTGGGTTACCTTGTCATAAAACGGAATCAGGTTTGATAAGCAGGACTTTCCTCTCATGAACCCATGCTGGCTGCAACCATTGTCCTCCAGGTGTTTTTCAATACTTGCCAGAATAATCTTTTCCATGATTTGACCTGGCACTGAAGTGAGACTGACAGGCCTGTAGTTTCTGGAGTCCTCCTTCTTGCCCTCCTTGAAAATCAGGACAATGTTCCCCAGCTTCCAGTCAACTGGGACTATTCCAGATTCCCAAGACTGCTTAAAAGTCATTGAGAGATGTTTTGTGATGACATCAACAGCTCTGAGAATTCTGGGATGAATCCCATCAGGCCCCATACATTTGTAGGGATCCAGCTGGAGCAGCAGATCCCACACAATTTCAAGGTCAGCTGGGAGTTGATCATTCTCACAATAATGATCCTCCAGCTCAGGGCACTGGGACCCCCTTGCTCCGTCATCCGTGTTGAAGACAGAGGCAAAGAAAGCATTTTAAACACCTGCCTTGTCTTTCTCCCTGTTTGTGAAGTGACTGTCCTCATCCTGTAATGGGCCAATGATATTTCTATACTGCCTATTGCTATTAATATATTTGAAAAAACCCTTCTTGTTGTCCCTCACATTTCTGGCAGCTGCAACTCCTATTGAATTGTAGCCATGTGGATTTTCTCCCTACAGTGGCAAGCAAAATCTCTGTATTCTTCTCATGTCACTTGACCTTGCTTCCACCAGGCATACACCTTCCTTTTTCACCTTATATCCAAGAGGAGATCCCTGTTCAGCCAAGCTGGCCTTCTGCCTTGCCTGTTTGACTTCCAGCATTTGGGAATTGCTGCTCCTGTGCCCTTAGGAGGTTGATGTTTAAATGACCAGCACTGATGAACTCCAGCACCTGCAAAAACATCCTCCCAATGGACTTCACTTACTAGTTTCCTGAGCAGCCTGAAGTCTGCTCTCCTCATGTCCAGAGCTGAAATTTTGCTGGCACTTTTACTCCTGTCAACAGAAATTTTAAACTTGATTGCCTCATAGTTGCTGTGGCCAAGACGGACACCAATCTCCTCTTTGCTCAGGAGATCCACTCTGTTGGCAAGCACCAGATTAAGGAGAATGCCTTTGTGAGTCACCTCCCTTAGGACCTGTTCAATAAACTTGTCAGCCAGGTTTTTTAGGAATCTCCTGGCCCAGCTTGTACTGGCTGTGGGATGCTCCCAGTTAACTTCGAGCAACTTGAAGGACAAGGGCAGTTGACTTGGGAGTGTCCCTTAGTTCTTCAAAGAAAAATTTGTCAGTGTAATTGCCCTGATTAGGAGGTCTATAATACTCTCCCGTGATGACATTGGCATTGTTTGTTTCCCCCTTGATTCTTATCCAGAGGCTCTCAACTGTGCCATTGTCAACTGTGAGCTCCATACATTCTAACTCTTCTGCATTCTAACCCTTGTTTTATACAGTGCTAAGCTGTCGCTTCTTCAGCCCTGCCTATTCCTCCTAAAGAGCCTGTAACCATCCAACAGGGCACTACAGTCACAGGATTTATCCCACCAGGTTTCACTCATGCCAGTGATGTTAAATCTCTGGGATGGGGCCAAAGCTTTGATCTCCTCTTGCTTGTTCCTTATGCTGCATGCATTAATGTAGAAACATTTTGGGTGTCATACATTGTAGTCAACACGTTCTGAGGCAGATTGAGGTTTCCCTTTAGTGCTCCTTTCCTCAAGTTTTGGCATAGCATCCCATTGCTCATCATTGGCAAGCCTGATTTTGTCCCTTTTCCCTTTCCAAGATAGTTTAAAGCTCTGCTAGCTCCTGTACTGGAACTCTTTTTCCTCTCTGAGACAGGCGAGGCGCATCTTGTCCTGGTGTCAGTAGTCCAGGTGTTGAATAGATTATCCTGTGGTTAAAAACCCTAAAATTTTTCCAGTTATACTGACTTCAAAGCCATTCATTGACCTGATAGATCTGTTTGCTCCTTTCGACTTTACTCCTTGTTACTGGAAGGATTGAGGAAATCACTACCTGTGCTCCTGATTCCTCTTCCAATCATCCCAGGGCCCTGAAGTCTCTTTGACTGCCCTCAAACTTTTGTTATTTTGTCGCTATGATCTTGAAAAACCAATAGCAGAGAGTAATTAGAGGGCCTTACTAGACTGGAGAGTTTTCCAGTAATGTTCCTTACCTGAGCCCCTGGGAGGCAGCAGACTTCCCTGTGAGTTGGGTTTGGTCTGCATATTGGCCCTATATTCCCCTTAGAGGGAATCTCCTACTACAACTACCCTTCTTTCTCTCTTAACAGATGAGGTCTTGATGCTTGGTAGAGGTGGTGCTTTAGGAGGCCCACTACCCCAGAAGGACCTTCTGACACCTCATCCATTGTCTGGTCTTCTAGTTCCAGAGCCTCATACCTGTTTGTAAAAGGTGCTAGTCCTACTTGTCAGAGTCTGAGAAGGAGGAGGAACTATCTTCCTGGTATGTGCAGTGACCAGCTTCCAGCCTTCATCTTTAACAGACCCTTGACTAACAGTTTATTCACTAATTACCCTGCAGGGTTCTGAGTCCACCTGCTTCTCCACTACAAGGGAGGTTCAAGACTCCCAAGAGTCTTGAGACTGTAGTGTCTCTGAAAATAACCAGTCAATCTCTTGCTCATTTGCTCAAATGCTCCATAGTCAGTTCACTTCTCCTGTAGCTCCTTCACCTGGTGACACAGCTCTTCAGCCATGGCACACCTTCTGCAAAATAACTGTTTGTTGGCCCCAGCCTCACAAAGAGGCATCAGGCACTCCTGGCAACCTGTGACTTGGAGAGCTGGATCTGCTGGAAGCCACCTCTTGCTGGAGGCCTCTGAAGATGGCTGGTTCAGTGACTCCTGCATCTACAGGGGATCGAGATTTGTGGCATGTCAACACCATAACTGAGGAAGCTTAAACTGATGTGCTAATAAGACTGGGTCTGAAAGGATCTTTTTACTCTTCCTTACTAACTACTGAGCCTGTTTGCTGACTTGAAATCTCCCTTGGATGCTCCCAGCACCACCTGCTCCTCTCCAGGTTGTCTGCCAAGGGCTTCCAGGTCCTGACAAGAATTAGGGCTGCTGCTCAGGTGTCCCTGAGCTCGGGAACCCCTCCATACAGCTCGATCTCGCTCCCAGTCTTACCTCAGTTGCTGCCAAAAACTTAAAAAGTCAGCATTTATAAGGTTGCAAACTGGTATAAAACCTGCCATCATCTGTTTTGCCAATGCAGTAGTTGTCAGCGGGATTTTGGATGTTCCCTCTTGCTACCTTTCAGCTGCTCAGTTAGGGTAGTGTAAGATCCACTGATCTCTGCCACAAGGATTTACCTGTCAGTAAGGACAGCTGGAAGTACTTTCATGTAGTGTTTGTCTTCTGATTTGGGGGAGCTAGAGAGGTTTTTTAGTCTTAATTTTTATGGAATTTGTGGCTCAGTTATTCACACGAGGGCCAAAAGGAGGGTTTTCTTGTTGAAACACCCATCGTGAAATTGCCATGTCCTGTATGTCTGTTCTGGTTTCAGCTAGGATGGAGTTAGTATCTTCTCAGTAGCTGTTACAGTGCTGCAGTTTGGATTTGGAATGAGAATGGTGTTGATAACACACCCATTTTTTGGTTGTTGCTAAGTCATGTTTTATGCTAAGTCAAGGACTTTTTTCTCATATTCTGGTGGTAAGGAGGTTTGTAAAAGAAATTGAGAGGGAGCACATCTGGGACAGGTAACCCAAACTGACCAAAGGGGATAATTCACACCACAGAACGTCATGCCCAGTATATAAACTGGATACCCAGAAGGGAGGCTGATCTGGGTTCAGGAAGGGGGGATCTGGCATCAGGCAGTGGGTGATGAGCAATTGTAATGTGTATCACTGTTTTTTTTCCCTTTTTATTATAATTATCATTTACCATTATTACTGTACTTTACTTTATTTTCAATTATTAAACTGTTCTTATCTCAACCTGCAAGTTTTACTTTGATTCTCTTTCCCATTCCACCACAGTGGGAGGTGAGAGAGGCAAGTTGAGTGAGTGGCTGTGTGGTGCTTCATTTCCAGCTGAGCTTAAACAAAAAGTGTCACAGTAAACATTCTGTATTGGGAGTTAGATCAAAAGTGGAATATCCTAAGCCTATGCTTCACTAGTGACTTAAGTCTTTGGAAATTCTTGTGCTAAACCAACCTTGCAAAAGGAGCTGATTGTTTGCAGTAGCAGAACTTGCTTGGTTTTATGGGTGTTTGTGTGGCATGATTTTGTGGGAAAGGTTGGTATAGTACCAATTTGGAAGCATTACAGCCAGCTCTGGCAAGAGGGAGATAGAAGCCAGAGGGGGAAGCAACTTTTTTGATAAATATTTTTCTAGGTCTATAATAGTCATTTATTATAAACAAATTTGAACAGATGAACAAATTTGAATGATAGAAAACCATAACATAATCAGCTCTGTGTCATCATTTTCTGATGGATTGCTGTTGGAAAAGAGCAAATCCCAGATTTGATGTTGCTTTTATTCCAGCTGTGTTTTTCACTTTTTAGAACAAGTTAATTAATTGGTGTAGTAGGGTCTGACGGAGACCTCATCGGGGGTTGAGGTTGGAACTTGTGATAAACCAAAAACTGATGTTAGAAACTGCAAGTTTGCTCCAAGTATCATAGCAGATTTTGTTGTTGATTTCCTCCCCCTGCCCCATCACTTTCGGTCCAAAACACTTTCAAATCTTTCACCGAAGAGTCAAATTCTGGCTAATAAAATCAGAGCAAAAGCCAGAAATGGTGCGGTCCCAGAAGGAAAAATGAGAACAAAACCAGGAAGCCAAAATCAGTTTATGTAAATTTTTGACAGAATTTTGAAAGATTTGGATACTCCACTTTTGTTAGTTTAATACAGTTATAAGGCAACTTTGACTTTTTTTTTCTCCCAGTTTTCCTGGTTTATACTGGAATAGGCATGATTGACCAGGAATGACATGTGTGCATATGGGAGTTGGCTGTATCTACTCAGCTGCTAAAAAAGAAGGTAGAGTTGTATGTGGTGATGGTTATCACTCTTTCATTAACTAAGTTAACAACTCCTGTCTTCCAGGGATGCCCACACTGGATGAGTACACGATGGAAAGGGTCATGGAGGAGTTTGAACAACGCTGCTATGATAACATGAATCATGCTATCGAGACAGAAGAAGGACTTGGGATTGAATATGATGAAGATGTTGTCTGTGATGTCTGTCAGTCTCCAGATGGAGAAGATGGCAATGAAATGGTGTTCTGTGACAAATGCAATATTTGTGTGCACCAGGTACAGCAGCCCAGGCACAGCAGGGGGATGTAGGGTGGTGATAGAATCTTTTCCAAACCATTGAGGATAACAGGTTGGATTGTTTTTTCCAGTGACAGGTTAAGCTGTTGCAGGGTTTGCCAATGAGCAAGGGGATGAATTCAGAAATAATGTGATTAAGAAAGAGTAATTCTAGAAATGTGATGCTAAGAGGGTTAAAAGTGGTACTGTGCATGTGTGGAGGAAGCTGTAAGGTGAGGAATTGTCCTCCCCAAAACATACATATGTGCATTGTTGTACATTCTCACCTGGTCACATCTATCTTTTGCTGCATTTTCCTCTCCCTATGCAGTTCTGGGGCTAACACAGCTTCAGTATCAGCAGCTTAGGTTCAGCAAGGAGGGGAAAAAACGCAGTCAGTAGGGACACAAGTAGGATTTATTTTAGATAAAACAGAGAAATACTGAGCTGACCTAAGGAAGCACTGCTATATGATGCCTTTTTGTGGCAGTTACATTTTCTTACATGAAAGAAGAGGTAAAATTTTACCATATCTGTTTCAGTGGATGCTTCTTACTGTGGCAGATGCTCTCCTATCAGCTTGTCTTTCCCTCCCAGATTTAACAAGTTCGTGTTGTCATTCCTTCTTCAGAAAACTGTTGCCTGGAAAGCAGGAAACATGCTTTCTCACATGTGCATTGCTAAAATGCATTTGTACTAATGATAAAGAACTAGGCCTATGAGAGCTGTAAGGTACATGTGGCTACCCTATGAGATAGACAGAGGAAAGTGGATGTTTTCAGTGGTCCTCTGATCACATCAAACCTGAAACTTAAGTGCATTAAAACTGACAGTAATTTGGATAGAGGTCTCCATAAAGATGCAGTCTTCTGAAAAATGTGATCTCAATTAGTTGCTGTTCTGCACTTTTCCTTCTGAATAAAATAATTTTGAGAGTCATGAAAGGCTATGTGTAAAACAGCTAAGAAGTATCAGAAATGGATGTTTTCTTTTGTTTTCTTTCCCTTTGCTGCATGTGGGAATGCAGGCATGTTATGGGATCCTGAAGGTGCCAGAAGGCAGCTGGCTCTGCAGAACCTGTGCACTGGGTGTTCAGCCCAAGTGTCTCCTGTGTCCCAAGAAAGGTGGTGCTATGAAGCCAACCCGGAGTGGCACCAAGTGGGTGCATGTTAGCTGTGCTCTGTGGATTCCAGAGGTATGTACCAGTCCTCTGGGAATTCAGGGCTGCAGTGATTCTGGAAATTGCTGTAATGTGTGTAGTATATATATAGTGGACTTAGGAAGGCAGTATAAAAGAATTTTGGTTAGATATAAAGTCTGGCAGGATGATGCTTCATCTGTAAAGAAGTAATTACATTTCTTTGGTCAACCAAAATTAGGCCTTGGAAAATGGAAAATGAGGCCTTTGCAGCTGGCATAGCTCATTTAACAAGGAGACAAGGTATTGTTTCATTTTTAAATGGAACATTAAAAGTGAATCAGGAAGGTTTGGATGTGACAATGAGAATTCCTGTGTGTTCTCATAACCAAAGTACTCACCTTCATGATAAATTGGTGGGCTTCACCTTGAAACTGGTTTCTTCATGAAGTAAGAAACTGATATTTTTTTTTTTTTAAATTTTAGTTCCTTATAAACTGAGAAATTTGGAATGTGCTAAGGTTGCATATGCACACAGTTAATTTGATTTCTTTGATAAAATTGTTTCTCTTTTCAGTTAACAGTGTCATAGTCACTCTGTTTTTTAACCTTTTTTTCTCTTAGGTGAGCATTGGAAGTCCAGAAAAAATGGAGCCCATCACAAAAGTTTCGCACATTCCCAGCAGTAGATGGGCACTGGTGTGCAGCCTGTGTAATGAAAAAGTTGGAGCTTCTATACAGGTAATTTAATCATACAAATATCCTGTGGGGGTTTTGTCAGTTTTTAGTGTTCCAAGTTGGTACTATGGACTTAAGTGCACGCAAAGGGCTTTTGAATGTTAGTGTGCTTTTTCTTTCTAGTAAAATCCTAATAATAGTAGCCAAGTCATCCCGTAAGACTTCCTAATTTGTTGTTAGGCTGATACTTTTATTACTACACTGATATCAAACTGATATATGTTGTTGAGGAAAAAAATGTATTTCTGTGATGTACCACATAGGAAAATGATGCTTGAATGCTAAAACCCATCTGCTAGTCCCTATGTAGTGACTCCTAAACTGTTTAATACCAACAACTCACATCCCTGGGCCACTGCCAGTTTGTCTCATGGCCTACCTTTGAAATTCTCTATGCAGTTTCAGTTGGATTAGGATTCAGCTTTTCTGACCACAGCCTGTGAATTGTCACTGTTAAATAACTGAACTGGCCTTCACCAGAGCATTTCAGACTGGGCCGTGTTATTTCATGTGTATAGTTATATTGGATTGTTGCCTGTAAAGCACTTGCAGATCCTTTACAGTGGCAAATCACTCAGGTTAAATAAACCTTTTAAGAACAATTTCAAAATCTAGAAAGATTGAGAAAATGCATTTCCAAGCCTCAGATTTTTGAAAGAAGAGGTATTTGGTTTCCTGAAATAGCAGACAAAACTTTGATGTCCTTTACCTGAGAATAAATGATGAGGGAGTATGACCAATTTGGGGCAGTGTTGTGATTGTGTAGAAAAAGATAGAAGATGTAGTTTGGTGTTCTGGTGATGCTCTTCATCCTCAAAGCACCTCCAGTACTTCAGCAAAATGCTCCTCAGGAAGGTCCCTGAGAGAAAGAGGATGATACTACAGTCTCCTAATGAGGGTGAAGTAGAACCCTTTCTTTTTTGAGTCTAGCCTGATGTTACAGGATCCGTGGTGGTCAGACCAGCATTAAGGCACAGAAAATTGCTCAAATCCCACACTACTTTGAAATTAGTTTATATTCATTTCCCCTTTCCCCTCTGCTCCAAAGTAATTTGATGAGTTTGCCAAAAAGAGGTGTAGACCAGCAATGCAGCAGTAGTTCAGTTCACTTCCATGTAAGAAATTTATAAAATAGGGAATGTTAACTACAGAAAATAAATCTGTCCACAGCATAAAAATTTGCAGTCGTAATACCTCCTTGCAGAGCTGTCCCCTTCCTCTTGGCCACTATTATGTAGTTGAAACTGTTTTGTCTGTTTTGCAGACCATCATGTTCTGAGATGTGCACAACAATTAGGAAAGCTGGCAGCTGGAAGTGTGTGTCAGGCTGGGCAGAGAGCAGCTGCAATAAGCTGGGAAAAACAAGACTGCATATTCTCTCAGGTTCAGCAGATTTCCTTCTGATGAGACAGGTTTTCCCCTCCTCTCCCAATAAAACATGAGCTGCAATAAGAGCTAAAGTGCTAAAGTACTTCTCTGTACTGCTTGGTGTTCCATTTGGGATGCTCCTGCTCTGTTTGTTACTAGGAAAGTAAAGGGCAAAAGGTGCTTTGGTATTTTTTAAATTCTTTTTATATGTCTTTTATTAAAGACTGTTCATTTGAAACTTGTGCAGTTTAAACCCAGCTGTACCTTTATAAGCCATCTGGCTGCTGAGTGAACCTGAGCAGGAAAAACCCAGAGGAGAGAGAGATTTGGCTTCTTTACAAAGTGCTGTATAAACATCCTAGTGCAGTGTGGTGCTCTTTCAGGGGCGATGGCTCGGGTTAAGCATAGATTTGTTTCCTAGTTAGGAGCACTAATATTCATTTCCACTTTAAATCCAGTTCACTGGAGGCAGAGGTGTGAGTGGATACAAACATGTATGTGTGTGTATGCGTACTTATATATTTGGACCTTTCAGTTGGTGGCTGGTGATAGCTATGACAGCATTTTGCAAAAGAAAGCTATAATGGAAATGAAGTGCTAAATTAGCTGAACTAGTGCCGATCACTCCATGACAGCTGGGTTCACTGACAAAAAATTGAATTTCCTGTTCTACTTATCTCGCAAGTGAAGTGAAGGCTGCACTCAGTGAAGTAATGGTTGATAGTGATTTAATATTTGACTTTATTGAATTGAGGTAACAGCAGGAAAAAAATCCCCTCTATTTAGGCTAGCGTGGGTCCAGGTGCTAGGAAAGACTTTTAAAAGTCTCAGACTGACCTGGAGCCACTGAGATGTTTTTTTCCCCCTCATGCTGGCAGTCCAAGGAGAAACACTTTCCTTTGGATAATGCTGCCGTACATGAGTGGCTCTGGTATCAGTACTCCTTTTGTGGCTTTGCTGGTTATGGAATAGCATGATGGGGCTGGGAGAGGTTAACCACTCCTGTCCCTCTGGGTCACTTGATCCTTTCCTGACCTGAAAGCACTAAATCATAAACCTAATTGAGAACAAGGAAGTATGTGCAGTTCAGAAACAGAATGCAGTAACAGCATTCATCCAAAGCAGCCTCAGCTGCTTGCATAGCTTTAGGCAGTGTGGCTTCTTAATTTTTTGATTATTTATTATTTATTTGCTTCTTTATGTGATTGATTTTAATCTAATTTCTGCAGTGTTCAGTGAAGAACTGCAGAACAGCCTTTCACGTCACCTGTGCATTTGACTGTGGCTTGGAGATGAAGACCATACTGGCAGAGAACGACGAGGTGAAATTCAAGTCATACTGTCCCAAGCACAGCTCCACCAGGAAAGTGGATGAAGAGACTTCAAATGAAAGCCTGGGTCAGAAGAGGATTCAGGACAGCATTCTTCCCACCCACATTGACCCTTTCCACAGTATTGATCAAAACCAGGAAGAGGCCCACAGAGTCAGCCTCCGCAAGCAAAAGCTCCAGCAGCTGGAGGACGAGTTCTATACATTTGTTCAGCCTTTGGAAGCTGCTAAAGTGCTGCAGTTGCCTGAGGAGCCAGTGGAATTCCTTTACCAGTACTGGAAGCTGAAGAGAAAAGCCAACTTCAATAAGCCTTTGATTACCCCAAAGAAGGATGAAGAGGACAATCTGGCTAAACGGGAACAGGATGTTCTGTTCCGAAGGCTGCAGCTCTTCACACACCTCCGTCAGGACCTGGAGCGGGTAAGATGCAGCATCACCTGTGCTGGCTAGAGTCAGCCAAGATGCCAAACTATGCTCCCAGTCACGGCCCATGTGCACAGGCATCCCATGCTGCATCTTTAACTCAGAGCTACCTTGTAAGAAAAGACCATTAACACTTACTATCTTCAGAGCACAGCAGTTACCCTTTGCACACAGAGAGTTAGTCAGGGACCAGCAGGTCTTGGCTCATAGTATTCAATCTCCTACAGGTCCACTGTCGTATTTTTGGTTTTTTAGTAATGTGTTACTGATTTTTTTTTTAGTGCTTTTTTACTGATTAACACTGATGGCTGTGGACCGTACTGCAGCCCTCAGCTGGAGCCTTCTTAACCTTTAAGACTTTCCACATTCCTTTCATCTGGTGCACAAGAAGGAGAGGATTCTGAACCTCACCTTGATTTGCAGCAGATCTGTTTTTCGTTGGTACGGCAGAGTAAGAATGACGTCCCTGGACTATCTGTGTAGTAGGTTTGGGAGGCAAATGATGTTTGACTCATGTTTAAAGAACAGTTCAGTAGGATCAGTTTGGTGTTTTAAGTACATCTTGTCCTGTAATGATCAGAATTCCCTCCTTTTTGGGTTAACTATTAGAAGAACTGTTAAGAGTCAATAATTAAGTACTGAAATTAGTTTTTCACATCCCTACAGCATAGGGCTTATGTACGCCATAGACGAAAGCTGTCCCAGGAGGTCCTACCGCAGTAACCTGTAGGTGAACTAGAGCCTTTCTTTCAAAATACTGTGAAATCTTTAAATCAAGACAGCAGGTGCTCATCTATTTATCGTGTCTTTTGTAAAGGATCTTGATGACTAATTACCCTTGCAGTGAATTGCTGCAGTTTTTCTTCTGAGTATTTTCTAGCTTCAGCTTCAGCCCATGGCCCTTCTCTAGCTCAGTGAGATCTAGCTGTTACCTGGGATCTTTGGTTCCTGCTCCATGTGCTCAAGATTTCTTTTCATCCTCTCTTTGGTCTGCTAAATAACTAGAGTTTATAACTATGTTCTCTGGATCTTAAATTATTCTGTATATATCCTTTCCATTTCTAAACATGCTGTCAAAACAGGATACATGATTTTTGTAATATTTTTAGTATTTTACTACTCTGTGTTCCCACTTATTGTATATCCAAGATAACTTGGATTTTTTAAAAAAGGGACCTTTGCAAAAATCGTTACATTTCTTGAGATCAGCCTACAAGGTTCATAGGGCACTGTGATGTATGTAGCTGAACTGAGTGAGGAGCCTTGGAATCATCCATGTGTACTACTCAGTGATTCCCTCATCTAGAAAGTATTTCATATTGAGTACATATAAGGATTTCCAACATTTCTCTAGGTTTCCTGAGTGCATGATTTAGGTGTTCATAGAAGTTGTATCTTGGCTGCGGCCCTCCAAATCTGGTGGAATAATCTGTCAGTTAAATGATAAGACTATAAGAATTGTGTTAAACATGATTAAATACGTTACTAACTTGTTCAAATTGTGTACAGTACTTCAACTGAATTAACTCAAAGCACAGATAAGACACCATCATAGAAACACAATTCCTGCAAAACTCATCCACTTGCTGTCTTCCAGGTGCGTAACCTCACTTACATGGTGACACGGAGGGAAAAAATCAAGAGATCTGTTTGCAGAGTTCAAGAACAGATATTTAATAGCTATGCCAAGCAGTTGGAAAGAGTTTCAGGTATGCCTCAGCGTTCTCTTCCTCACGTAAGAGCACAGGCACAAGGTTTGGTTTACAAGCTGATTGTGAAGGACAAACACGATCTCATTTGTTCTCATTAAAATGGAGTGGGGTCCACCATGCAGTGGGAGAAGGAATGCGAATGTGTAGCTAGAATGGCGGGCACACCGTTGCAGGAACTGCTGTGTGTCTGTATCCATGGGTGTAAGACTGGCTTGATGCTTCTGCTCCTTGCTGGTATGATTCTTTAAGGATTCCTTATGACAGGGAGACCATGACTCACATTCAGGGGCCATATGGCACCTTGCAAGGATGGGGTTTGTTAGTACTGCCACATTAGCATTTAGCATGTGCTGCTCTGCAGCATCCATAGCACTTTAAAGAAATAAAAAGAGAGCACTCTGGTTTCCTAAAGCCATGGGTTTTTTTCTGCCTAATCTCACTGACAGTCTTTGCTCAGAAAGATGAGTATCTTCAAAATTAACTGCAGTGACTAGATTATCCCTTAAGTATCCTGTAACTAATAAACTGTATTTTAGATGGAATCAGTGAGATCCACTTGCTGGTTGCTTTTTGCCTCCCTCCCTGAGAAGTATCTGTCTTCTGGTAAAAGTAGTGCTAGGACTTGTATTTGCTACAAGTGTAATTATGTGAAGCACAACATACCCATGGAGTTGTGTAACGGTGCAGGACAGGCAACCAAATACCCATTTCTGATACAGACATGTCAGGCATGAGGAACTGCTGTTCAAAACTGCTATTTACACAGGTGTGGAATTGCTCAACTTGAACTCTCTTTGTTTGTGTTCAGGTGTGCCTTCCTCATTCTCCTCAGTGGAAAACATGTTGTTGTTCAACAGTCCATCTTTGGGTCCCAATGCCCCTAAGATCGAGGACCTGAAGTGGCATTCTGCATTCTTCAGGAAACAGATGGGAGCATCTCTAAACCACTCCTTGAAAAAATCACACAAGAGAGACACAGTAAGGGACAGGTCTCGGAATGACAGCAAGTCCCTGGTGAGGCAGCCCAGCCCAAGGGAAGGTGGCACAGCTCCAGGTAGCTTTTCTAATTTTGACAAGACCTTTGCAGAAACATGGATTGTGTCAGCACAGCAGAAAAATGGCATAGTTATACCAGACCACAGGAAGAGGAGAGACAGTCGCTCACAGTGTGAGCTGATGAAGGCAGAACTGAAAGAAAAGACTTCTAAACACAACCACAAACCACTAAGACCCACAGAACTCTCTCAGAGGCAATCAGAAAACAAAAGGGCTGTGAACCACTCCAGTGGTAGGTCAGCACCTGGCACTCGCAGGGATATAGTGCCTAAATGCAACGGGGGTCTCATCAAAGTACAGAGAGTAGTTAAAGTGCCTACCACGCCAACGAGCCCAGTGAAAAACTGGGGCGGATTCCGAATTCCAAAAAAGTGGGAGAGGCAACAGCAGGGTGAGAGTCTTGAGGAGTCCTGCTGCCAATACTCCAGCTACCCCTACCAGGGCATGGGCAAAGTTGTGCCGAAGGACAGGACAAAAAGCAAGTTAAAGCCTGACAGTGAGAATGATGGGTATGTCCCCGATGCTGAAATGAGTGACTCGGAGACTGAAGTGGTTCAAAAAAAGTGCAGGCAGCAGAGGCTCAGTCCAAACACCACCATCAGCAGGAGGACAGAGATTATTCGGAGAAGCATCCTGGCATCCTGACTGGACACAGGGCCACGGTGTCAGTAGAATCACTGCCTACAAGCCAACTCCACATTATTCACTGGTGTGAGAGACGAGCGTTCTTAAACATGGCTACAGTCTGACAATAACCCATTCTGTCTGAGCTACTTAAATATGTTTACATGCACTTAAAGGTGTTTTAAGGTATTTGTTTTCTGCTCTGCTCCATCCTTCCACTGCCTCACCTCCCCCATTTCTGTGAGAAGTTTGAGTCTCCTTTATTTTCAACTTTCCTGAGTAAGCAGAGAAATGACATCACTACTAAAATAGGATTTGGGATGAAAACTAACTCACAAAAATCTTCTAGAAGAGGCTAGGGTGGGTAGGAGAAATCAGGCTGCGTTCGTCCCTTTTAGCTAAAAGGCACTTAAAATTCTACTTCCTTCCCCTGCCTTCTGGAAAAGCACAAACTCTTACCTCATGGAATGGAAGATGCTTGTTAGACCATACTGCACTGCAGTTAAATCCCATTAAAAATGGTCACTGTCCATGGATGGTGGCAGCTCTGTCTTTGCAGAATGTGTCTGTTGCATTCAGCTTGAGCACAGGTTAAACTCCTCCTTGTGCTCCAGAGTTTGCATGTAAATGACCAGGTGTAGTCATGATGTACTGGAGAAGGAGAAAGGGACAGGGCAGGGCAGAAAACACTCAGACTGAGCACAGAGGATGCTCCCAGTTGGCTCAGTTCTGATCAAGGGGCAGGTTTGTGGGTTCCAGCACTCTGTGAAATAATCCATTGCCTAGTCAGTCACCTTCCTCTAGGCATGTGATGACAACTTGAGACAGAAGTTTTCAAAGGCACTAGTCAGAAGGATTTCCCAAAGGCCACCACAGATGTACTAATGGTATGTACTGGGAAAGCCAGACTTACGACACTAAAAAGGTTGCTTTAAATGGACATGAATATATATTTTTAAATAGAATAAAATGCAAAAGCAATAAATTGTGATTAACTCTTTACAGTCAAATAAAGAAAAACTATTTCGTTCTATTCCAGAGTAGATTTGATGAAGAGGGAATTCATTCTGATTGTGTACTTTTTTAATAATTGCAAATGGCAATAATTACTAAGCTGTCAGCAATAATATTAGCAGGTTGTGACGACACTGTTTTGTACCAAGTAGAGCACACACATCACAGTGGAGTGTTAGGAGCCTGCACATTTAGGAACTCTGCATAGATGTAAGAGAGGTATTTACTGGTGAAAAAGTTTTAGCAGCAGTGAAAGGCATGAAGAACCTCCTTCTCCCCTCTCCTACTCTGAGCCTGCTGTTACAGCATCCACTCACTTCAGAATGTCAGATCCTTGCCTCCTGAGTGGGGAACACTTGACAACACAGAATTTCTCTGCCGTAACTGAGTCTTCCAGAGGGTTCAATCAGAAAATAAAAAAGGCTTATTAACATCCTATCTTGCTATACAAGTTATCATTATCAAGTAAATACTTCAGCAGAATGTATCTCTATTACTGTTTTAAAACTCAGAAGTCAACCTTTTGAGGGGAATTTTATGTAAGATAGTGTACTTTTAAAATCCTGTTGCTGGTCTCTCTTACAAAGGTGAAAGACAGGGCACTGGTGGCTGAGGTTACATTACTCTTGGGGTGTGTTCAAAGTACAAACAGCAGAGAGGCTAGAGGTAAAAGTAGGTAAGTTCTACTCAACATTCAGCAATGTTCTGTAGACAGGCACTGGTGTTTTCTGTAAGAAAGCTCATGACCACATGAGAATTTTTTGTCAAGCCATAGATGGAGTAACTAAATTTGGATTGAGTAAATCTTCAACTGCACGCCAGCAGGACAGAGGTACCTTGTTAATTTGCACTATTATGAATGCTAACGTTGTGCAGAGTTAATGCCTTACTTGTTTTGTCCCCTGACATTTAGAGTGAAAAGCTTTGTAATGTTTCCAGTTGAGTTGAACCAAAACCAAAAAGGCTGTGGGTTGGCTGTGGTACAACCAGCTCAGTAAGTTAGTTTTGTCTCCATGCTTAGCTCTCAGCAGAAGGTGTTTAAGCACAGCAGTGATAGTACAAACCCACCTGTGTTTTATTAGAATTTGCTGGATTCTATTTTTAAGCATTCCCTTTCCTTGTGCAGACTGACCAAGAGATCATTGATATGACTGGTGTTCTGTCAAACTGTAGGCTAGTTGAATGTCTGTAAAGTTGCCTGGAATGCCAGTGGTTAGGTTACAGACTCACAGAAATGTAAATGAAGGGTTCTACATGTTATGTATAAATCTTAATTTCAGAAATCTGAGAAAATTGTCATTACATTTGTAAAACTTGTACAGAAGATTTTTCACTATGTGCCTAGCTTGGGTGTCCATTCAGCTGAAATTAATTTAAAAAAAAGGTGCATGAAGAGAAACAGAAATAAAAAGTATATGTAGAGATTACTATTTTATATGACATGGCCCTATCCTGTATTTATTTTTTCCCTTTTTTGAAGTATTTCTAAAGACCTAGTTAAAGACAGCTGTATTTTTTGTTAAAATATTTGGTAGAATTGTGCCTTTTGTCCGTATGTGAATAAATGCTGTACATTTTTGCAGTATCCTTGCCAGCAGTGTTTTAAACTTTGCAGTATTTTTGTTTGGGTTCTTACAGAAACACTTCACTAAAACGAAGTGAACAACTTGCATGGTTAAAACAATGCGGAGGTTTGGGTTGGCTCCCTGCCAAACCCAGCTGCTGGCCACACAAACTCCCCCCTCCCAAGAAGAAAAAAAAAAGTACCAAAAGAAAATTGTAGTAAAAGCATATATATATTCACATATATTGTAGTTATATACAATCAAACACTATGTATATACAGAACAAGAATTCTAAACAATCCCAAAAGGGGAAAGGGGGGAAAGGGAAAAGGGACAAAAATGGGTAAAACCAAAACAAAACAGATACACACACTCGTAAACTCAGGGAAAAGTTCAATAAAGTAACCAACACAACAAATTCTCACCAAACTCCCCTCAAGAGAAGCAGTTCCCTCCAGCTCCGTGCAGCTGGGACAACAGCTCTCAGATTAGGCCTCAGCTCATAAAGGTAAGAGTGATGCCAACACACCGAGACCTGCTGCCTCCCCAAGCACCCAAAAGGAAGAGAGGGATGAAACCTTCCTCCCCATCTTATATACAGCTGATTACCTAAAGGAATGGTGTGGAATACTTCCTTAGCTATAACCCTGTTACCAGGGAAGGCCTAAACCAAAACCAAGAAAACTAAACCACCACAAACAAGCACTTAATTTGGATTAGTACTGGTATCACCACGCACACTGCAGTTGCAAGATTTTTTAGGGGTTTTTTTTGGGACTACTTGTTACTGACCTCTTTGCCCATCCCATCAACAGAGCATGATGCTTTTTCCCTTTAGATTCTTCAAGAGATATTGCTTACCTCAAAATGTTTACATTTGTTGATCTATGATGTCCTTCCAAAGTCCACAATCTTCATTCGTGTTCCAAGAGAAGAGGAACACCAGGTTTCATACCTGTGGATCTTCAGGATAATTAGGCTGAATGTTCATTTCACATTCTGAACTGCCTGGGGTCAAGCACTGCTAAGAGAACATTTGCTCCTATAGCAGGATTTCTAGATGAGGATTCCTCTAAACTCGAGATGCAGAAATATGAAATGGACTTGGAGCAGAGCAAGAAAAGGACAGCTGTCAAGGCTCACATCTAGCAATGCATCTTGAAAAACAGCAGTGACAAGATCTTTCACCATCTGGCCTCTGTCACAAGGAGTACGGCTCTTGGGAAGACCCAAAATGAAATCTCACCTATTGAAAGCAACAAATCTGATCACCTAGAAATGCTTCCTAAGTAAACATCGTCAAGAATGTTTTAGTCAAGCAGAGGCAGTACTATGACACTAAGGAATCTTTAAACTACTCAAAACCTAGTGGGGCAGGGAAGATCAGGGAAACAAACTTTTCAGTGGAAGAAATACACAGCTAGAAACAAATGTAAAAAAACAGCCCAGCTAACTGAAAAGCTCCATACCATGAAATAGTCTAGTGTCACAAGGGAAGGAGAAAAATTTACCTAATTAGCAAGTCCCAAGTTTAAATTGCCTCAGCAATTGCCTTGCTTCTGGAAGTCCAACTTGGGAGCAACATGGCAGTGGCCTCCTCTAGACATCAAAGGCAAACAACAGGAGGATGATGAGCGCCATGTGACCACACTCCTGTTCCTGGTTCGGCCAAATGCATTTGGTCTGTTTTTAGCTGCTCACAGGACTAGGCAAACAGGAAGAAACCTTTTCCTTTCCTGTGTCAGGTGCTGTAATTGCTCTCCCACCCCTTCACTATTAGGTGCTTGTGTCATCACTGCAATTCTTATTCTGGCAAACAGCCATCACACAAGAGCTACACCCCAAGATGAAATGAATGTACCCATAATTAATGAGGAATCACACAGGTGCCCTTCTGTGCCCTGAAGAACAAATACACAAATACCTAGACTTGCCTGCTGCTTCCAGACAGCCTTCACTTCACAGCTGGACCCTGTCTTTGGGGAGTGAAGGGGATTAATAGCTCACACAAAATCTTCCAGGTGGTCTGTGATCATCTCAGCTGTGCATTATGCAAATGAAAATAACGTGCTTGGTACTCGCCTCCCTCTGTATCATACACATGACTGATGGATAAAGCTCTCACCCCAGCAAACTTTTCCAGCTTTTGGACAGTGTATCCATGTTGCATTGAAGAATCTTCAACGTCTTTTAGCAAAGTCAGATTGTAACAGCTACAGGTATATATCAAATGGAGAAAGCTCTAGTAAAGATGTGCGTACCACTGTAGGAACTAGTGACTTCCCCTGCATTAAGGAGAAAAAGTTTCTGAGGTTGGATCCGTCTCTTGCAGGCTCTACCTGAACAGCCAGCGTTTCAGGAGATGGCACAGTCTTGCTTCCATGAGGAGATTAACCCAGCTCTGTTTAAAAGTGCAAATATGGTGAAGATCCATTGCCATGATCCTACAGGTTTGTTAGTCCAAACCAGCAGTCTTGGGCAAGCACTATCCATCAGCTGAACTAGAAGTCAGAAATCAAAACTATATTCTTGACATTTAAGAGGAAGGACAAGAAATTATGTCACCTAAGGCCAAGATAGGAGCACTTCAAAATCAGTTAACACATACAAAATGCTTATAATATATGCTGAAAGAAAAAATGGAGTTCAGCTCTCATTTTAGAATGGTTGATAGTTGAGAAACTTTGTATCTAAGAAAAACACGTACACAAGAGGAATCCCACATACTGGCATCTGTAGAATTCAATCCCACTACTTCAAAAAGCTGGATAACTTTACCTTTGTGCAAACTGAAGTCATAGAGAATGGAAGTTCCCAGACATGTACAAACCAAGGGAGCAGATCAACAGAAAAGCAAGGAATTGTGAAGTAACTGCAAAATAGTAATTAGGAGAAAAAGGCTCAACTGCAGAAATACTTCAGTCCTTAGAAAGGAGCTGTCTGAGGAGCCATAGCAGCATTTTAGTTACTACCTGTGTTGCAGGGGCACAAGACCAAACTGAGCTGAATTCTTAAAACCGGAAGGCAATGGCGGCACCTTGCAGCTCAAACACTGACCACAAAACTAGCAACTAAGTGGCATTCATTATATAATTAGTCTTCTTATGACTCAAATTGTTCCCAAGTTACTACACTATAAAGAAAACGTAAAGGTGTCCACTGTATGCGAGCAAAGCAGGGATCACTTTCACTACAAATGTTATCTACTCCCTGTACATAACCTTTTAATATTTGGAGCTGGTGCATTTTAGACAAAAAAACCATGAATATGCTACAGCATTGTGTAAGATTTTTTCATCTGCTATACTAAAGGACTTTTATGACAGCATTCTGCAGTCTTCTTCCAATCTTTATTGTACATAGAGAGAAGATCTTCATCCCCTCCCTTTCTTACTGGAACAAATCAGAAAAATGTTTAAGTTTTACAATCCGTCCTGTGCATTTTACTTTAGTGCTCCAATATGAAGCTTCTCCAGCAATCTTCTTAACTCTCACATGGTGCATGAGCAATATGTGTGTTTAAATATTTTCCAGATCCTTCAGGGAAGCAGCCTTTTTATTCTGTGTAGTTATCAGACTGAGCTGTAATGAAACACAAGCAAATAGTTTCTTAGTAATTCTTTGTAGGATCAAAGTAACAGTAGAATTTCCATACCAAAGGTGTCACAAAGGAGGGAGAACAAGCACAGATAATTGGGATTTGGGATAAACAATAGAATTTACAATGTGGTCTGTAGATGACTACTGTTTTTTTGTTCTTTGAGGTCCCAAAGAATTCAAGATGATAAAAGATCAGATAGCAGGAGCATACTTTAAAAACACCTACAGAATAGACACATTTTAAACCTATGCAGACATTATCCTGTATTTTTTATGTTTCTTATTGAATTATTATTTCAGATTTAGAGTAACTGAACTGACTATAATAAAACTGTATTTTTTAGGCTCCCTACTAGTCCACCAATAGCCTGTATTTGATTTTACAAGTAAGCTGGATAATGTAATGAGAACACACAATTAAGTCAGAAGGCAGCCCTCAGCCTACAAGATCGAGAATACAGAGAATCACCACTCTGAATCTGAGGGAACACACACACACACACACAAACATTCAATCTTCTGAGACCTGAGAGACAGTAAATACCCAGATTCAGAAAAGTGGACAGTCTTGTAGCACTATGCTTGGAAACCTCTTTCTCCAGCTTTTATCAGAGACAGTGCTGGTATATCTTTTCTGGGGGTAGGGAGAAAAAGGAAGCGTCTTGGCCCAGCAGTTCTGAAGTCACTACGGAGCAGCTAGGCCTGACACTTAACTGGCAGCAGTAACCTCTGCCAAGTTGGAAGAGGGCAAGGCAGTTCTGAGATCTGGCAACAAGATCTGGGCAACAGTTTGGCTGCTTAACATCTATCAAATCTCTTTGTTCCCTTTCAGAGGGAGGCTGGTGAGGAACAGCTAATTACCAATGTTTGCAGGAACAACAAGACCTCTTCCTCTATGGGCATGGAGGCCACAAGTTTACTCCCTTGAAATGTGACATGACCATTTTTGTTTTTTTATGGGAAGACAGCATCCCAGGAGTATGAGAGCTGAACAGATACATATAACAAAAAGGAGGGTAAATAAATAACTAAATAAATTACTCTTTCAGAGCAAATCTTCAGCAGACCTTGTCATGACACAGAGCATTTAAAGCCACAGCTCATGTTACAACAGCTTGGCAGCTATGCCCATTTATTCACTTCTGTTGAGAAAAAAATGCCACTTGTCCTAAGTGGACAGTTTAGGTCAGTCAAATATTTTCTTTCTGCAGCTCACATGAGGTCACCCAATTGACAAGCTGTAATTTGCAAATAGGTTTCCTAAATCACTAAAAAAAAAAGTAGGAGGCAGAAAGACCATCTTTACTTAATAGGAGGCCAACTTGAGTAATGAACTTCCTTGGTAAATAAGTGATCCCAGTAAATAAACCTCCACGGGATTTCCTTCAAGTTGTATAGCTTAAACATAGCTTAAACAGTATGGAAAAATTCAACAGTGGCATACACACAGCATCTCTTCTTTTCCCTCACAAGCATTTCCTATTCTGTCTGCACAATTTTCAATATTTTCATCATTGCAGGAGTTCCTGCAGCTGATGATATGTAGCTGTTAACTGCAGTGGGGTTTTCTTCAACAGATGAACAACCTGCTCTTTGCAAACAGGAACTGCAGCTAGTGAAAAGGGTTTTTTTTGTCTTTGCTAGCTTGCTGCCATTTCTGAAGCTGGAAATGATCATACACCTTCATTCACACATTTTAAAGTTCAATTCACATCAAACTAGTTTCCATAAACAAACCTACACTGTCACATAAGCATCCTGTTAGAAGGTGACACGTTCAAAATACAAGTTTGTTGTTAAAATTGTATTACTACTAATGCACATAAATGATCACTTCTGCCTGATGAAAAGTGAGTACTTTTGTGCTTTTTGTACTCAATGTGCTTAGATAACGTTTTCTGTAAGTTGTGTACCTGTTGAGATGCTGTGGCTGCCCTCTGTTCTGCCCGGCTCAGTCGCCTTTGGAGCCTATCGATGTATTCACAATATTCCATCTTTAATGTCTCATCCTGTGTAAGTAGAATATCTCATCACCAATGCCAAGTTTTTTTCACTGAATCCACACATACTGTAGCAAAAACGCTTAACACAAGAGGAACATCAGAAGTGAAAATGTTTTCCCTTTACAATAAGCCTGAAGACAAACTGCTGGCACATTATAGAGAATTTCCAGCTCAAATATGACATAAAATTACTTTTCCTTTCAGAGTAATCTGTGGGGGAAGTTTTACTCATTTCACCATCTTGAAGCAAGATGCATTAAAGCTGACATTTTAATTCAGGTAATTTAATTTACGCAACCTTACCATGTAAATGTTTTAGCTACACTCAAAAGGGAAAGGAATATACTAGATAATACAAATGGGCTGATAAACCTGCTACAAATCTCCTCTGTTCTCTTCAAAGGGTCTGCACAAAGCCTTTCTTAACCATTATTTACTCACAGAAATCTGTTCTCACATCAGCCCTACTTTTCTAAATAACACAGAACTACAAAACCCAAGACATCAGGACTTATGCTGCATAGAACTGGATGTTATCCCAGATTTATGAGGCTGACCGGAAAGCCCTTTACTAAAGTGACTGTTAATTATTGAACAATGCACATTCCAAAACAACCTTGCCCTTAATCTTCAATGGATAATGCTTTTGCTATATGCATATATGGACACAGAATGTAAATTCTGCTCTCCACACAGCATGTGCACAACTTGGTATCTCTGTCTATGCTACATTATCCCATAATGTCAATTCCCACTCCTTTAGAGGCTTGCATGAATCCACACACATAAGTAAGTTCAGAAACACTTCCTGAATTGTCTATAATGGCCAAATTAGTCACCTTAAAGATGATCTCTCTTTTAACTTTTATAATTTGATAGTAAAGTTCATTTATCTTCCTGCCCTTTGAACATGTCAGACAGCAGAAACAGTGAGGCTTTCCAATTATTACTGACTATCCCTGTCAAAAATCTTTTCTCTAAACTAGTAACGTAACTCACCTAAATACGTTACTGTTACAATCCAAGTGTACCCACACTGGGTTTTAACTAAAAGTAGCTGTCACATCAGTCATTATCTTACCTCAGTTACCTTCTCATTTACTATTTCCAGCTGAGAAATGAGCTCCTGGCTACGAAGTTTTTGTTGGCGCAGCTCACTTCTGTGAATCAGAAGAAAAGATGCTGACTGGCACACAGTAGTACACCAGTTATCAGAACATAATTTCATAGGTGCTTCCTTGCATTGTAGGGGCTTATGGTGGATTTTAATTATAGGGTTACTCTTAAAACATTGATTTCAAAAGCACCACACACCACTTCTTCACGCTGTGTACACAAAATAGTAAGGGCAGAGGAATGAGATGTATTTTTTGGAATCAGCAGGAGTTTGTCAAGAGCACTTGACATTTTACAGTATTTTTTGTGTTTATTGATCTTATTTTGGAAGCATGTTATCTACGTATGTAATAAAAATAAGCTGCTTTTGCACAGTGCATTCAGTATTGAGATTAACATTCTAATTAGTGTTCCATTACCAGACTTCAATGTGGGCATTTTTAAAGGGTGCTTCGAAGTACCTAAAAATAAATCATTCTACAGTTGTGAGACAGACAACGTGACACTTCATGAGGAAAAAAACCAACACCTACTTCAAAGTGATCTTTTCACTTTTATACTGAATGAGTTAAGTGATCCTCAATTTGCATAGTATTGAAGACAAAAACCATCTCGGTTATGACAGACATTTTTGAGCTGGTGCTTAAAGGAAACAATCCTTGCCTCCTGTCATCACAAGCCACAGAAGAGGAGGGATGAATAAAGATGGAATTTTAGCCAGAGGAAGATGCAAAACTGAGCTGCTGTAACCTTTGACCAGTCTCTATGCCACTACTTCACCTTTAGATGTTCTACCTACTGCCGAAATTACAGGCACTGTAATGGAACCTAAAGCCTTTATTCTTTTTGAGGGAATGGAGGCAAGGTAGGAGATTCTTTTAGCCTCAGATCTTAATCTTAAAAAGCCTCTAGGACTTTAAAGATAGCATTTAGTTCTCAACAGTTTTCTCATAAATGTAGTATTTCATAGAAGTTTGAAAATTTGATATACAGCAACACACAACTGCAGTATATCCAGGGCTGCAATATGTCTGTTACATCAGGTCACTACTATACCTGATGAGTAGTTTCCACTCCCCTGTTCTCAACTACTCTCCTGTTCTCGGTCAATTCCTTTCACTAAGCCCAGGTAGATACCACAAAACCAGTTCAACAACTTTTAACTTTCATAAAATAAAAGTACATAGGCAGATATGTTATACAATTAAAATGACATAGTTTATACCTGTGTTACCACACGCAAACACTTTTATATAAAGTAAGAATTAAGACTGCAGGATCAAGAGATTACGTTAATATGTAACACTATTATTGAAATTTGCCCTCTGTGATCGCTATGAGGCATTTTCAATATAAGAGATCAATTTTTAGGTGCCAAAAAAATTCTTAGTTACTGAAAAGTCTGTCTTCCTATGCTTGCACTGAAGTGTGGAATTAGCATGTTTAGCAGCACAGCCAACAAACACTTTTATGTGCTCATATACAGCTGTGATCAAGGAATTATTTTTATAATGAGATCACACTGAACACATATTTAAAGAAAACAGTTTAACCTTGTAAGCATAAGGAAACAGGATGGCTAACAAGCTAAACAGTTGAATCATTCTGAGTGTTAACTCTCCCCCAAATACACATTATGAGATCTCAATATTAGAACTGAGCAATAATCCCAACTGCTGATAATTAAATCAGCCCCCACTGTACATTGTCTTTGCTAAGTGAGTAGGAAATAAAAGGTGAGTTTTTAGCATTTTGGCAGACAGGTGATAAATCCACTAGCTGCAGCAAGTACTTTCCACAAAGCTCTCATGACAAATATAGCACGTACCAGCTGTTTTTTTTGTTTGAACTATACTGTAATATGCTTCAGTTACTCTTAGTAATTATGAATTTTGTATATTGCCAGTACCTGCAGCTGTCTCATCCTGTTAATTTTTTCTTTAATGAACATCTTAAAATAAGCAGCTATGGCTGCCAAGCATTACACAAGTGCAGCCAAGAATAACATTTTAGAAATGGAGGAAACTTCTTCTCAAGATTCTATGCAATTCACTCCATGTGCTCTACAGGATGCAAGGAAAGGGAGAAGGCAGTTGTAGCCAACATATCATACACTGCCACCAAAAAAAGGTCATTCCTCAGAGGCAGATTCTTTTCAATTCCAGAAGAGATAAAACTGAGAACTCCAAACCCCACACATGGCTACTGATGAGTTAAGTACTCCAACTCTGACACAGAAACATATCAGAGGCAGAAACTAAAACAAAGACACCCACAATGGCTGCAATCAGGTGACTTATGCTAAGAAAAGTCGTTCAATTTAAAAACGATATGGCAAGTATTCCCTTAAGTACTGACAATAATAATTCAAGTGAATATAAAAAAAATTAAGCTGTTCAGTATAGCTATTCAAATGTAGCGTGTTTATGCTACAAGTACTTTTGACTTTTTACCCAAAAAAAGTTGTATCTACTAGACATAACGGCAAATGAGTAAGATTATAAGTAACTAATTTGTTCACATTATGTGTTATTATTACTACATTTCACTACTTTTTAAATTAAAGGTTCAGATTTTTAAAGCTTCTCAAATGTCACATGGAAGTAAACCTATCCTCTTTATCATTTAAAGCAATGTTTCTAAGTTGTTTCATGTATTATTTTGTAGACCTGTGCATACCTGTTTCTACCCCAATTCAAGCTAAACCATACCTGAATCAAGCAATCATCCACATGTCTGACAGGCCAAGGTAATATTCACGGCAAAGTTGAGAGAACTGTTAATTCCCTGTCAAGTTATGAAGATAGAAGATCTACCTTTTTCCCTGTCTACAGTTTTCCGGATCTACTCCAGTGAGGGGCATTCTGAGAGTAATTCAGTTATTTGATTCCATAAGACACTCTGCTTTTCCATGTGATTCTTATACTGATGCCTGCTCCAACCAGAATTACGTTCAACAAAAATAAGCTCTCGGTATTGGCCACTGGTGCAGAGTCTGGTAAGGGTTTATCTGGTTATCTGCAAAAATACTCTATTTACCCCAATTCTTATTTTCATTCTCAGATTATGACATAAAAATCTATGAAAAACACTTGACATGCCATTTAGACGGGATTAACCATCTATTGTATTTGTGCATTCATCTCAGTATGGATCAGTCAAGGGGCACTTTACAAAATGAATGAATCATCTGCCCTTATTTTTAAAGCTTGCATACAGTCTTACCACTTTATTTTCTTTGAGCAAACGCTGGCAGATTGAATTACCCTGGTTTTGCCTAAATTCTGTTGCTAGAACTGTCTCTCTCACTCCTTCTCATTCTGTCCTGTGTTCAGTTGTTACTGAAGTTTGTTTCCTTCCAATTACAGATTTCCTAAATGTTCCTTTGATATTGCTGATTCCATTTTCTATATTTGCTGTAATTTATTCTTCTCATCAGAGGTCTGAAGAACTATGTAGCTTTATACTGATGCTGTAAAGTAACAAGAACAGTCCCAGATAGTCTCTTCCCCCCAAATACAGCCAGAGGAACTGTTCTGCTAGGTTATAATGCTTCAGAGAGCAAGAGCCTGTAACAACTTCAACACTTACTCCTCACTTCATTCAAAAGTAAATTCTTTCAAATTAATACAAGAAAAGTAAAAAGCTGGAAGCGCTTGCCACTGATTTTCTACCATGGCTGTCACAGGCAGATCACCTTACATTTTGGGACATTCAAACTGCCAGTGAGCTTAGAGCCTACAACTTCACAACTGGAAGCTCTCTCTACATCCTCTAGATCAGCAACAACAGCAACACAGATTACTTCCAATTCTTATCAAAATCTACACACATTTGTAGGGAAGTGACACACAAATGGGGAAATAACTTTTTCAACATCAGGTCTAATTCTGATTTGGTTATTTAGATTACTTGGTCAACATTCCAGCTACATAGGGGAAAGAAAAAAAAATCAAATAGAAACTCAAGTATCAGTTACTAAACTAATGAACATATAATAGCTAAATTGTTCACCAAGACTTAAAAGCTCTTTTTGTGTTATGAAAGAAGCTACATTTTGAAATAAGTTTGATAGTTTTATAAAATTTCTTTACTTCTGTTTTCCAGTTAAATCCCTATAAATTACGTAAAAGATTATTTTTATTACAACCTTTAACTGTAATCACTCATTCTATTTTACTACTACTTTATAATTTTAAATATTTGCTGTCTGGGTTCACTGCAGTACATTGTTAGAACTCGAAGCGTATCTACAATGGTTACAATCAGAAGTCAGAAGAGTTTTGTTTCTGACTCTGCCACACTGGATGTTTTGCAGGAATAAAAGGAATAAACTAGCCATGAGTTGTTAGCTATGCTGCCAACAGCAATGTTTCCATTTGGAGTGGTGACCTGTGTCACAAGCAGCACTGACCTTCTTAGTTACCTTCAAGACTGACTTTGGCACTAGGACAGTGAAGCCAAACTGGTTCCTTGCCATCCTGCAAGGTTCAAGGTGAGGTCTGTTACAAATAAATCCTCCTCAAGATGCATAAAGCATCCTAATATGCTTAGAGGAAAGAAAACCTTTCTCATAAACAAAGACTATAATGTATTTTTATGAAGAAAATAGTGGAATTTAGTCTACAAGTATTCAACGCACTGCCTACTGTTTAAGCAGTGGTTCTGAATTCCAAATTCAGTTTGATCAGCAACAGTTACATGTTTAACTTGAAGGAGATTCAAACACCCCAGAAAGAGCAGAATAATTTTCAATGAAGCCTGGAACTATCAATTTACTTATCAACATTTTTATTTACAGGTTTTTCCTCAATCTACTAGATTTTAGGAAAATTTACTTTTCCTTCTTAATTTTTTTTAAAATCAAAAATCACCTAACATTCACTGATGTTGTTTCATTGCTTAGAAGTATTTATTTAATGTGTCCTTCATGCATGTGGATTACACCTCACCAATAGAACACTGCCAGACTTAAAATAGAACAAATGAGCAGCAAAGAATGGTGAAAAGTTAAAAGCTGCTGCTGGGAAGTTAGTAAAGAAGCCAACATGTTTCAGACACCTTCACAAAGGAAATGAAAGCAATGAGGACAGAACTGGAAAAACAGCAACAGATCATGAACTTAAGGCAACGGAATGGGAAATATCTACACCAACAAACACACTAACTCAATGTTTACAAGAGCTGCAGTAACAGCAAACTCCTGGTGAAAGGTAAATTACCTCCCCAGTATACATGGATAGGACTTCATTAGGAAGTTAATAACTTCCTGAAAAGCATTCAGTTATAAAACACTTTGGAAAGATACAAGAGTAAGGATTCTTGTTAAAAACTGTACTTTTGTTAAAAACCAAAATTCTGCTATGAGCCACCAGCACAACCTCTGCATTTGATCATGTATTTACATGAATTCCCCTTTCTCCTGGACCCTACTATGAGGCTTGGTGAGACCATTTCCTACATTAGCCTCAAGAGGACTTTCAAACAGGGCCTTTAATGAATAATAGATTAATCACTCTATTACCCATATCACTCTGTTTTTGTGTTCTCTATTTAGTGTTCTGCATTTAGTGTTCTCACTAGAATTTCCTTAGCAAATGCATTTGCTGCAAAGTCATTCTGCTTCTTAAACAATCAGCAATTTTAGTTCACAACATAGCAAGGAGTGACATGCTGTTCCGCACTTGCACTCAAAATACTCAAACTGTTATTGTGATAAGATTAAAATCAGTATGATGAGTATTTATTTCTATTACAAGCAAAGACTTTTGTGTTGAGTGTAACTCAGGAGTTAATTTTCACACCAACTGCATTCTGCACTGTATAACTCAGTAACTATTAGTGCATATAATGTGAAAAGTAGGTTTTATGATAATATGCATGGGTTCTGTTATAGCCACTTCTCACTATAATATCAGTGCATCACTGCACAGATTTAATATGAAATTCCTCATGTCACTCTAAATGACAATCCTCCTGTTCCTATTGCCAGCTTCCTTGCAAGGTAGAGCACATGCCTGATAAAAGCTTCCATTTCTAGCTTATGCAGTATGAAAAAGCATAACATGCACAATCATCTTAAAAAGTAACTGACTTGGCTTTAAAACTTGAACTAAAATATCTACTGAACTCACATAAACAGAGACATTTCAAAATTTACTACCTATTTTTCATCCAGATTCACAAACCAGACTTCCTGTCATATCTGTTATTATTTTCTATGTCAGCATTTTGCTGCAGATAAATAAGTTCCAAATCTTTTGGTCTGCTGTAACAACATTTTAACACTTAACATTAAACCTTCTAGAAAGAAACCAGCTGTTTCACATACAACTTTAATGGTTTTGGAAGTCTCCAATTTTTCCCTTTTAACTGGAACTTGCTGAACTACATTCAAGATCTAGTTATGAACCCAGATGGCTTAACTGTGAATTTTTGTATTTTGATTTACAGAAAACAAACCACGAGTTTAAAGAGCTAAAATTTACCTTAGCATGAAACATGGCAAAATACATTTCTTCTCCAGTTAGTCATTTACAAAAGATGTTTAAAAAGTATTATTAAGAGCCAGCTAATTACATACAGTGAAGCTACACCACTGAAACTGTCAGTGAACAGGCACTGCTCCGAGTGCCCTGCAGACACACTCAATACTGATACCTTCTGAAAGACTTTTTCCAGTTTAGAGAACTATTTAATAGTATGTGTAAAATGCAGCATATTTTAAGGGAAAATAAAGCCAGCCTATAGCTGAACAGGTAAGGTAAAAAATCCTGGTAACAAGTTACTTTGGAGAACTAAAGATGATCATATACTTCTCTACAAAGATGGAAAAACAGGTTGGAATAGTGGTACAGTAGACTTTTTTGTAGACAACATCTTCAGGGATTTGTTTTCCTTGGACATGTTTAGAAACTTGAGTTCTAATTCCTCTCATACCATTGGCGTTCTGACAGCCAAGAAATGCCAAGCTATGCTTAAAAAACAGTGGCTCCAAAAATTGCATGAGATACTGAAAATATTATGGTTTGAGCTGAGACTATGTAAAAGCACTGTAATAATAATAACACACAAAAAAATCCCAAGATTACTCCAAAGGAAATGAAACTTAGGATTCACAGATTGCCAATTTTAATAGGGCAAAAGCTTTGCTGCCTTGTTAACATGATAGTAAACAGCTTCTAAAATCAGTCTGAGGAAAGAACCATCCATGAGTGCATCCTGCTCTTTATGTGATTAAAGGGTCATTTCAAATTTGTCAAGTTAACACAGTGGCATATCCTGAATTTTTCTTCTCAAAACCACTGGTAATCATATATACAATGTTATATTCTTCTTTAAACATTTTAATTTTAAAGAAGTGAGACTTATGAAATCAAGCTTCCTGGTTTAGAAGTTACTGTGTACCGGTCTGTTAACCTGTTCCAGTTTTCAACCAATCTGGAAGAGGAAGAGATCTTGAGGACATAAACTTCTATGCAGTTCTATAAAAATAGCAGGCTCATCTCTGATTTATAGTCTGCTTGAGCTGAAAGAGTTTCCTGAGCTTAGAAAGAAATAAAGCTTAAGGAAAACTTGGACAACTGAAAATATTCTTACATACTGTACTGTGAACTCAATTATCAGACAATTACTTGGCAACATGAATGAATTAGGATAAAGTTTGTATCGTATTTTTTCTTAGGACAACCACACAACCCATTTGTGTCTTCACTTATGACAGCAACTGCTCAGAAGAGAGCATTAGATGGGTATCTCAAGAGGTTTTTGTCCAGTTTATTCTAGAAGTCTGGAGACTCACTCCACAACTGATGCTACAGTGACTTTTCTGAATAGGTATAGAAGTTTCCAAAACCCAAAGCTAAAATTCTCTAAATTAAGCATGCTGTATCTTGAAAGAGATGGCATTTGTCATCACAAAACCTCACATATTATCAAAAAGAAATGAAATTTTTACTTCAGCGCTAACTTCACAAAGAGCATCAAAAGTTCTGTTTAGATCATTCTTTTTTGTTTTGCTGGAAGCACATCATCTAGTCCAGTTGCTTTTTCAACAACACACATTGCAGAAGAGGAATGAAACTGCACTTACTTCAGCTTTCTGATCCTGGCTTCTGCAGTTTCAGTAAGATTTTTTGTTTCTTCTTTCCACTGGTGGGTTGCTTTTTGCTGAGCTACTAAGAGACATCGAAGCTCAGCAGTGGACTTGTGACTGGTGTCTTCCATTTCCTTGAGTCGAGCTTCATACCCATGTTCTTTCACAGCATGCTCATGCTCCATTGTACTTATCTACAAAAAAACATAAATCAGATACAATCAAGTCTCTCACTCCTTACCTTTTTTTGTTTTACAATGCTTGAGTTAAATTTATAAATATTTGTTGAAAGCATGTTACATACAATAATTACACTTGCAAATAGATGCTCAGAGATGTATGTTCCCAAAGCTAATTTAAGCAAACAAGTGACAATAAAGGATAAGAGTTGTGTTTGCTTACTTTTTGTAAATAATCTTTATCCTTCTCCCTTGTGTTTTTTTCACAGAAACATGCTCTTCCTTTTTCATCTAGCTAAAAATGTGTTAGGAGTTTCTTAACTGCATCTGAAGTCCTTTGTACATCAGGGGAAATAAAAGCAAGTACTAAATCTTATCTGTGACTATAATGGAAGCCTGTTTGATTAAAAATGAGACAAAGATTTGGTATATGCTTTATAACCACTACCTATCTGTTACAAGACTCTAATCCTTTGGTTTTAAGCTATGTTTAAGCAAAGGCTTTTGAAGTTGGACAAGATTTCCTGTTAAATTTCACAGCTTCCTTTCTTTTGTGGTGCAAAGAGGAAACCAGATTTGAGAGGGTCCCCATTCCTAACTTGAGAACTGCTTACTGAGTTTGTCTTCATTGCTCCAGATTCTTAGATCCCTTTTCAGTATCTTTATACTGTAGAGGGGAAAGTACCAGCTTTATATGTTCAGAAAGCACATCAAGGATCAAAGCTGTTCTTACCTGCAGAAGCCAAAGGTACCGTTAATCTGCCAAGGTTACTACTGATTCATTACCCTACATGCAGACTATTAATGTGCACCTAATGGAACATGTTCAAAAAGAACAACCCTCTTTCAGATCATTATCTTGTTTGCAACTAGTCTTATACAAGAATGTTCTCTGTCCAGAAAATACAGAACCAAATTTTGACAACCACACTATTAAATTATTTATTAGTTACACACTGCCCTGGCAACATGGTGGACACACAAGCAGAGGAACACTCTGGGCTGAAAGTCATAGAGAGATTTCTAACACCTTAGAGACAATAAATAAATGAAGAATTGCAAAATTATTTAATCTATTCATCTTATAAAAAACAAAGAACATTTGGCGTCTTCTTACCAAGGAGAATTTAACAGACATTAAAATACAATTGAATTAGCAGAGACTGAATTACCCAATAGATTCCGAGGACACACAATGCTACCATAAAATTACTTTCAAGCAGCAACCAGAAAGCACCACTGAAACTTCTAACTTTAATTTAAACATTTAATGATTTTCTCGTAGAATTGCTGCCTTATTAAGCAAGTATCAGTCTTTCATGACAATTAAGATAACATATAAACCCTACCTTTATTTTAGCTTTTTGTTGAGCTTCTATCGCCAGTTTTCTCAAACCCTCTATTTCTTTTTGCAATTGTTCATTCTCTTGCTGAAGTTTTAGTCTTTCTTCACTGACAAAGGCACTCTTTTCTCGTTCTGAATCCAGAATGCTTTGCAATTTACAGATAACTTCTTGGCAATGAGATTTCTCTTCCTCTGAGCTGAAAGAGAAGGAAAGTCTTGCTGGAATACAAGAATTGAACAACTACTAGAGAACAAAACATACAGACTGGGACAGATCTTTGTCATGGCCCAATACAGCTGTTCCCCCATCTTTGTGAAAGTTTGTATCAGCTCAACACATTTAACGGGCTTGACAGCTAGAACTACACAAAAGTCAGCAAAGAATTTTATCAAGATGATGGAATTGATAAAATCAATCTAATATTAGATTATGTTTCAAAATTACGGTATCTTGGATATTATGTTTGCTACTTATTAAAAAGACGTGACAAAACCCTACCACATATTCAACAATTTAAATAGTCAGAAATAATTTCCATTGCTTTCTCTTCTTAATTCTGTAATATTTGTAACACCACTTACTTCACTTCCATTTGTTTGAGTTTATTTTGTGTTGTCTGTAGACTTAGCTGAAGGTCATCTTTTGCAGCTTCTGCAAGTAAGTACTTCTGATACAGCTGCTCTAGTTTTCTATTGTCAGATTCATGCCCTCTGTCTTCCCTCGAAATCTGAAGAAGAGTAAATGTACATGTAAGATCTTCTCTACTTTGTCCTGGTGACTGGCAGTGTAGTATTGACTTTCTATCATTGTTGCCGTGATGCTGCTACTTGAAAAAAAAAGTTTTCAGAGATCTGATCTGACATTTATTTATTTTTCTATCTATTGAGGTTAACTGGAATATGCACTGGTATTCTTCCATATTATGTTAAACATCTTTCTTTTACTTTTTTACACTTTTTAAAGAACCTTCTTTTTCAGTTTAGTGTTGCAGCTTTAAAACATTTTCTGGATTTAACAAAAACCCAACCAACTAACCTACTAACCTGAAAGTAATTACATGAAAATTTACAATTAAGATACTCAAATCATAAAATAAGAAAATTAGGGGAAAACCACATGAAAAATGGGAAAAATCAATGTATCTTTTCCTTCTGAACAGAGATTTTAAATGCCATGTAAAAATACATACAATTGCCTTACCTTTTCAAGTTCTTCTTCCACTGCTCTCTTTTCTCTAATGGCTCGTTCAATTTGACTCTGTTTTTCTCCACATTCCTATTTTTAAAAGCAATTTTTAAGTAGATCTAATAAATCAAAATAAAAATCCGAGTAGTGCCAAAGCCAAACTGTGCCCACTGTAAATGTAGTTCTTGCTGCTGCTATGTATGCATTTGATTATATTTACTTGCTCAGTATCTTCTCTATAGGAGCATTCAATATACGGACGAAGACATGTAAAATGAAACCTTTTTAAAATAAATTTATTGCTTAAACAAGTGCTTAAGCATGGAGCTCTTTTGGTCACCTGCATAATTTATTATATATTCCTGCTTCATTCAAGAATATGATGATTCTGATGCACAGTCTTTGTCTTAGGATACTTTATCAGCTGCTTTCACATACTTAATTTCTACATACTCAACTACAGATATGCAAACTCAGCTTTCCATGCTCATCCCTGAAAGAAACGGGGATACTTGAGAAACACTATTATATAGGAAATATTTTCTAGAGTACAGATCTTATTGCCAAAATGTTTGACCTAGTGTCTGGAGACATACTCTACAGTAATATTGGATTCTCCTACACAGTTCCTCATTAATCACATGTTAGTTGACTTACTTTTACTGGAATACAGTATTTTATTTGATCAGCAATAACTAGAAGTCTCAAATGTTTTGCTATCAAAAATGTTTTTATCAGTCAACTCCATACCATCTGAAGAGCTGAAACTTCCTCTGTTAGCCGAGAAACCTGCATGTTACATTGCTTCTTTGCAGTGTTTACCTGTGAGCAAAAGTAAAACTAAAAAAATATTCCCACAAAGTATTTTTCCATCTTCTTTTCTGACATATGCATATATAGCATCTATATGTGGTGCATATATGAAATTATCTGGGACTGTGATAACTGACAACGTATACATTGTCATTAAACACGTAAATGTTACAGAAGAATGATTACTATCAATCCATCCTACTTCAACTGAGGATATTGAGAATAAAAAACACAAATGAAGACACCACAAGTATCATTATTTACATCTTCACAGTGCGGCCTTGTCTACACCAGTGTCTGCACAGACAACAACTTTCGTTGAAAGGCTTAAAAATACCATTTAGTTCAGAAGAAAACGTGTCTAGACAGCAAAGCTGAGGAGTATGGTACTATCAGCATGCTGCCTTGCCACTTAGATTATCAAAATATTTGTAAGAAAACTGCCCATGACTATGCACCAGCAGTAGCTTTTCACCATAAGGAAACCAAAAGAATCTTCCCATTCTTTCTAAACATCGCAACTTACTGCTTTTCTAATTCTTGCAGCAGTATCTTCTGCAAGTTGAGACATTTCATCTTTCATTTTTTTGATTTCTTCTTCCTTCTGTTTCTCCCCAAAGAGTGCCTAGAAAAAAATTAACAAATTTAAATATGACTGATGTTTTAGTGTGACACACTGTCTAGCACAGAGAAGAAAATACACACAGTCACTGTTCAAGAACTCTATACCTATACCACACACACTCTCCTATGTAGAGTATGTTTTTATGGTTCATATACTAAATTACTCATCTGCCAGAAAACTAAAAGTAAAGGAATAAAAATGTGTAAGCGACTAAGGAATATGTATGCAGACCCTTTCCTGTTGGATACAGTGAACCAAACAGCTCTTCAGCATAAGAAAAAACTGTGAGAATTACAGAAAAAATTATAGCAAGGAACCCTTCGCCTGAGGAATGCAAGACAGCTACTAATGTTACAGTATAATACAATATACTGGTCTGAAAAGATTACAGAATATGAGTTTTTACCTTACCTATCAAGAATCCTAGGTGGCACACAGAGAACGTCTATATGCACAAAGGGAGAAAAACATAAAAAAAAACCCCTAATGAATGAAATAAGCTAAGTCTGCAGGTTACTCACTTCAGGCAATAACATGCCACTTCATTGATTGTAATCTCTTTTACTGCTCCTATATAATTCAACTTTTTTATTGTTCAAACTACTCTTAAAATTCTTCTGAATTCTTCCGGTGCCCCACGGCTCCCCCGCCTGCCGCTGGTGCCAGCGCTCTGCGCTCTGCCCCGTCCCTGCTGCCACCACAGCTGCCGCTCCCCGCATGGCCATGCCCGAACTGTTCTGCCCACTCAGCAACACGGAAGTGGATAGAGTGATTGTCTGGGTTGATGGTTGTAATGGGTGGCAAGGGTAAAAGGCTAGAAATTGCTTATCAAATTCTAAAACTTGTAAAGGTTTTCTTAAAGGTTCCCAAATGTTGGGCTTGTGAAGGTTTTTACTTAAAGTGTTATGTTCCATTTTTACTTACTTAAACAAGTAGAAGTTAAACCATAATGTTATGCATGTCGTGCTGAATAAAGGTAATAATAAAGAACAAAGAGTGGTGCCGGTGGGGAATGATGTGATAAAACAAGACCATCATGAGCCATCATGGAAAGGAGAACACTCCCTAGCAACAAGACCGAACCCAGGACCAGAGTGAAGTGGACTTTGATTGGAAAATTCAAAGGAAAGCAGGATCGAGGTGGACTTTGATTGGAGAAGTCAAAGGAGAACAAAGGGTATAAAAACGGACCAGAGACCCGTTAAGTTTGCGGTCTGTGTCGGAGCAGGAGACTCCCCGGCCGTCCAGCGCGCTGCCTTGCTCTTTTGCCTTTAATAAAATTTTGGTGTTTCAAAAAAAATGTGTAGTCCTTTGACTATAACAATTGCTTGTTTAAAACAATAGCTTGGCTGAGCTATCTGTAGTTTGTGTGTTGTAAATAGTATCAGTTCTTGTTACATCTCTAAACCTCGACATCCCTGTGATTTATATTTTTGACTAAAACTTCTAATGATAAGTAATGCTGTAGCTTTTGCTGAGCAGCACTGAAGCCCTTTGTTTGCCACTCTTTCTCACAAGTGACAAGACTGAAGGGTGTGCAGCAGGCTGAGAGGGGACACAAAGCATATGATGTGTATTAAACATCTTAAATTCCTTCTATTTCCCCACTGAGGACAGTCACAGAAGGATTTGTGTGAGATTCAGGGGAAATGCAGGTGATCAGCCTGGCCGGGGTGCTGTGCTGTCCCTTGGGAACACTCTGGCACACACCAGGTCGATCCTCTCTTATCATTCCACATCATTCCACACTATAAACACACAGTGCCACTGCTTTGCAGCATGGTTGTGCCCTTTTGTTGCAGTCTGGGGCCGGGAAAAGGGAAGTATGGGCTCTAACTTTGCTTAGTCATTTGCAGAGCACTGAAATGCTCGGGCAGCCAGACAGCAAAGTGCCCATAAAAGTTTGCTCCTGAAGGAGGAGCGGAGCCTTCGGGGGGAACAACCCTGGCTGTTCTCCCCAACACCTGTGGTGAGGGGTGTTTAGAGCTGCGTTTGTTTATGCATGCTTATTCCATCAACATCTCAAACCCAAAGCTTTATACTCCACACCTAAAGCCCACTATTTTAAAGAAGACAAATATTTCGAAGTTTTATTAAGAAAAGGCCTCAAAGAGATGCCCTGCAAGGCCAGCGCTGCCAGGTGTGTCCCCAGCCCGGCAGGCACGGGTACCACGGGCACTCAACAGGCCTCTGCACCGCGCCCCATCAGCCATTCGGCCCACACACACGTGCGCTTGTCCATTCCGGGGGCAGGGTGGTGCTTTTTGGGTCTTTTGGTTTGGTTTTTCATCTCCGCCGCGCGCAGCGCCCGGTCCGGCGGTTGCCTGGCAACCCAAATCTGCCCAGCAACAGGGCCGGCCGCGGCAGCCAATGGCAGCGCAGACACAGCCCCGCCGCCCTGGGAATTAACACCGCCTTCCCAATGGCTCTGATAATTCCTCGGCTTATTGCTTCACAAGCACTATGATCTTCCACTGCAGCCAGCACGTAACAAGGTTTTTCGCAAACCGCTTTTCTTAGAACAGTCTGGAAAAACCACAGAAACTTTAAAGTCTTGCTAAGCCAACCTCGATACACTTCAGTGCACAAAGCCTGGGGAGAGAGGGATTGCTGATAACCGGGCACCAGGAATGCAGGATTTACAGACTACAAGGACCTTTCTCAGATAAAAAAAATGAAACTAATAAAGACAATTCAACAATTGCACTGAAACCCTCTCTATCTGGGAAAAGGATAATAAAGACTGAAAACGTGAACTAATTGGCATAAGAAGCAAGAAATCAATAACCAGTAGAAGATAGAGCACTAATTAATGAAGAGAATTATGTAATTCATAGCAAATGAACATTCATTTGTTTGTTTGCTAAAAATGTATAAATAGCAACAACTTTTGAAAGTGAATGTGCATGTTTGGGGAGCAACCCCACACACCCAACACTGCAAACAAGTTTATGTCTGCTTCCTTACACTAACAATCAAAAGTTTGTTTTATCTCAACATTTTCAACAACAACAGGACACCATTACAAGTGAAGAACCACAGCAAAGTCCTTGCCTTCTTCCAGGCTGAGCCAGTGGCACTCGCTCAGGGGTGTAGGGGATGTTCCTGCTGGCCGGGGCTGGGGACAGAGCAGCCCCAAACCCCGGCGGGCAGGAGGGAAGCCGAGCTGCTTTGCACAGCAGCTTTATGAGCACAGTTAATTGGGGTCAGCTGTGGGGCTGCAGCAGCACCTGGCTATTAGCACAGCTGATTGGGTACACCTGTTGGGAGAACCTTCTGGAAGGTTCTGGGCGACCTCAGCATGAATTTGAAGGCTCCCCAGGGCATTAGCTTTGTAAATTGGGGCTCACCTGTGGGTCTAGAAGCCTTGGAAAGCATGTTGGGTGTTGAGGCTTCAGAAGTGGTTCTGGATCACTGTGATATGAAGGAAAGTTACCTCTTCCCCTGTGCCTTTCTTGTCCTTCACAGAAACTATATCTTCCTGAGAGCACCAGGAATCTTATAAAGCCTCCATGATTCACCACAGACCCAAATTCTCCTCAGTTCCACATATGAGATGTGGAAAACACTCCTCCGTTGCTTGTATTACTGACATCTGTCTGAAGATACAGCTTTGGTGAGGGAAGAATGGTCCACAAAGACACATCCTTCGGTAACCAGTTGTGACTGACCACACTCCCTTAAAAATGCACCTTACTATTCACTTACTACTTATTTCTTCATGGTGAAGGTCTGCCAGTGTTGGTGTTAGTGCAAGTGTAGTGTAAAGTTTACTTGAAAGTGGGCATGTAAAAATACTGAATTCATAATATTTTAGTGCCTCATAAAAAGCATCTAATTTGGACATGGTACATTTTTGCTGTGTGTAAGCATTTCTATGAATTTCAATACACAGTTTCCCACAGAGTGAAATTTTTATGGCAAGTTGCACATTTCTGAGCTGCAAATATTGTGTCTGTGCTTAGTTAGCAGTTTTATGAGCAGCCCAGTTGTGATTGCTGTCAGGTGTCTTTTTCTGCTGTGTGCTCTTCTTTAACTTCACAGCAAGTATAAAGGTTGTTCTTAGGAGAAAATCACCTTTCCACTGAGAATTAATCTTTTTTGGTATGCTCTCTATTTCTGGCTTCCACTCTTCAGCTGCTGTCAATATCCAGGTTCTCTACAAGGTGACTGACAAATTTAGTGCCTCTTCCTTCCCTCATTTTTAATAATAAAGGATCTACTAACATAATGATTTGTGTATGCTCTTGTGCATTTTCTGGTGAAGTAATTTTTCCTTCTATATGACCACTCTTCTCCAATTTAAGACTGAAATAGAACCATGCTGTTAAGACTATCCAGTGGGAACCAAAGAAGTCAATACTTGTCCACTCTGTATAGTCGATTTTCTACCATTTTCAGGGTCCTCAAGATTTAAAAGGATTCTCAGTTAACTGTAGCAGCTCTGAAATTGGACTAAATTGTCATGGATAGTTCAGTGAAGGTCTCTGCTCAATGAAAGCAAAAAGGGGGAATGAGACTAACATTGATAGTATTTATAGAGCACTTAGGTACAGTGGTAAAGCTGTCCTCAATGTTGGTCAGTATAGGAAAAGCTATGTGATAAAAGGGGATTAAGGCAGACAAAGCTATAATTTAAAAACAAACTTAGGAGATGGGATTGTTAACAATCAACAGGAGACACAGAAGGCAGTATCTTAAAAATAAAAATATTTCAAATATTTCTATGCATCTCAAAATGCTAAAGATTTTCCCTCTGCCTCTGTACTTATACATAGAAACTGTATTATAATGTGAATTATCTAAATAAAATAAATCCTAATGGGGGGATTGGAATGCTACGAATAGCAATAATAATGGATTTTTCTGCATGGAAGGCTGGTAATTCATTTGCTGAGTGATGTAAATGAGATCAGAATTTAGTCCAAGGTTCTGTTCTTCATTTCTAAACCAGTTACCTCCCACTGTGGCAGATGTGAATACATATGGGAGAGAGAATAGAACAGATCAGATCCCTCTAGTGGGAGGACAGGAACAATGTACATATTGCTCTATTATATGTGACCACAAAGCAAGGTTAGAGTATTCTGATGGAACAGGAACATATGCATATGCTTCATACTTGCATTTTTAATAAACATTACATTTAAAATCACATAAAGTGATATCACAAGAAGATATGATAAAGGAACATCAGAAGTTATGTCACCATCTATTCTTTAAATCAACACATTTTACTATATCAGCTTTGTAGCTAATGTTAGCTTGAGTGTTTTTCTATGCTTGAGCTTGGAATCCTTTAAATATACTTAATAGAAGCTGAAGGATTTCTGGTATAAAATAGGGCAAAGAGGAACTGTTTTGTTTCTTCAACCTTACCCTGTCAATAATCTCACTCTTAATAGTATTTTTTTTATTCTTTACAGTGATTAGTATCTTGGAATACATTTTCCAGTGAGTCTGTGGTAACCATTCATTGCGATGGGATTTTGTGGATGTTTCTGTCAAATAGTGAAAAGTTATCTTTACAACAAAAGAGCTGAAGTCATGATGGAACATCATCCAGAAAGTTTCTGAATTGTAAAATTATGTAAATTATGTAAAACTAAGTCTTGTCTGAAGGGTGAGAGACAAGAAGCCTTAAAGTAAGTCGACACAGCTTGTGAAGTGACAGACAGACTTATTCTTGTGTAGTTTTTAAAATGGTAGGAAATTCCAAAGAGAAGACTTAGCTAAACAGAAAATCACACAGCTCCACAAATGCGAAGTAAATGTTTCCTGGAATGGTTCATTTGCTGGTGTGACTGTCCAGTAGTTTGACACATGAGAGCCATCCATGTCTGGTAAAAATTTTAATGTGACATGGATTTCATGAACACTCTCACCAAGTTTTCCAAGATTTTTACGTATCTACACAAAGCAGAAACAATAATTCAGTTGCTAAATTGTTTTCTCTCTCTGTTCTATTTTACTGTGGAAGACGTTCAGAAAGAATTTGCTGCTGCCAGAGAAAACTGCTTTTGATGATGAAAAATGCATTAGATCAAATTATTCCTTTGAAATGTGCACAGCCTTGCAGGAAATGGATGAAGATGTTACATGGTAATGGGGGGTGTAATTTTTCATGCCCAAGATGATGGGGATGCACCCATCCTCCTGCCAGTTGTGTTGTACACCAGTTTTGTTCCTGCTCCATTAGCACAGGCAACTGGCTGGAAGTAAGAGAGAAGTGGTAGAGCTTTCCAAAGATCGTGGAAGTTTTCATCACCATGATGAGAGAATAGGAAAAGAAGGGAAGGTTGAAGCCTTCTTACAGCTGTCCTCTCTCTAGAAAATCTCTCTTTAGGCTGATGTGTTGTTTTACACAATTACCAATGACTCAAGTACAATCAGTGCTGCAAATTGTTTAAGATTCACCTGAAAACAGTTATTTGCATGCACGTTCCTTTAGGAGATCTAGATCTTTGAGCATTGTGGTCAGGAGTATATAAAGAAATGCCAAAAAGCTGATTACTTCCCTGTAGAGAAAAGAAAACAGTTAAACTTACTAAATTTCAACTATTCTATTTGGCATTAGAACTGTATTCCTAGAATTTAGAAAACTGGTTCAAGGGTTTCCACAGTCCATTCTTGTAAAGCTTAATACATGATGTATTTATTTAATTTTCTGAAATTTTGTGGTGGTTTTGTGAAATATTTGCCATGAAACAGAAGTTCAGAAGAGTGCTGCAATCTGTCACAAGAAAAAAATGAGAAGACTGGAAAAAGGAAAAAAAGTAAATTCTTTAAATATGTATATACAAAGTTGAAGGCCTAAGGGCTGTGCTACAAAGTCTTCAGTATAACAGCCAGTATAGAACTGTGAGCTGCCGTTCTGGCACCTACCATGGACATGTTGGCCCTTTCTGCTGTACATTTTATTAAAAGAAAGGGAAATCTGTATTCTGGGTAGTTACTGGACAGTTTCAAGGACTACAGCAAACCAGGCAAAAGACAGCTGAAAACAACTAGAGGATGAGAATTCACATTTCAGCAAAAAGCTGGACAAATAGAAAACAAATAGAAAATATAACTAAATTTAGAGCATCTCAGCTCTAGGGAAATGGGACTCTTTTTTGAAGATGCCTTCAGCCCCTCATGCACATGGTGAACTTTTTATTAAAAAGAGCTGGTATAAAAAATATGTAAAAGAAAAAAAAAAAAGACAAAATGAAGACCATGGCAATCAGTTATTAAATCTTCGCTATCTAGATTTTAGTGGAATTTATTTTTTAATAGTATTAAATGCCTTCAAATGGTTGTGTTCAATCATATCTACTTAGGACTAGTTTATTTGTTAAGACCCAGCACAATAAATTCTCAGCAGTCCTGGATTAAATATCCATATGTCATATTGCTGTACCAGTTGGTATCAGCTGATATTTACTTGCTCAGAAGTCTGTCAATACTCTTCAGGGCTGTTAATATCACCTAAATTTAAATTCTTACCTTAACCTCTGTACATGGTTTATGCTGTCCAGGGGGAAAGATATAGGACCTCCAAAAGACTCTTCATAGCAAGAACTTTGTTTAACATTGTGGATTGCCTGCTACAATGTCCTTTCCCTATTAGTCATATGCTAAACTGAGAGGAAATATTCTTCTAATTTAGATATTTTAGCTAGTTGCCAAATGGCAAGAAGGATAAATATCCTCATTTCTCTTCTTTTTAAATACTTCCCTCAGGATCTCATTTGATCTTGGGGTAATTTACTATTTTAAAAGCAGAAGGATTAAGCCTTTAGCAAAAAAAAGGAAAGCAAAGTTACAGAGAAAAAGAATATGAGAAGGAATAAAAAATTAAGATGGCAAATAATTTAGCCATTTTTCCCTTTTTCCATTTCAACCATTTCTTATAGCTAATTAAATCAGGATATTTGCTTCTATTTTCTGTCCAGATATTGATTTTTTTAATCTGTCCTCTCCAAAATGATAAATTTGAAACAAATTTTTGAAACAAATTTTTTAGGCTGTAACAAAAAAATGTGTATTTCATCCTGAAATCATGGATTAAGTTAAAACAGAAGTCAGTGAGGGTAGCTACAAAAAACCTAATCCACGCTAAAGATACCAATTTGTGCTTTTTTAATTCACTTTGTTAAGAAAATTAGAAATGTTTGAATTCACTTCACTCAAGTAAAAAGTGTTGGGTTTGTTTTTTGCCATTTCTGAGATTCAGAAATATCTACGTCTCACCTCAGGTCTCTTCCTGTCCATGTCTTCATTATTTCTTATAGCTTTTCCAGTTTCTAATTTTCTACATAAAATTGTATCTTCATTAATAGATATAAAGTGAAGATTTAAATACAGTAAGTGTAGACAGCAAGCACAAATTCTTAACAATAAGAGTAATTGACCATTCAAACAAGCTCCTTTAAACTGTGAAGTATTCATATCTTTACCTTCAAAGCCATGCTGGAAGATGTGTGTTATGACAATAGTGACTATTAAGAAAACCCCATAAATTAAGCTTTCCCATTAGGGTGTTTGATACTTCTAAAACAGAGGTATCAGGGTAAACAGGGAATCCTGTCCTTTACTTGAAGATAGACAAGAGGATCTATGTCTTGCCCATCTTTACAGGTACTTGATTTTTTAAAGTCATAAAAGCAAATGCTTCAGTCATAAGAAACTGCTGAAAATTGCAATGCAAGATCCAGCACTGCCTTTTGCATCCACAAAATACATATATTATTTAAATGTATATATGTTATGTGCATTAATTATCTATCCTAGTGTATTTAATGTACGTATATTTATATGTAAGTGTTACCCACACTGCTGTTCTGTAGATTTAACGTCATGTTTGCAAATTCCATGACTAGTGGAGTTCATAACCCAAAATCACCATGGACTGTGAAGCCTTGCAGTAGACTAACAGGACAAGGCACCATTTTAGAAATAAATAAATGCATATTAAGACATGCAAGAGAATTTAGAAGTTGAACTACAGATATATATATTTAAATTATTCTAAGTCTTAGGTAAAATGGGATCCAGCTGAGCAGAATCTTAGCTGGCATGAATCCAGATGGTGCCCCAATTTCCTTAAGGAGACATCAATGTCTAGTCTGTTGTATCTGTTCTCATAAGAATAAAAAGAGGACAACTATTAAATCTACTAAAGTAACCCATGTGGACCCCCAAAGTGATAAAGTGGTTGGTAAAACAGCACAGAGTGTTCCTTCCATGTGCTAATTTCCACCATAAATTTCTGCTCACTCTCCTTTTTTCTAACCAGAACTAGTTTTCTTGACTGAAGAGAGTGCATGGAGCAGAATAGTCCTGGAAATAGCAATTTAATCACTTGCTGACTCAACAATTTAGATAAACAAACAGAGTCTTCAAATGCAATTTTCAGTGGGGAAAATGTTTGTCTTAAACAGTTACTGAAAGATCTGGAAAAAATCATGTGTATTCTTGTGATGGAAATCCTCCCTTACTTCTTTTAGGTGCTTCTTACTCCTCTCTGCAGAGAAGAAGGTGCTTGCATTGGCCTAGAGGCTGATGGGATCTCTTTCATATGAGATATTTCAATTACTTTATTAGATATAACATATATAACATATTTATATTTTCAAAGATGACTTTCATTAACCAAAATATTCGTAAAATATTTATTGAAAGTGGAAAGCAGAAAGAAACACAAGGGGTCAATGGAAAGGAAGAAGATTGAAACCAGTTGGATAGAAGTAAATGTAAGAAGAATAAAGGTTATTTTAGCCATCTGATATGTGGCCCACAAAATGTGTAAATCAGGAGACTAGAACTCCTTTTAGAAAGGCATAAGGTTGTTTCTTTAGAGATGAATAGCTCACCGTGCAAAACAGTGGTTAACAGGGCAGATAATTTAAAAATCCTGCTTCTGCAACAGATGGCTCTATTTACCCTGTTTAGAAACTTGACGTGGGGGGAATCTTCCACTGGCAACGCAGCTGTGTGTGCTGCAAAATAATCAGATCTGGGTCAAAAATCAGACTGCCCTAATACTTAGTGCCAGTGTTTATGTAAGATTGTCACAATCTGCCCAAAGCAGAAAGAGATCCAAATAATAAATACATTTAGTGTGTGATGTTTTCCCTCCTAAAATAATTGCACCTGTGTCTCAACTGAAACATCTGTCAGGGAACGGGGTTTTTTTCCATTTGCTACAGTGCTTGCAGTGTGACTTTTGTAACATCCTTTCTTGCATAAAGACCTAAAACCGTTCAAGCCTCTGCCAATTTCCTCACTAGTGAATGTCTAAGAAGGTACCAAGAGATTTTCCCTCTCCTAGTTTTTATGGCCAAGAACACTGCTGGCCAGTCTGACCAGAGGAAAGGTAAAATGTGCTGTAGTGCAAGGACATCCAAACAAGTAATCAAAATGAGAGGCTGGAAAGTAGGAGGTAGGATTTCAGTACTCCATGTTAGGTGATGGAAGATAATGTTTTGTTTGGAGGAGAAAACGGCCTTAATTAAAATGGAGATGTTTCTCAAGTTCATGGGCACCCTGCATGCATGACAGAGCTGCTAGGAGCTGATATCCCCTTAAAAAATCCTTTCCCTCCTGGGTTCAATATATTTCCATCCTCTTCATGCAGTAAATAATAGTAATGTTTGAAAAACATTAGTAATTAGCAGAAAAACAAATGTGTGGTTAGTTTATGGATCATGAGAGTTTGGGGTTTGACTTTTTTCCCAAATTTGCCTAAAGCCAGAAGTAGTTTCTAACGAAACTAAGGTCATTAAACTAAGGTTCCGTGTTGTTATTTGCTATTAGCAGTAGTAGGACCAGATTCCCACAGTAGTTCAATCATAAGCATCTCCTAAACTGTATTTTCCTGTTGTGTGCTTTATTGGAAGGTCCTTAGTACAACAGAACTACAGTGGTCTGACTGGACTTCTCAGGGATCTTCCTTCAAACTGTGGAGCCAGAACAGATAGAACAACAGAACTGGTAAATGAAAGCACAGAATTGGGATGTTATTCAACATTACTAGTTTCTAAACGAACAAACAATCATTAACCTAGAACTCTTGCTAATTTCAAGTAGGAATGAACCAAACAAGAGTTTTATAAGTTCAAAAACATAAGAAATTGCTTAAGAGATGTAGAAAGAAAAGAGGTAGTACCAGCAATCTTCTACAGATTAATTGCTATTGTTCAAGAAACCAAAAAAGGGCGGCTCAATGATGTTGCTTGTCTTAAGCTAGAAAAATTGTTTGTTTTATACAGACATTCAATAAACAACATAATCAGGATCTTGGGGGTCTTCAGACAAAGAAATTAGTACAATTTTAAATGCAGTTTTTTAAAAGTAAGTGTATATTGGAAGGGCTGGCAGGCTGATTAATGTTACCTTGGGGTTTATGGCTTGATTAGCTGTAAATTCTGCATTGCTGCTGCAACAACAGCAACAAAAAAAATTCTACACTTTTTTTAAATTGCAGCATTAATTTCTGTGTTTCATTCTCCCCTTTTTCTCATACTGAAAGTTTGTTGACTTGCTGATTTTCACAGTGTTGCCTGTCCAAGCTGTGCCTGGCTCCACCAAACAACACCGATATTTTGGCTCCATCAAACCCAGTGGCAAGCTGGCTTCAGAGAGGGAAGGATTTCATGTGTTCACAGCAGATGTTGTAAGTTGCCTCGAGGGCGTTCTCACTGCAAAAACAGGAGGATATGACAAAGTCTACTGTGTCTAACATGCAGAGCAATCGGCTGGAAGCTTCTCAGAGTTTCAATGTGCTGTGGAGATATTTTGCAACACATCTATGCCAGAAATTCCTACTCCAACACTTTCCATAATGATTTTCAAGGAAAAAGCTATGGAAGCCAGAAAAATGTATAGGTTAGGTGTTGTGCAAATTGTGTGTTATTTGACATCAGCCAACTCATTTGAAGTGTTAATTTGGAGAACTTGTCTCCTTACTCTGGTGGTGATAGATTTTGGAGATAATTGATAACAATGCTAATACATAATAGTCATTTTTTTCTTTAAAATTTTGGGTGTAGCATAAATTTCTTTTTAGGAAGCCTTGGGAGCCACTAACAAAAATTAATTTTCTTATGAGGAAATTTTTTTTTTAAAAAAAAAGGCAGAAAAATCAATTAATGAATATTCTGGATAGAATACTTTGTATTTGTCTCCATCAAAACAGTGGATGGAATTGGAGGGGACAGGCAGAAAGGAGGGGGGAGAAAGGAAAGAAATGGACACTGTATTTTCACATCTCTAACAAAGACCATATATTTTACTTTTGAAATTTTTCCTGACCTCACTATTGTCTCCTCAAGGAAGTGAAGTTACTTAAATTGCTCCTGCCTGTGTTTTTCTATTAATACCACTTGCAAGCAGCTTTCCTGCAGAGTTTGACTCTGTGTCTTTCCTCAGCCACATCTGCTGACTGTGTGAAAGCATATGTGCAAAATCAGTGACTTTGAGAAAAGGCAGAACCCTGACACCACATCAGTTCTCCATGGCCAGGCTCTGTGGACAGGGTACAGTGGAGCAGTGACCCTTCTCCCACCAGTGGTCCCTTGGACGGGTGGGCTGCCAGGCAGGGAGAGCTTGTCATGGCACCTGTACAGTCTGAAAGCACCTCTGCACATCTGGGTCTGTGGTAATAGGCTGAGACAAGGACTGCACAGAAGAGTTGACATTTCTGCTTTACAGGCAGTTTAGTTTGTTGAAAAAATTAATCAATGTGATTATGAAAGTGGTCACATAAATTATCATATTCAGACCCTTGTAAAGCCCATTGGGTTTGCTTAGAGCATTAATCCCCATAGTGTACCAGGCCTTCCAGAAAGTTACTAGATATTAAATATTGCTACAGTGACAGCAAATTTCTCCTAAGTCCTATAACTGAGAGATTGTTTTCCTGAGTTCTGTTTGAAAACCAAAAGTCTGCTCTTGATTTCCCAGGTACTTTATGGATAGTTATAAATAATTAATAAATAAGAGGTTCAATATTATCTCATTATCAATAAAGGTTTTTTTCAAAAGTAGAGATTTTTGTTAGATTTTGGCATTGTACCAATGGATATAAAAATTCACAAGACATCTTAGTGACTTAAATTCACTAAACTAACATCTGAAAGAGTCCTATGGGAGTTGTTTGATGGTTTGAGATGTGCTGACAGTGATGGATAACTGCTTCAGGCACCAGGCCTTCCAGAGTGATTCATCACTCGCTCAGAGAAGTCAGGGATTGCGGAAGGTGAGCGTGCAAAGTCAGGTTCCTGTGAGCGACTTCAGCCCTGCTTGGTGTGGGAAGTCCTGTCCTATCAGCTGGGACTTTCCTCCAAAGAACAGCACCTTGCCCTGCCATGACCTGGCACTGACCTGCTACTTAGACATCCAAACAGGCAGATATTTTTAGGCCAATACAGTCAATCTTACCAGCAACATGCACCTAAGGCAAAGAGCCTGAGTTGTCTGTGTGGTGGAGGGTTGTGACACCAATCACGTCTGCCTGTAATTAGGGAGATATACAGACTGAGACTTGTAGTTTTTTAGTTTAACACATCATTAACAAGAAACAAGCTTTGATTTGAAAGAAAAAGAGAGAAGACAAACATTAAAATTGTTTTCAATCATTTAAGTTATATAGTTCTCACTCCAGAAGCTTTGATCATGTATAATCCTGTTGGAAAGGCTGACTTGTAATCAGCCTCACATACATTATATTGCAATGCTGCAGCACTAGTGCATGACAGAACTTTATTTTCCATTAATTCATTCTTTGCTGGAAATATAAACACTCTATATGTTTAATAGCCCAAAAAATGAATGTTATTGCTTTTTTAAAATTGCCTGTTAATGAGAATTTTACTTGCTATCTGAGTGCCTGAGGACCATCTTTCAAATGCTGTCACACCTATTTTGAACACCAACAGTGTTGAACAATGAAAACAAAATCATCCCAGGCACTGCTTTTCATAAAAGCAACCATGTTTTGTAACTGATCAAAGTAGATGTTTACAGCATCTATGAACCAGGACTGATTTTAAAGTAGTTTTACAATGAACTTATGAACAATTTCATATCTGCTCCAGTTCAGGAGTGATGGCTGTTCAAAAACATCCATAGAACAGTTATTTCTGAAAGAAAAGGTCTGTTGTTTTAAAACAGTTGTTTTTAAGGTGAAGAAAAAAAAAAGTAGGAAAGTCTTCATTTATCTGAGTCAGAGAATCCATGCAAATACTCATGAAGTGAAAGGCACAAACAGACATCACTTTGCTTTCTCTCCTGAGCTTGCATGCGGTCTGATGGTCTGTAGCACCCAGAGTCATCTGGAATTAAGGATGGCCATCCTTTCCAAAGATCAGAGCTGATCACTCTCATCACAGACCTGATGAACCAGCATCATCTCATTGCCCAACAGCCCACAGACAGGAGAGAGACCATCAGCGGAAGCAAAACAAAGTGAAGGATTATGGAAAAAGTCCAGCAGATTGCACATGCTGTTAGCATGGTGATCCATGTGTATGGAACACTCATAGGGCCAGGCAGAGATGTTGGCACCTGCAAGAAGAAGCATTTCCTCAGGCAGAGAAACTCTGACTGCAGGAGTGGGCTGAACATGCACAGGTGTGTGGGAAAGGCTCCTGCAAATCCCAGGCACAGCCAGCGTACCCAGCTCTGCCACCAAAGAGGAGATATTCGTAAGAGCTTCTGTAGACTAACAAACCACATCATCAGTAATATCTGAAAGCATAACTGTGCACTGCAAAGAAAGAAGGGAATTCATACTGCTATCAGTTTTACAGAATGTTAACTAAATCTGGATTATCCTACCCATAGTTTTTCATGTAGACTTGTAAGAGCAAGAGCTTCATGCAGTCAGAATCTGAAAGGAAATAGTTACCCAGAATTGCTGATACAAATCTTGTGCTTCAGAATTAAAAATCCTTCTTTCCAGATTTGCAAACTTAAAGCATTACAGGAGAAACAGAAAAATTCCTTATCTTTCACATAAAAGTAAGGACTTCTGATAGCTTCTGGTGACTGATATTATACACCTGTGGAAGCTGGTTTTAAAGCTTACTGCACTTTGAATATTTGATTTTGTTTCTTCCTATTTTCTGCTTTCTTCTTCATCCTGTGCCGGGAGATGGGAGGGGGAAAACCTTTCAGTTTATTCTATCTATAAATGTTAAACTGCAAGGTATTTTGGAAAACTCTACACATATAGAATGTTGCACATCATTGCTGATGAAGGAAATAGCTGAATAGCCTACTGGAAGATGTCAGGATTATTTGTTTTTAGTGTCTGCTTTTTTTGTAGCTGCTTATAGATCTAGGATAAATTCTTTGCCTTACTACTGTTAGTCCTGTCTATAGTTAAGTAAGTAATTTGGGACTGCTACGATTAACGTAAAGAATATTTCCCTGCCCATGGCAGTGGGGCTGGAACCAGATGATCTTTAAAATCCCTTTCAACCCAAACCTTTCTATGACTCCACATAAAAAAAAAGGTTCACTAAATTAATTGTTTTGGGTTTTTTCCATCATACAGGGGAAAGAAATCGTATGCAAATGATCATACTCAAACATAAAATATGAGTAAATCATCTTCATTAGAAATCATATTTTCATTTCATTCTACTAGGATGCAGAAATACCACATCTAAAAATATTTCATTTTGTCCTTCTGATTTCCTGTGATGGTGTTCTGAGAGGGTGTTTTTTAATTGTTCCATTCTAATTGTTCCATATTTAAATGGAAAAAGTGAAAGCAGTACAGAAATTAAGTTTAGGAAAAAAAGGAGTTTACCTCCACTCAGTTGCAAGTAAAGATAAGTTCACATCACAAAACTCCTTTGCTGTAGTTAATTGTGATGACAGGGTAGGGGTAGTGGGGAAGATAAAAAATCTCTTCATTTAGCACTTGAAAATGCATTTTAGCCATTTGGCAGTATATTAGGATATTTTTTCTATTTTCAGCCATTTGCATTTTTTTATAACAAAGCCTTCTTTTCTTAAATCAATACTGGGCAAAATAATAGAGATTAAACACTTTTTGAAACTAACTTGTCTTGAATGAAAAAAAAAAAACTTTCTGAGAAATAAATATTCTTCAGGAAAGTGTATAATCTACTTTCCTTCTACCAAAACCTGTGGGTGGTATTGTACATCAACTAATGAGTGCTCACGAGAAAGGAGATTTTTTTTTTTTACTAATTATTTATTTTATTTTATTTGGTTACTGCCTTGGTTGTTTGTCTGAAAGAGGAAGCTGACAACAACAAAAGTGATATTAAAGAAAACAATGCTTTCTATGTTGTTATTTATACAGAAAATAAATTGAAAGTAATGTGACATGAAACTGTGTTGCTTTATTTATAAAAAGCTCACTGACACTGCATTTTTAATGACCTGTCCTGGGTTTTTGCATAGCCAGGGAAGTTTTATATGAAACAGCTAATAATGTGCCTATTGGAGATGCACAGGTATAATTTAGGAAATCCTATATATTCCCATCACCCCGCTGAGAATAGTGTAAAGAAATACTTTCTTTCCTGGTTTAATTTCCAGTATATCTGTTTCTATGAACTGTGCACTACTTCATTATGTATAAATACATATTTTTTCCCTACAGGCAATCACCACATAACAGATAGAGGCTGCGGACCTTAACTATACATAAATAAATAGTCCCATAAGGACTTTGCTACTGAGACTGTATTTTCTGTTATTCAAAAACACATTCTCCTGCTCTTTTGTTAGATCTCTAATTTCATTATGCACCTAAAAATACAGGACAAGGAAGCAAGCCAGATCCTCACACACTAGGAAACCCATACATGCCTACAGCACATAGAATTCATGGCTCACAAAGTCAAAAAAAAAAAAGTGTCCAGTCAGGATTTGATACCATTCAGTGTCTATCAGTCATGAGCTGGAACTTCAGAGTAACATTTTTTACTTCACTGCTTAATATTTTGTCCTCGATACCACAAGGTTAGTTCAAAAACTGAACGAAAAAAATAAATCAGTTCAATTTGAAACAAATATATACGATCCATTTTCATTGTTTAAGCAGAAAGGTCATCTGCACCAAAACAGGCTCCTCTAAAAGACTGAAGTGCAAGATTAGATACCACAAAACAGCATATCAGGAGTGCCTATAGCTCCAATCTCAACCAAGCCAAGAATTTTATTTTATTTCAGTGGAAAATGGTTGTTTTGCACATTGTCCAATTATGACTCTAAATTTGTGTATGACATAAACTGCTGACATCAAGGAGGGAAGACAAGCCCTGCATGAAAAGAGTTTACAATTACTTTCCTAATCTGCTCTACTGGCATCTGAAACAAAGATGAAGTACCAATTGTAAAAGACTTAAAAGTCCGAAAGAATGAAAAGGAATTGGATAAAGGTATGGAAATAGGGAAGGGGTAAGGAAATTGAAATCTTTCAGCTGAGTTCTGTCCTTGTAACCCGACTGTCTAATCGTATCCTGTAGCACTGTGAAGTGGTACAGATTATAAAATGGAACCTCAGATTAAAAATATGTGCGATATGAGGAGAGACCATACAAGTTGAAATTCCATCATTTTAAATTATCTGAGGAGGAAGGCAGTGGTATAATTAAAGTACTTACAGTTTTTAATAGGATAAATGAGGTCAACTCAAGTTGCTATGTGCATTGCAAAAAAAAAAAAAGGAAATTTAATTGTTGGTTAAATAAAAAATAAACTCAGAGCAGATGTTTCTAAGTACATTTTCATGTACAGGGTTATAGTGAAAATGTAGCTGTATCAAACACAGAAAAAAATTACTATGTCATTCAAGAAGAACTAAAAAGAAAATACACAAACAATAGGCTATAGAAAGAACCTGGAAGTATTACTTTTAAATGTCTGAATTACAGCTATTAAAAAAGTGAGTTTTTCCCGTTCTCACCCTGCCTTTAGTTTCCATAACTTAATAACATGCATTCTGGTGGTAATAAAACTCTACTGCACAATTCCCTCCAAAAGTAGGTGAAATATGTCTGCTCAGTCACACCAGTAAATCCAGGCTTTCAGTATCCCAACTCTAATAACAGTCTGTGAAAGTAGGTTTGTTTTAAGCATTCCTGTCTATTTTACACTGAAGTAATTTAATTCTATTAATGCCCACTTATAAAGATGTAGAAGACTAGATATAGTCTTCTCCAAAGGTGATGGCAGTTTTCATGGAGCAGTGTAATCTTCTGTACAGAAGAAAGAACAAAACAGTGCCTTAATGACAGAGTAGATATTGAGATTACACACAGCAGGTCAGCAAAACCTGCCTAGATTTCGAAAGAACAGTGCACAAACTGAGATTTTAAGAGTAGAATGAACTTTCCTTGACTTCTCCACTGTTCTTGCATAACACATCAGTAAATATTCACTTTGGTTCACATACTCCACTTTGTACATCTAGTACCAACAGAAACCCTAAATAACAAATTCAGCAAATACTAAACTACATCAAACATCATTCAGCAACTATTTTCCACCTAACCATAAGACAGCCTTTACCATGCATTTAGGTCATATAAGAACAGAAGCAATGCCAACCACATCTGCTTTATGTAACTCACTTCAGATCTTTCCTAAGGTCAGGAATTTTGCCAGTCATACATTACAGAATGGATGATGGTGCTTCTTCCAGGAGTTTGAGCCCTGTGATCCAGAAACTCATGCTGTAGCATTGCCTCTGTCATTGCTGGCCTTCCATATCATATCCAGCACCACTGAAATTCAGAGAACTTTCAAACAACAACTTACTGCCCAGAGTCCTTCTCTGAAAAGGCCTCTTCTTTCCCAAGATTAGTGATGATATCCTGACATGCAGAACACTTGGCATACATGTAATGCAGCTGTTAGTATCCATATCAAAAGAAAAATTCTAATTATTCATTTGAAAATTTAGTTCTTAAACTTTCCAGTTTTCCCTAAGAGATACAAGTCAAGATGTTCTGTTGCCTGAAGGAGTTAAAGAGCATCACTGTGACTTCTTTATTTTATTCCTCTAAACAATTCCTATCTGACACATCTTAAAAGTAATTTCAAACTGAACCTGAATACCCAAAGGCACAGATGAATTTCTGTGCCAGAGAGCTCTGCTGAGGCCATGCCCTTGATCATTACTAACTAGACTCCTTAGGCAGTTCCCATGTTAGTAAAAAGCAAGTATTTCTTCACTACGTGATTGATATCTGGCTCAGAATGTTTCAACATAGTGCTGTTCAGTTTCCATCCTTGGAGATACTCAAAAGCCACCTGGAGATGGTCAGCTTGAGCAGGGGGTGGAGAAGGTGACCTCCAGAGATGCCTTCAGCCTCAACCATTCTGTCATTCAGTAAGGGCCCACAGTATAACTATCAAAGCCTTAATAGATTTAGTCTACACAAAGCACTTTTTACTGGATTTCAACCTATAGATTGTATGTTTCCTCCTTTATCAGGCTTTAACCTGTGCCTTTCTTCTCCATTTGAATCTTCCTGACTGTACCCATGCTGTCTGCAAGGCATATCTGGGTTGTGTGAATGAAACGATGAAGCACATAGAGATCATTTCAAATTTAAGATTCTCCCTATGGAGCTTGGTACCTTGACTCCTTGAGTGGCAATTTTTAAGTCATTAATCTGATGGATATTATTCTTCAGGTTTCTTTGTGATAAATTTTTTAATGTATAAGTGATTTCCCTTTTTGTTTTACTATATTTTATTGTAAGCTGCTCAGAACAGCAGGAAGCCAAACAAGAATAAAGGTCCAGTAGTACTTTTGCCTACAATTGGAGAAGTTGATTACATGCCATGTGATCCTCAAATGGGATCTTTTCTAGCTCTCCAGAAGAATCAAAAAAATCTTCCCTTTGCCTACCAAAGCAACTTGGTGAACAAGGATTTCCAAAACAGTGAAAGGTTCATAATATGGCTTCTAGGTAGACATGAAAAATATAACCTGTTTTCTCAGCAATCCATCAAGAAAACAGAATGTCTATATTTGCTGTTGTACCTGACAGATCATAGAATTATAGATTGGCCTGGGTTGAAAGCGACCTTAAAGATCATCTCATTCAACCCCCACCCCATGGGCAGGGACACCTTCCACTAGACCAGCGTTCTCAGAGTTCCACCCAAGCTGGACTCGAACACTTCCAGGCATCCACAATGTGCCATGGATGTGAGTCCTTCACTTTTGGCTGTCCTCATCACAGTGTGTTTTGGGGATGCAGTGCAGTGTCACCTTTCTGGTACAGCACGGCACAGCAACCAGCAGGTCAGCACACCTTGAGCAGGCAGGTTTTGAAAGCAGGAAAGTGAACATGAGGGCTGATGGAGAGCCATGGAATAGCAGGGCTTCTTTTGCAGGCTCCAAAATGTTCCTGTTCAGATGAAAACTGAAACACTGTCACTGTTTTCTTGCCCTGAAGGAGCTGATTTCATCTAAATATGACACAGTCCTATGGGAATTGGGAGGGTGAGAGCAGGAGGCAACTTCAAAAAAGAAAAGATTTAGGATTTTCAGGGCAAGGTTTATTGCTTTGTTCTACATAACTAATTATAAATATCATGCATCTGATCTGATAGCTTTCTAATGTTTTGTAGCTTAGATGAATCTTTTCCCTGGGAGGGAGGAAAGAGAAATTAAAAACTTGCCAGGGTCAAAACAGCGGAGGAGAGCTTCCTTCACATGTTTTTGTTTGTTTTTTTTAAAGTCTATACAGTTTTTAACCAAAATATTCAAAGCAAAAATCTGTGTCTAAAACTCAGATCTTTAAATTCGCACTGGAGAAACTTAAATAAAAAAGTTGAGGTAATGCCGAGCAGCCAGTAATCCCAGAAATGCCAGAGAACTGCTGAATGCTGTGCAGATTGAAAAATCAAACCAGCAAACTGCAGATACTGCATTTTCAGGTTTTCATGAAGATACCATTGTTGAAAATTCTCTGATTAGTTTGAGACAAGAGCTGTGGTTATCCTACAGGAGGAAAAGGAAAATGGATAATTAAGATTAAGAGGTTAAAATTGAGGACTAGGAAAACTTGTTTACCACCTAACTCTCAATCTAAGTTTTGAAACTTCACCGGTAAAATGGCCGTAACTTTATTCTCCAACCATTTATTCTAAGCTCAGAAGGTCTCCAAGGACCCAGTTTCTTTACTATGTTTATGAGATTTGTATGCTCAGACACTGCTTCAGTGTACAGCAGAATAATATCACACTAGATTAGGGAACACAGACTAGTGCTAAATACCTACTTCAGAAAGATCAGACCAAATTATTAGAAGACAAGTCCATCTTAGCTGATCACCTCCACAGCCTCCCTCTCAGCATCCCTGCAGCCTGCCTTTGTGGGGTGCCCACCCCTCAGAACCAGCTCTGCAGGTGCCCCAGGCAGGCACTGTGATACGCTGCCTTCTCCCTGCTCCAGCCAGCCAGTGGAATAATGCAGCTCCATGATTTTGGTGGCAGAATGGCTGGGGGATTTGGTTCCTCTGTTTGGTTTAGGACCTTACAACTAAGGAGAATTTACTCTTAAGACCTGGCTGAGCACCTTCCTAGCACACCATAGAATATCCTGTCTCAGCCAGTTTCGAGTTTGTCGATTTATGGGAGAGATTTTAGGCTCCCCAAAGGTACCATCTATTAATAGACCATTTGATGATCAGCAGGCTCCTGCCCTGTAGCTTTGATTTCAGTGCACCCCCCTTGCCCGTGCTCCGCCACAGCCAAAGAACAGCCCTGTATCCAAACTCCTGTTTCGCTGATCGCACAGGTTCACACGGGCAGCAGTCACTCCTCGTAAGAGTTTACACTTCTTGCCTGAGCCCTGAAGCCCTGTTTTTGGAACATCTAACGCCAGCCTTCTGTGGCTGACCCTTGCTGTATTTAACAAGTATCTTTTCTTTCAGCAGCTTCTCTGCTAATCTCACACTTGGGTGCGATCACTGTTGACGAGGTGAGCCCCTTCGTGGAGCTGCTGCTGCAGAGGACCTTCAGCTTAAATGAAAGTGACAGCACTTCAGCAAGGCCTAACATACATTCTTTGACAGAATATAGATTCTCAAAGAGAAGTAATTCTTGCTGCTGTCATAAAACACTGCCTTTTTCAAACGTCAGCACCATATGGCACTGTCGTCAATAGAGCAGCTGCTACCACCATCTACTGGCAAGTGCATAGAAGTGAAAGAATAGAGAAAGTTTATTTCCTTGGAGTGTGTCTCACATGAAAAAAAAAATAGAAATATAGTATATTATCAACTTTCAGATGTGCACTAGGCAGTGCCACACTAATGACAGCTCTCCAGTTGTACTGGAAGGGAATAGCCTGAAGAAGGAGCTTCAGGTAAAGCCTAAGTAAAGGCAGCCCACAAATGGAAGCTCACAGTTCAGTTCTGCCTTGCAGCAAGAGAAAATCCGGCAGTTCTGCTCTCCACTATGCTCTGACTGGGTAAAAAGCACCAGGATGCAATGCCACAGGAGACCAGCAAGGGCGTTGCATCCAAGTGCTAGAAACACAGAGTCCTGACAGAAGACTTGTGTATCTTAAGGGAATTCAGAGTAGAGGGAGCTGTGTCAATGTTACAAAGTAACTGGGAATTATAAAGGAATTTTTTTAAAAAAAAAAAAAAAAGACTGCTATAAGTACTATGATTTACTGTGAGTCTGATCCAAATATTATCAAATAAGAACACCTTCTTTTATGCTGTTGGGAATTAGAGCAAGCACTAGGCAAAGTGTATTGAAATACAAGTTTCATGCTTCATAAAAACTTTTCTGATATACCTGTAAAACTATCTTTCCTCAGAAGGATGATTTGGGTAGTTGACTTAGAGATATTAAACACAGATTCCAGGGGGGTTTTGAGCTTTGACATTATTCGAGTCTAAAGGAACATGCAGGCAAATAGCATCTTACTTGAAGAAATCACAGCGTATTTCCCCATTTTTCACTGACACTGATAGAAAGATAATTAAGGGTCTTGGATTAGGTTCTAGCATCAGGCAAATAAATTTATGTGGTTGTATTTAATCACTTTTGATTGTGTTCTCCACATAAATCCAGTCCAGAAGAGGTCTTAGCTAGGACATTTAATTCCTATTCTTTTACCTGATAGTTAAAAACAGCCAGATCAAGATCATTTTATGCTCATTTATAGATTATCCCAAGGCATCATAAAGAAATGCACCAACACCTATGTCAGAATCAGGTATTTAGACTCACAACCGAACAAATCAGGACATGCTGAAGTACCAAACCCCTCACCCCCACATTTCTTCCTGAGCAGTGCATGTGTCATCTCTGCTCTAACCTACAGGACAAATGATGGCCCAGATCTGGTCTTCCACATAAGTGTGAAGATGTCTAACAACCACTCAGTCTCATGAAGAGACAATTCCATTTGAGACAGTGGTCAGCAATTCTCAGGCTTCCAGACAGTGATGCTGATTCATTACTACTGAAATCACAATCTCTTGCTATCCTTTACCAGATGGAGGGCAGAAACTGCAGCTGAATGCCAAGGAGTAGGAACTGGTACAAACATGATGTAACACAATGAAGTCCTGAGCCAGGATCTGTTGAATCAGCCAAATTGCATGCCAGTGAACTATTTGCAACATAACGCCATCAGTTCTGATAAGCTGTACTCTGCATCAGTGCCCAACACCAAGTCCTGCCAAGAAGTCTAACTATATTTCACTTTAAGTAACCCAGGCCTTTGGAAGTTTCCTGAGACAGCACAGACCCCTTCTGCCTATTTCCATCAGCTAAGAACATCTCTGTGCTCCCACAATTCACTGAATTCTTTGAGAGATTGTGATACTTTGTATAAATTTTACCAAAAAGCGTGATCCACAGTCTCAAGCAACAGCCCTTGAATCATCATTCTGCTTCATACAGGGGAAAATTCTTCTTTTCTTTCCTGAAGTGGTATGTTTGTTGACAAAATCCACCCTCAGGCAAGAGCTGTAACAGCTGTTGCTTTAGGACCACTCAGATCTAACATTGTAAAATTTCCCATTCTTTGTTTTATGTGCCAACTACATGTCTATACTACTTTCCTAAAATATTTATGGAGTCCTAACCACTGAGATACAAACACCAGTGAGATTCAGGCTTAAATTTGGAGAGTTCACCAGTAAAACAATAAAAAGTGCTGCAGAGCTCACGTTGTGAAGTGTCTGCTGCTACTGCCTCACCTCCTTTGCTCCACCAGCCCCTCCTGGATTGCCAATGGCTCTTGAACCTCATCCTGACAGCTCTGTAACCAGTTTGAGTTTGGGCAGGGCTCCCAAACATATGTACAACAACTTTGCTCCATGTCTGCCTATAGGTCCTTATCCTCACTTCTATTTCCCTTTACCAAATACCAGCAGTCCTTTTTTCTAGACTCCCTTCCCTGGCATCTCCTGGGGGCACTGCCTTTGTTTTAGGCCACAATCACTGGGGCTTATGGATGAATTTTCATTTGAAAGAAAATCTTTAAACTTTCTTTGATGAACACATATAACTGATCTGTTTCTGCCCATGCCAGAGGGCAAAATACCACCATGTGACAGTTCTGACAGATCTCCAGGAAGTATTTGAGAAGTAACAATCAAAAGAATGGAAAATAGTTTGTCAGAGCCTCTCTGCATCAAGACAATGCAATTTCTCTGATGTTTTAATTCATTTACTTTGCAGTTAGGGTTAGAAAATGAAGAAAATAATTCTGGCTTTTTCTCCTTTTTCCACTTCCTTTTACAATACTGCCTCAAACAGTATTATTTCTTGAGAATACCTGTTACTTTGCTTCAATATTTTTGGCTTCTCACATAGGCAGGTATTCCAAGGAATGTTGTTTCTCTGCATGAAAAAGCCTAGATAACCCAAATATTTTATTTCATTTCTTCACCTATCTTTAAAAGCTAATTGGTTTTTGTTCTTTCTCCAAGCCCTACTCTGGATTTTAATCATCTGTGACTGCAGGAAAGTAGTTTTGTGGCAAAAGCATAGGCAGGGTTATAGTCTTTATTGTCACAATTATGTGACTTTCCATATGTCCTATTTCTGGGCTTAATTCTGACCATATAAATCTTGTCAGATGCTGCAGGTACATGGGGTCTCCATTTCCTACTCATCATTTTATGAAGACATTCTGAACACTGTGGATATAAGCTTCGTTGGTGCCAACAGCTCCCAGCTGGGTGAGAGAACAGAACTGAGCTCTCTCTGCTTGTACCTTCTTTAATAAAGAAAACTGGGAGGCATTGAAAACGTCTAAATACTTCTAAATCCATCAAAATTCAGGTGTTGAAGTCTTCTAAGGTGACTTGGTCATTAAATGTCTAGTCACTACACTAAGTCAGTAGGACTTAGACACCCCTGAGAATTTTATGCAGCAACTGTTTTGTCTGTTATAGCAGTGCAGCAATGTTTATTAATTAGTCCAAGAGCCTTAGATAAAAGGACTTGTAAATGAAGAATACACTATTAACTCTCATTAATTCATTTCATAAACTACCTCAATGACCCCCTCCTGATGTCCTTCTTAAGTTGGTGCTGCATCTGGAGCTGTTTCCAGCTACAGCTGGGATTAGCGTTAGACAAAATGCAAATTTGAATAACCTGGCTATGAAAGGAGAACAGGCTGTTCACAGCATTTTTATTTGCATTATTATGTATTTTTATATATCCTGTAAACATTAATGAACAAGCAAATGTTGACTGTTGGGCTGCCTTCTTTCTGATTAATTAATCTCCTTGTATTAAGCTATGATCCTCTACGTTTCCCTTCAAACGCTGTTGCCTGAACTATTCATTAGTATTCCAACTAAAAAAATTCTTCAGTTAAACTATTCTACATCTTTATAGCTTCCGTAAGTATCCAAAGAGTGCTGGACATGTACCAGAGAAACAACTCCCCTTGCAGAAATAGGAAATCCCTATTCTTTTGCTATGAAGTGGAAAAGGTAATTTCAAAATGAACGGATGAAGTAAACACAACACAAACAGTGCTATATGGTTCAAGTGTGATTGACCAGTTGTAGCTGCTTTAAAAACAACACCTTCTTTAAAACATACTTTTTTCCTCTAGGGAAAACCCCCAAATCTTGAGAGTAAGATTATCCCTCATTTGATGTAAAAGAAAATAGTTCACTGTAATCAGCTTTCTTCATCTCACTAATGAACAAGTCAACTTCATTTCAGGAACAGATTAGACTTTCTCTTGGTGTGACATTCCCTGGAATGCTATTAATGCTTTGTGCTGTGCATACAGTGCTCCTTTTGAACTACCTATACACTGTTCCCAGCACTCTAAGTGATTACATAGTAGGTGTGTGTTTATATATAGTATGTAATCATCTCAAATGCTGGGATTGCAATGTGAATAGGTAATAAGAAATAAACTCTACTTTTGATTATATAGGCCTGTGATTAATTGTTTGAACTTTGGTAAATGAAAGAGACTTAATTAATTAAAAAAAAATATATAAACCTACCAAAACCAGCAACTCTTGAAAATGGGCTACTATTATTTAAGGTTAATATATATTTTACAGGATTTATGTGCAGAGTGTAGCACTTCTTTGGGTTTTGTTTCATTTTTTATTCAATTTAGTTTATTACCTTATTTATTGATTTCCCATAATGCTTGTGTTTATATACTGCCTTTCAGTTGGGGCTCATAAAGTACTTTACAAACATTAATATATTTTTCTCACCCATTTTATTTACATTCACCTTCTAATGAAACTATCATAGACTAACTGTTTATAAATTACACTGAGGGAACAAGAAAAGCAGAAGGCAGAATATGTACCAGCCAAAAAGAAAAAAAAATAAATTACCAGGATAAAAAGCCCAAAATCACATCCTAGATGGCTTCTCTGACTCCTGGTCTGTCCTCCCCGAAGAGAAGTAGGACTGTGGACAGTATGGCTGCTTTGGGGGTGAGCCAGCTATACAGTGAACACTCAGACATTGGGTTAGCCTGTTCTTAAAAATTTGCAATTATTGAGATTGGTTGTGGAGAGCAGACTCTGTTCTCACACTGAGCTACCTGTGCTGTTAGAGACTTTTTCATAATGTCTAATCTAAATCAGTTGCTTCAGGTATACCTCATTACTTCATGCCTCACTCACTCGGACATGGAGAAAAACTGTTCCCTAGCACCTGTGCCCTCTTTCCTCTTCAGATGAAATAACACCAGTTCATTAAATCTTCACAACTTGTCATTCTCATTACCTTACACTTTCCAATCTCCAGTGTTATCCTCCATGAAGTGTTGAAAATGGACATTAGATTTCACCAGGGTGCCTTCACTTACCCTTCAAGGCATGGTTTCTTCTTGCAGCATCATAGAATGTCCAAAGCTGGAAGCGATCCACAAGGATCATTGAGTCCAATGCCTGGCCTTGCACAGGACACCCCAAGAATCCCATCATGTGCCTGAGAGCATTATCCAAACACTCCTTGAGCTCTGTTGGGCTTGGTGTTGTGATCACTTCCCTGGGGAGCCTGTTCCAGTGCCCAACCACCCTTTGGATGACAAACCTTGTTGTACTATCCAACCGACACCTCCCCTGATGCAGCTTCAGGCCATTCACACAGAATATTTCACACAGACACAGAATATTTCACACAGACACAGAATATTTCACAGAATATTCTGATTTGGAAGGGACCCACAAAAATCAAGTCCTGATCTTGCGCATCCAGTGCATGCTTGTGTTTTGCACAACAGCTTGACAGTGGATTTTTTTGCACTGCTGATGCTCAATAAGAGCCCAGTTCTTCCCTCAGAGATCCATCACACAGCTTATTCTGAACTGGAACAGCTGGTTATGGGTGTACAAGTTCAGCACCTCATATTTGTCCTTAGTTCAACTCCATTCTATTTTTTGGGCCATTTCTCTAAATTATAAAACTATTGAAAAAAAGTTTCTTATTTTTGCAACAAGCCTGTATCTGCCTAGAGTTTCATTGTCTGCATGTTTACTTCTCACAATCCCTGCTTGATCATCCAAGTTATTGATCAAAAACTTACTGTTGGACCCAGAGTACACAGGATCCTGCTTGAGAGTTGGCCAGTGAATCATTAAAAACCTCTCTGTAAATGCAGCTTTCCAGACAATCCTGTGTCAGCCTTAGGGCAGTTTAATTAGGCACACTTTTCCCAGTCTACTTTGGAAGTTTCCATGTTATGCTTATAAAGCTCATAGTACACCACACTGGCCAGTTCTACTACAGCCACTTTATTCTTTCACAGGGGAAGAAAAAAGTGGGTTTAAAATGGGTAATTTGCTGTTGACAATTGTTTCATACTTCCTTGGGTTGATTTTGTTCTGTGTTGTTTGGTGTTTTTCCCTTACAAGTGATTTGATTCTTTCTTCAGTATTTTTTTTTTCTGGGAAGGCTGCCTGGTCTTTAATTCCTCCTTTTCCCTCTTTTTAAAGATGAGGACTGCATTTGCCCTTTTCCAGAGTCTGGGACTTCATAAATCCTCCACGCTTTCTCAAAGATAACCTTTGATGTCACCTTATTCTTAGCTCACTGGGAGAGACCAAGACTACACAATTTCACAAGTAAAATCTTGCTTAGTTCCCTCTGATGGTTTCTTTTCCTGCTGTATCCCCAAATCCTCTTTCTTTGCCACTGCTAATGTGCAGCTGATAGTCCTGCTGGGAGCTGAACTCTGATCCATAGAAAAAAAGGTGGTATGCTGCCTTTCTCAGTGGTGCCTATCGGAAAATTGCTATTTAAAACAGTAGCCCAGCACTCTCCATCATCATTGATACTCTCTATTTCTTCCTGGTGCATCTTATTTTGTGTCCTAATGAAAAGGCTGAGTACTGCAATAATCAGGGTAATTCCTGCAGAATCCCACTTCCTCCTACTTTCATTTCGCTTTGTGCAATGTATCATTATTAAACCAGTCTTATCAGTATAAAGAACTACTTGTAAGACCCAAAAAATCTCTGGGCATCTTCCTATTTCTTCCACTTCTTGTGCAAGTTTGTTACAGTAGTACAGATTAGGGAGAAAGCTCAACAATTGTCCATGAGAGGGTCTTTAACCACAGGTACTCTCCACTTTCATTCTGCTTGGCATTTAACAGATTTCACCTACGTGGTTACAATATACACGGCTGTGGCATAACACTTAACATCAGAAGAGTTCAAAGCACTTTCCAAGTGGAACTTTTTAATAAGGTAAAAGTAAGTAAAGTGACTTTCCTGAGGTTGCCGAGCAAGTAACAAGCTGAGCCAAGATCACAGTCCAGACCTCCCAAATCCCAGGCCAGTGCTCCATCATTATGCCATCCAGGCTCCCATATTATTAATGCTCAGCCTAAATATATTCTTGTAGCAATTGATTTAATGCCATTAGTTTCAGACAGCTAATCCAAAGCTCCTTTAGTTATCAAGCCTCCAGGGATTTACTGCAACAAAGAACTTCAAGACCGATCCAGAAAATAACATAATAACTTTCCCAAGAAACCTAGTTAGACTTTTTAGGGGGATAGTTATTTTAAAGGGAAATGACCACCTGTAATTCTAAAGCCACTGAAAATCAAGTGGGTAAGATTACATTTAACTGAGTACATTTGTGAGCAGGCCCACAATGATTTTCTCCATTTCCTTTCAGATGATAGTGTTCAATAAAGATGTATGGTAGTAATTAATGGTGTGAAGTCAAGATAATGATCATGATACATGAAAAGAGAATTAAGTAAAAAATCCTTAGGGTCTTAAAGAAATAATAGGGTGGGTGGAATTGGAGGCTGTAGAAAAATTATGTTCATTCACCACCTCTTGGCACAAATGCAGATAAAGGTTCTGTGAGAATTATAGAAACAAACCAGATTAAACAACAACAAAGGGAAGAGAGAGTGTCTTCTCCTACAGCCATGAAAAGGATTTTGGAGTGCCTAAGTCCTTTGGCAATGCCTAGAAGGGGGCAGTTCAAAGTTCTCTGAAGATGGTAGAAGAGTCGGAGAGCTCAAAATCATCTATCTATTAACTCTGTGTGTGACAGTGCAGGGGAGTTGGGACAGGAAGACAAACACGAGCTAAGAGAAAGATCTAGGAGAGGTACAGAAATCCTCATATCAAATAAGGAACACTTATGTTTTTGGCTTTCCTAATCCATCTTGTTAAACTAGATGAAAAAAGTGAGGATAAATTCACTTTTCAGTCTAGTATCTCAAATCTGTATATAGATTTTCTCACTCATCAGGATTTCTCCATGATGTACTTTCATATTGCTGTAGCTCTCAGAAAGCTCTGTTTATGCTGTGTGTTCTCCAGGATTGTGTATTAAAAATTGGAACATTCTCTTCTATTTATATTGTAACTTTCCTTCAGAGGACATTTGTTTTTCTTGCCCAGCCATCCTTGTTGGTAGTTCTTGGATCAGACCTAATTCTTTATAGTGCTTTTTAATTGTCATTATATAGCAATGCCAATTACTAGGTTTCATATCAATGAAATCTACCATATTTTTTACAATTTAGACTAACTTATTTTTATCATCTGTGCTTCAACATGAATGTCAGTGTTCTTAACAGTAAATCCAGTAATGTAATAGCTTCTGTTTTCTAGAAGTGAATACATTAAGAGAATGCCTTGTGCTCCAAATATTCAATTATGTACACAGATAAAACATAAAACAATAAAAAAACCCACAGAATCAATGATTTGAAGGGAAAATTTAAGAATTGCAATAATGCAACACGAAGACTTTCTCAGTTCTAAGCAGAAATAGCCCTGAACAAAAGGAAAAATTAAATTTCATCCTACCAAATTTTCAGCACCTTGATGCCATCATTTTACATGGATAGAGAGAGACTAAATCTCTGATTTTGCTTTACATTCAGATTCAGCATCCACCAAGCCTGATGCATTGAACTGTCTGATTACATCACAGACTCGGAAGAATAAGGTTAGAAATGGTACATCTTAGAGAGGTAATATTTAGAGAAACAACAGACTTGAGGAAAAATTTCTCATTATGTTTTGTACAACAAAGAACACTGTAGTTACCTATGTACCCAAGCCAAGATTTAAATATACTTTTATGTACTTCAATATATAAACTATACACAAATATACTTTTTATAAAGTGTATACAAATATATTTTAAATATACTTTTCATGACAAAGCAGAAAAGAAAAGCCTGTGACTCATATTTAGGCTGCAGAGTAGGTTTACATGCAAATCTCTCAAGTCATTCACAGGAGATGTTTATCTGTAGGCAGAAAGCAAACACCTCTCAATACTAATCTCATGTGATTGATATCTGAGTGTCAGAACTCAAGCTCTGAATCTTCAATAAATTGTTCATCCCACACATAATATGCTACTGTATCTATACCTGCCATGAACCCTGTTTGAATCCAGTGCTGCTTGTTTTATGTCAGGCTGTTTATCACCATCCTGGTCTCAAATCACAGGAGCCATCAAACATGTGCCTCATGCACTCAACTGCCAGGTCTGAACTTGGAGTACTCAAAGAGAACCATTATAAATCTCACACACAGTAATTTGTAGCATTTTATCAGCATCCACTAGTCACTGATCATACTGCAGCAGCCTGCAGTCCTCCAAGCCTTGATCCCTGTGATTTCTGCTGGCAACCCATCAGCAGCCTAGCCTGCCTTAGCTCCTGCCTCAGCAATGTGTGGCTCCATAAGCATTGCTTATGGCCCATCCAACAAAAGATAAAAATTGCAATAAGCATACCTTTTCTTTCCTAAAACTGTTGCCTAAAATCAAGGAAAAAACTTTCAAGACAACATTAATACAGCTAAAGTAGAGAGCAGTTCTTTAACAAAAGCTTTCAGGTGCATGGAGTGGATAGGCACACACGCAGCACAGGGTTTTTACAAATTTATAACACTACTTCATTATCATATCTAATGGGTACATCCAACTCAAAAATGTTTTGCCCCTGGTACCCCCCTCAGAACTGCCCCAGTGGAGCCCCTCCAAGGGCTCTGGGTGTTCTATCTTGTTTTGACTACAATATGTCTTGTTATTCCAGTCCAGGGGAATGTGTCCCAAAAAAAGATGTCCTTGCTGCGGTCTCGTGTATTGAAAAGACCTTTAAACAGAAATTCAGGAATGTGGCATAAACAGTGAGAAATTGTTAGAAAGTGTCAGCTGCTACCTTAAGTGTGAGAAACTATTCAGCTATATAAAAATCTACAAATATATATAGAATATTAAAATCTAAAAATATATTAAAATCCTAAGACATCAAAACCACACAGTGTCTCCTAACTTTGATTGTGTTTTCTAGTCCTCTGTAGCTATGTTTTCTGAACCAGATCCCAATAAAAGTGTCAAATTCAGTAGTTCTATCAGACCTGACAGAATGATTTTTACCAACTTGTTTTGTTTGCCTTGTCATTTTTCACCTTCGGTAATGAGAAGCACAAACTAGGGAGGATTGCTTTTATTGCCTGTTTGGATACCAGTAACTCAGAAATGGAGATTAAAACATGTAGAACAACAGCTGCGGTTCCTTGCACACTAAAGCATATTGCCTGTGCCTGTGCTAAACTCCCCTCAAGAAAACAGCAGAAATCTCCAACCTCCACACAGCTTTCGAACAGCTCATGGATATGCCTCAGCTCACATAGATAAGAGCAAAGCCAACACACTGAGACCTGCTGTCCTCCAAGCACCCGAAAGGAAGAGAGCAAGGAACCTCCCCTGCTTGTCTAATATACACCTGATTACATAAAGGAATGGTGTGCAATACTTCCTTAGTTATAACCCTCTTACCAGGGAAAGCCTAGACCAAACCCAAGAAAACTAAAGCACCACAGGCATCATGAGCAGTTTGAGTTCACTGAGGTTGAAGAGAATAGAAAAGAACAAGAGACAAACATCAAAATTTAGATCAAGTAGATCAGATTCCCCCATGCATCGATAAAGGCAACCTTCTGAGAACTTCCAAATCTGTTTCACAGCATTAGCACTTCTTTAAGTAGTTTTAGAATTCTCTGTTTCCACTTCACTTGCAAATATATCCCTGATGGAACATCTCCTCAAGTAAATATTACCCTGATTTCATCAGTAAAACATGCTAACCAAAAAAAGTCTTTGAACTAATCTTTTCCATTGGCAGCTGAACAATTTCTGTCCTGTTGGAAGGACAAATATGTCAGCACAGCAGGTATTTTTAAAGCTGAGTCGAGACCTGACCTTGGTATCAGCAAATACAATACACAGTGGCAAACTAAACCGTGAAAGCAAAATTCAGTCTGCATCTCCACGTGCAGAATTCACTCTTTGATATTTAAAAACAAACTAAGATTTGTAAAGGCAACCACCAAAGTATGGGCAAAACACTCACGCACATAAAGAAAATAATTCTTCTTCCAAATATTTGCTCCTTACCTGACACATCAGTGCAAGGATTTAACAGCCAAACAACATGTCATCTTATGTATAATTGCTAACATTAACTCATGAGCTAATGACAAAGTACCTAAGGCTGTGTTAGATTTAAGGGCTTAATATATTCATCCCTTTTTGTTTAAACAAGAGACTGGAGCTTGCAAGTTTCTGACATTTGTTATTTTTGGCAAAACACAAAGGTTTATAAAGGTTTGTTATGTGTAAGGAATTAAAATGCAAATCTCCTTAGTATAATGAAGGCATTTTGTACACAAGGTTGAAAATTTACCCAAAGTGCAAAAGCAAGTGAATAAATGGTTGCATTCTTAACTGTTCACTGACTTCTGCTCTTCTAATTTGTTTTCCTCACCCGTGCTATTACTAAAGGAGTCATTTATTGAAAGCTCATTTCATCGTGCAGCCCAAAACTATTAAAAAAGGCAGCAATTCCTTTCACTACTTTGAAAAGACAACAGCTTGACGTGCTGTGTATACTGCCTGAATTTAAAGCTATTTAGTTTCTCTTTCGAAGGAAGGTTGTGACAAATCTGTCTCCATGTAGCCCATCTTTTAATCACAAGTTTTAGTAATCATGAGATAGAATATTCCTGGCCTGTTTCACCTAACTATATTTAATAGAAAATGCATCAGGCAGCCATGTCAAAAAAATGAGACTCCAGCTCCCCTTTGTCTGCAATATCAAATCATCTGGTAATGCAAATAAAAACACATCACAGCTCGCAGCTCCAGCTTCAGGTTGTAGAGTAATTGTATGAAGTAATAACTGGTGTGTTTAAGCTTAGGATCATTTCAGAAATGGCTGATGCTGTGTGCTGTAAAGAAATATTAATAGAACAGGCCACTCACAGATCAGAGCCCCAGTGATTTTATCACTGCAATTTGGCATTACACACTTGCATATCAATTAAATGCGTCACTTAAGACATATAGTTATTTTCTTTTATGGAAACAGTCTTTCTCAGTTAATTTAAGCTGCAGATCATGTCCAAATGGTGTCACAGTGAAAACTGCTTACCTTCCCACAAATTTATTTCTATGTCCAGGTATAGCTGATACTTCACACCATTAAATCCCTTCTTTTTCCCTCCTCATCCATTTTTACTCTTAAAACAAGCACAGAACCAGTAGAGCAAGTAGCATGTGAGCAGGTTACTTGTCACCACAGATATCAAACCTGTTTACACTGATCAGAGTAATTATATCATTATGTGTGTTGGTTCATTGATGATGAATGATGCAAAAGGAGAGAAGAACTGAGATGGGCTCTCAGCACTCCATTTAAACTTCCATCAAGAAAACAAACGGTTCCATGAGCAGTAAAACTCCTGAAAGTGTGTCCCTCTGGATTTATGTCCTATGGTTCAACTACCAGCTGTCCAAAAATGAAAGTTCTCCCTGAGCTTCCTCAGTGATAAGAGAGTAATTCTCTGTGGATGCTCTGGTGTTCAAGAGCTGAAGTGCCAATGAACTCATCTATTTGGATGCCTATTTACATTGAACATTTAACATTCTGAAGGTGACATAAAAGTTAGAGAATTAAACATGCCTTACAAATTCTTTTCATAGCTGATACTACATAAACCAAAACACTTCACTAATGAAAGATCCTTCCACTGCAGAATCCCCCACTATTGCTATTTCTTCTTAAAATAACATGGTGTATAAGAAAGTGAAATGTTGCCAGTGGCAGCTGAGAATTTGAAGAAATTTTGAACTTATAAAAGTGCAGCAGCCTATAATTACAAATTACAACATAGACTGTGGACAGTCAAATATTCAGCTAACTAGTTTGATAGTTTCCTTGTACATTTCAATAAATGTTAATTTCCTGCCAATAGTGTACCTGATTTTAATTCTCACACACAATAAAACACAGTCCAGCCAAAGCTAACATTGTCTGCATGATTTCCTAGTAATTAATGATAAGACTGATGTAATAATTGATTTTAAGCAATTGTGTTTAAGCTAGAAGCATATGAAGCTTTTGTAATGAAGTACGAAAGTTCATAACTAATTCTTTTCCACAGAAACATGAAAAATAGCTCTACTTCAAGAATAATTTTTTTAAGGAAACAAAAAAATCGAGTAGTGCATGACCTCACAGAAAGCTGAACACATATATATAACTTCAGCACAAAAAAATATTACATCAATTATTCAGAAAAATAAATAGCATATTTTCATCATGTGAACTACAAAACTGCAGGGTAGCTGTCAAAAAGCTGGTGACGACTGGGTCCAACTTAACTTTGGATCACTTTGGACATTTTGGTGCATAAGATCAGCACAAAAACATTCTCCAACAATTATTCAGACCAAATTACCTCTGTGGATTTATTCCTAAAAGGTACCTCTTAAAGGGAGATTCTCACTTCCCACAGTGTCGTGTGGATTCTGATGATGTGATAGAAGCTTTTGTTGATTATTTCATTTCCATCCAATACATTGTCACTGCTGGCAGAATAAAACCAATTTTCCACTGAAGTCACCTTAGATCCTCCTATTGCCTTCCTAAGAGCTTAAAAATAACAAGGTAAAAATTTAGATGTTTGAAGTGACATTTCTGTCATTTATTAACATTAATAACAATATTAACTTAAAATTTCAAATAATATATACATGCCAAAGTCTGTATGTACATATTTTTATGTATGAAATTCACTGACCTTACAAGGGTGAATGACTGAAAACGACACAGATCCATATACAATCATATAGACCTCAGAGAAATAGGCATAGTTTTCCTCCACAGCTAGAACACTGAAATGCAATAAATCCATTTATAATCATCTTCCAAGCACAAGAAGTTTCCCATAAATGTTGTCATTTGACCTTTTCAGCAAAGGGCACCAAAAGGCCATCGATCTCTCATTGGATTTCGATTACACACACTTTGAACCAAGGATCTTTACATTTACTGCTCTCATTTATCACAGAATGTTGATTACAGGAAACATCCAAATTCTGACATTTCAAAGGTCAGTTTGCAATTTTTAAAAATTCCCCTCCATTATTCATTTTACTGCCTGCTCTACTCCATGAGTAATCCATTAGAAACACAAGTTTACTTCTTGATCTAAACAGTTTGTATCAGAAGCTCAGATATGAGTGGAATTAAAACCCACTAAAATTAAAGACAAATGATTATGCAGGTTATTCATCAGGGAAAAACATTTTGCTCAAGGTAAACATCTTTGAGTTAACACAGATATAGGGATGGTTGATTGTTTTTTGGAAGGGGGGAGGGAAGGTTGTGGATGGTTCTACTAATTGTACTCTAGATAAAAGGTGAGACACCAAACTTGAAAACAAGTGGTGTGTATAATTTTAATTTCTGAGTTACTACATTGCCAGGTACGATGTCAGTAGCATTACAACTCCCCAAATTCCCTGAGGTCTTCAAGTTCATGTCTAGGTGACGTAGCAGGCATGTCTAATCAGCTCCTACATACTGTTTCAACATTTCAGTGAAACACATTCTCTTTTTAAATGCTCATAAAGTACGTGTCTTCTCCCATACATTTGAGTCATTTGAACACTAATAAATGTAATGGATTACTTGTCATTGCATTGAAATAAAGAATTTGTCTAAAATCTTGATTTGGTGCTCTGTTGCAATAATAAAGTGAAATAAATTTTCAGGTTTTGAGCACTAATGTGATGCTCAGTTTCTTAGGAAAGGGGAATTCATCTGTGATTTATTTTTTCATGAAACACAAAGGTACTTGCTTTCCTTGCCGGCAGTTGTTCTGGAATCTTGGCAGGAATAAGTTTCTAATTGAGCTTGAAAACCCCACTGATGTACATCTTCATATACATGGCTACTGGGATGACCAGTGAAAGGATATTAGAACATGAATGGCTTTTTATATTCTTTATCAACTATTTGAAATATGCAAATACCATTAAGTACATTTGCAAGACCACCTCCAAATGCACAACATGGGTATGTTCAGGAGTGGTGTTATGACTTTTTGTGTGGAAAACAGTTTCTACCTCAACATTTCACACTGGCTGCCATTCTGAAAGCTATTATTTGATGGCAAAGCACACACTTGAGGTCCAGAATCACTAAAATATTAAACATGATTTTAACACCATAGAAGATGACAAGAAGCATGAAGTGGCATGACCAAAAGGTGTATAAACAACTCCTTCTGAACATATGGACTCACAGATGCAGGATCGGAACTTTGACGTGCCCACATAGCTCATCTACCTACAAGGCATAGAATAAATCTTCCTGAATTAGTAAATTCTTACATGGTAAAGACAAAAATTAAATGAAAGAAAAAAAAGTGCTTTTTATGCCCACCCCAAACTTTTTTGACTTCTGTTTTCTGAAGAGCTACAGCATGTCAGATGGCTGCTCTTGTTTAAACCATGAGTTGAATCCCTCAGGCACTTCAGATTTGAGAAATGAAAGAAACGCTTCTAAATTACTTCCTTCTCTATCACTTCTATGCTCGGCTCTGCTCTGATTGTGGGTTTTCCTGTTTCTAATTCAAATGAAAGAAGGGAGAATTCTAAGGCACAGCTGGCAGGATATCACACTCCATTTCATTAGTCTTTTTAATAGAGATCAATAATGTTCTCTCCTGTTTTGATGGGATATCACACTTCTTTATGCGTCATGAGAAGCACTTTTGCTGGACTAAATTCCAGCAAGTGCCATATGATCCTTCAGGAAAAGCTATTACGAATTCTTTTATTTCTCTATGCTTATTTCTCTCCTATGTATAAACAGAAAAAAATTCTAAAAAATTTTGAAAGAAGTTACATTTTCCACTTGTAGATGACGTTTTATCCACACAGATTATCCAGGGTGTACTTTACAGGTAATATTTTCTCAATCCTCATTCTGAAATATTTGGGATTTTGTAGTGTTTACAATGTTGCTTAGATTGTTTATATTGTTGAGATTAACAGCAAATTCAGACAAACCCTAACGAACTATACCTTCATTATGGTGCATATTTGATTAATAGATTTATTCAGAGCTTTACAGCTCTTCATTATTCACTAGATTGAGTAGCCTGGATTTACTAGCAGCACCTATGAAAAGTTAACTTTAGAATTGAATGCCTGAACTTATTTGGCATGTTAAATGTATTTAAGCAACAGGAACATTTCCTACATCTCATATTTTAAGGAGGATTAAAAGTGCAAACTACCTGAAAGGGCTGTTCTGTACTCACCACAGCAGCATAATGTATTTCTTTTTATGTTCCTGAACTCAGTCCACTTCATAAAGTGCATTACTCTGTGCTTTAGCTAAATCAATCATCTTGCATTGCATTCTACGTGAAAACTGTGGTTGTTGACTGAGCAATACTTTCTTGTATGTACTGAGCTGGTTTTGAGGTGTTTTCATTAACGTGTTTGATAAGTCCTGACTTTGATCTCAAATATCTACATCAGGAGGAGCTCTTTGGCACACCTCACCTCAGAAGATGTATTTCAGACCAAAGCAGGACACCCCAGTGTCTGCTCTGACAGAGAAAAAGGAAGGCATGCAGTGCTGTAAAAAGAATGAAATGCCCCAAAATTACCATGCTGTCTGAGCTATCTGAGCTCCTTGTTTTGTTTCATGCAGTTCTATTTGACCATTATTACAATTAATTGAGTTAGGACAATTTCAAAAATACACAGCTGTAAGATTCAGCCAACTACAGATGGGCTAAAAATCCCAGTTCACCAAATAGATACAGCACAGGTCTCAGCTGAGTACAAGTCATAAAAGTCACAAGTATAAAGCTCAAGTCTGAGTTCAATTGAACAATGCAATGCCTGAAACTGGACCTAATTTCTGAAAGTCAAAATTATCTTCCTTTCCCACTACTGCAGGATCGGGCAGTGAAACTCACTACCCTGAACACTGACTGTACAAAAAAGCATACATTCTCATTCAGTGGGGTGGCTCCCATTTAGGTAGTCAGAACAGAATTTATGGCGACTTATGAAAACCATATCTTACCTAAGTAAATCAGATCCACTGAGATAATGTACTGAGGAAGGAGGAATGGGCTAGACCCTCAGGAACACAATTTATCTTTATTATTTTCAAAAGTCTTGCTGGTCTAATAAAGTCCCTGTGTTTAAGCATGAGTATAAAATCAGATACTTTGGTAAGGTTCTTTACAATCCATGATGAGCCAAAGCTCAGGAAAACTTCAGTTCCTGATACAAGCAGAGAATTTGGACTAAGGTTATCACAAAAAGGAATTCACTACGAACTATTCAGTATTGTCAAAACTGCTGGCAGTTTATAAAGAAATCCCATATATTGTAATCACAGGGTTGTTTTGTTTTGAAAAAAGGTCTAACTTCTTAAAATCACCCCAACTGACTGCATTCCTTTCACAACAGCATTTGTTTAAAATAGCACAACAAAATATGAGAAGGAAAAATGTTATCATTTATAAAATTCCTCTGCCATAAACGAAGTCTGCATAAGAACTTTCTGATCAGGAATCATATGCTTAATATCCATTCTTCACAGCCAGAAGGCTGCATACAATTCTCTAATTGCATTTAGGCACTGCTTCAGGACATGACAGGCATGTGCAGCAGTTGTATTCAACAGAACTCCTGCGTGCTGCTTGGGTTCAGTTCAGAATTTTTTATTTTTTTTTTTAATTTGAGAATAGGAACTTCTTGAACTGGTTCAATATTTCTAGTATAAACAAGCATTTCTGAGGCTGGTACATCTCACTACCACCCTCGCCCACTGCTCTGCATACAATAGAGAACCCATGTTTAACAGAACTTGCCTACCATCAGTATAACCAAGATATTTGAACTGTTTGTACCAGTGAACACTCAGTGTCAATATTAGATAAAGCACTTAAGAGATTATTGTGGAGCAGAGTCTTTCACAATGCTAAAAGCAGACAGATTAAAAGATAGAGCATGTCTCAAACTCAACCACTGTATGACTGTGCTTATCCATCCTGCACTCTCCTTATGCATTTTCTCTTGTCACAAGCTTGTCATCTTGTGCAGCAGACTGGAAAACTTTGAGGGGAAAAAAAAAGAATCAAGCTGAGGCCAAAGGTGGCTGAGCTTTGAAAGATGAGAAGATTTTGGTTCCAGTAGCGTAATTCCAAAATTGTGTTTAACAGGTCTATTGTTTCAGAATTTAAGTTCCAAAGACATTGGGGACACCCATGGACTTCATTTGAACTTCTGGGTGGCATTTGAATCTCTGCTGGAAACTATTTTGATAACAGAACATATCTTCCCTCCAACATCTTATTAATGATAAACATTGTCAGAATTGTCCCTTAGTGATCCTTAGTAAACTATTACTTCAATAAAATTTTAAGTTCCTAGGCACAAAGGGTCCAAGTGTTAGTTCAGCTGACTGTTGCTCACTGAGTGACTTGATTTTAGCATCTAAGCAGAAAAATCACAATTGCTCTGTCATTGAGATAGGGTTTACTTCTGAAAGGCCAGCAAGAGTTTCATACCCAGCATACCCAATTTCAGAAAGAAAAGACTACAAAGAAAAATATCAGACTGTGCATCAAAACTAGGTTGCCAACAAGATTCGTAAGTTTTACGTCTTTGTTAAGTGAGAGGACGAGAGAAAGGAACTCCAGCACAGAAAATTACATGATCATGCAACACCATTATAAGATTACAGGCTTGCAGGTTTGCAGCAGGACCTACCTGTGCTTCACGTCTGCCCCTTGATACCGGTGTCATTTTTAAATGAGAGCTCTGAAAGATTGCTTAACAGCAGGTTAATCTCATGTATTCTTATGCAGCCTGCTATTGTAAAGGAATAGCAGCAGGCCTGAAATCAGAAGTGTGAGTTAAATTGACTGCTTTTTATGGGGTTTTTTTGTGGTTTTTGTCTTTTTTGTTGGCTTTTTTCCTGACTGCAGAGTATCATGTTTCTGGCAGTTCAACCTGGTTACACTCTTCACTGAATGCTGAATTCTATATTCAGATACCCCACAAACAAGGAGTACTGTGCACTTCCATCATAAAGCCATCTCTGATACACAGTGTCTATATACCATGGCTCTTGATTCTATTAAAGTTGATAATAAACAACCCTCTGTAACAGCCCCTCATGGTGGGAAGAAAATTACTGAGCTCAGCAGAGCAGTTTTTGGGAGACTCCAGCCAGCAGTGCTGAGCACAGTGCCTCCTGCATGTGCAGCTCTTGACTATTTCAAGGGTACTTACAGGTTGCAGCACCACTGTGTTCCATTTTCACTTAAGTAATTGACACAAGCATAGATTCATGTTGTGCCACTTGCTGTTCTCACAGCCTTTGTCTGAAAAATCAAGACTCAAGAGCACAGTACCTCATTTTTCAGGAAATTGGTAGAAAGGCAGAGTACTTTCAGCTTTTCCCATACTCCATAGTTTAATTCTCATCAGTTTTAAGGGTTTGGGTTTTTTCTAAGGCTACAAAGAGAAGAGAAATGGTAATCAGAACGAAATAAAGATTTCACACTACATAATACCTTGCACATGAATGAATTACAGTGGTCACAAACATGAAGATTGCTCCAATAGACAGTGAGGAAAATTGAACCACAGTACTTCTCCCTTGTCTAGCAATTTTCTCCCTTAGACATAGTCTCTTCACCAAAATTAAGCCCATTCTGTTCTCACAGAATCTCACTCTCAAACCATCATTTACATTCAAGAGTCCTTGCTCAGTTCTTACATGCTACCAGAACAAGATAGGAATGTAGTCCATTAACTTTATGAATTAGTAGTATAATAAAGACCAAAATACAATCAACTAACATTCAAAATTAATAGCCGGTATATTTTTAAGCAATTTATGTTATACTCATCCAAGAAAAAAAAGTAATTAAAATTTACTCATATTTATTCCCTAAATGAACCAAACTTGAAGGGCAGATGATGCAAGTTGCTCATGGACCAAGACCACATAGGCAAACTTCAGCCAAAAGAAATGAGAGGCATTCATTATACAAAAGAGGGATTTTGGATGGGAAGATGGACAAGGCCTGAAGACATTGACACTGCAACAAGTAAAGGTCAATATGACACTGATGGGACCGAATTCTAACAGGGCACACAGTAACAGTAGTCAAAATTAAACCCTTTGTAGGATGAATCAGAGTAGTCAGTGGGCTCATTTATGCACTTGAATTTTAATTGCATTGCAGGAATTATTTCTGACTGGCATTAAACATTTGCTCCTGTGGAATGCCAGAGTGAAAGAGCAAGAAGCTGGCAACACTTCTGTTTCCCCATTTTATCCAAAAGCCCCACCAGGGCCTCTAAGACTCAAAGCTCTTATTTTAAAGGAGTAGATGTAAAATCCTTACACCAGCTCACCTGAAATCCACAAAACTGACTGCATCTCCCTTCACCATTCCTTAGTCATTCCCTTTGCTTGCTTATCTCTTACTGTATATACTTTTGTTTTCTTTCTTCACTGGCTCTCAGAATAGTCAGGAGTGTATGGCAGCCTTCACATGTATTTGCTCTCAAAGTAACCTTGAAGAGGAGAAAAAAAAAAAGGCACTGACATTTTATGAACAAAGACACTTTTAAAAAACTTTCTACAATAGTTTGCATTGAGCTTACTGAATCCACTCTTTCATGTGATTGACTCATTATTTCCCATCAGTTCCATCAGTAAGAATGATTTCCAATATTTTTCAGAAAAAAATACAATGTCAGTAGAGCGCAGTCAAACACAATGGCTGTGAGTAGCTCAATAGAATGAATTACTCTTGCATAATTCTCCTTGCTCTGCAAAGAGACATTCTGCAGCATCAATTAGGTTCAGCAAACATTTCATTTAAAGTCAAGAGCTGGAAGAATAACGAATTTCTTTGAAGTATGATGACAACACAGGTAACAGCACAACTAGAAAGAGAGAAATTGTCTGGAAAACTCATTTACATAAGAAATTGTATCATGTGACCTTCTATTAGATCTGATCTTGTGAGAGCTATCACTATATGAATTCATCATTCTGCAAGCAATTCCTCATTTGAATAAAGATTATTTGCAGCAAATTATTGCACTGGGCTCAGTGACCTCCTATAAAGGGTCAGTGAGAACAGAAATGATAAATACAATGGACAAGTACAGAGTACTCATGCCCAGTGAATTTCACACCCTATTTATATTTACTGTTAATTTGCTGCAAAAGGAAATATCTGAATGCTAGTGGACTTACATGAGACTCTCTGTGTGTCTTTAGTAGATTTGGGGTTTCATTTTGTACAAAGATACCAAATATATTACTAAATTGTAGATGTGTATATATATATAATCATATTTCTGGTTCTTACAGTTGTCACAGGACTCTCAAACAAGGATTTTTATGAGGGGCATTGATGTACAGCTTTCCAAGAAAACTTAATTTGGGAGATGATGGAGATAGTAACAAATACGTACATGCAAGGTTGGCATTGGCACTCTGGCATATAGAAGGAATAGAACAGACATACACAAAGAAACAAAGCTGGATAAACTGGGGAGAAAATTAAGGGGGAATCATGAGCTGAAGGGAGAAGGCATGGAAGCAACAAAGAATAATTTGATTCAGTGATGCAAAATGGATGCCTTGAAGTTAGAGAAGAACAGCAGCACTTGGCAACAGCGCAACAGAAATACTTTATTTCCAAGACTACAAAAATATAACTTTTTGCAACCATTTGTTTGCAGGTATTTAGCATGTCATGTTGCAACATGTGCAGATATTTCGTCTGGGATTTCACTGCAGGTCTCAGTAGCCTCACAACAAAATTATTTTCTCTTCACAATAGCATCATACAGTGACTGTGCCAACAACTTCAGCCGAAAAGAGTTCTCCAGACACTACAAAATCCAAAATGTCATTGTCAATAAAGGATGAAACCAACTAGCACTGATTTGTTTCTCCAAGAAACATGAAAGGGCTTCCTAGTAAATGCGCCAACCTTTAAGAAAAATAAATTTCCATTATTCAAAACAATTGCACATTGGAAACTTACCTTTTTCCCAATCAGCTTATATTCTTTTGACAATGAATCATAGTAATTAATGAGTATCATTTAAAAAAATAATTAAACCTATGAGCATGTATGTGTTTATAACACATACAGATAGATGAAAATAATATTTGCTCTTGTTTTTTGTTTTCAGATTACAGAACATTTCGTAATAGAAAACATTAGTACTGCAGACCTTCTTGCTCTGCTGCTTGAGGGATGTTTTCATCCCGTCTTACTTTTTGGGAAACTGTGTAAAACCTTTTTTTGTTTGGCTTTTCTGAGGGGAAGGAGGGTGAAGAAAGTTTTGCTCCAACAGGAATAAAAGCACTTTTCTATCATGGTTCTAGCATGGAATAGTGATAAGTAAGATGAGTCTTAGTTTCATGAAGGTGCAGTATTGATTTCCTATATTTACAATTCAGTCTTCTTTCTAAACATCATGATGGTATTTGTCAGTAATTTTTAGTTCAATGGTATAACTGTCTAAATTACATCATATCACTAATTATTTTCCACCCCATCCTGTGACTTTCTACATAAAATAAAGCAATTTGGTTTGCCCCTACTAAAAGAACCTGCAGATCCAGATATTATTATTACCATCAACATTATCATTAATTTTAATGTTTAATAATAAAAATAGGTTTAATTCTATGTATTATATATTCATACTTAGCTAGGTGCCTTTTTCAGCATTCAAATGAAAGCCTAAGTGACAGATGAGTTATCCTGCAGCTCATCCAGACCAGTTTTCTGATTCCAACAGCACCCAATTATTGCCCGCAACCAACAGTGCCAAACTATTCACTAATGAAGTAATAACTCGAGCACCACTCTTGAAAGCACCTCCTGCAGTCAGCTTTATGTAACATCCCTGCACTGACAGAAAAAGAATAAAATTACTATGATGTTTGAAAGAAGATGTTATTGAAACGCATATCTGACCAACCCATACCCTGCCACTTACCTCTGACAAATTCAAGTGCTCAAATCCTGATCCAAATCCAGATCCTGTGACAGTCAAAATGTCTGTGTATCCTAGACCTGGATAAAGTCAATGATCCATCAAATTCACAGTTAAGGATACCCAGAGGTATCAAAAACTTGGTTTTGAGGATAAATTGATGAGAAATAAAGTAATTAAAGACTAAGAGTGGTCAGAAATATTTCATCTCCTAAAGCTGTGGCTTTAGGAACTTGAAAACTTCAGAATGTTTGAATATTCAGATCTACCTTACAAAAAAGAGTTAAACTGGCAACCTGAGTATACATACACACATATACATCATCACCATCAATCATCATGGCTAGGCTTCGCGAACGAAGATTTACAAGGGCTCTACCCACGCTTGCTACAAGCACACTGGTGGCTAAAAAGGCCAATGCGAGATAGGC
>JAWWEE010000122.1:6852718-6870273 GCA_035221455.1 Xenops minutus
GCTGCCTTGCTCTTTTGCCTTTAATAAAATTTTGGTGTTTCAAAATTTTATATTTGTAGTCCCTTGACTATAACAATGGTCTTTCTCTGTTATTGTGTGTTTGTTGTTTTATGTTGGGTTTGCCCGATGGTGGTTGTTGTTTGTTTTTTTTGTTTTGGCTTTTTCTAGTTTTTTTTGTTGTTGTTGTTGGTTGGTTTTGCTGTGTTTTTTTAGTAAAAATTGTTACTTTGTTTCTACTCCTTCCTCTTAAGTCTCAATATTTATTTTAAAATTTACAGTAAGCCTTGGAGGGGGGAGTCTCTATTCCATTTAAGGTCTGCCTCCTCAGCAACATTTTCTTTAACCCAAGACAACCTCTTAGAGAGTAGGGAGAAAACAGTTTATAACACTAGTGTTCACAGATATGTATATTAATGTGCACTTGTTTTCTCTTGTTCATTAACAGACTTCCCAGTTTGAAAAATTCAGGATGTTTTAGCCAGAGCAGTAAATTAAGAATTGTCTACTTTGTTTTGTCTCCTCGAGTTTAAAAAGCAACTCCAGGCTAAAAGGAAGTGTTTATCTTTTTAACTGCTCAACAGTGTTGAACTGCTGAGCCCAAACAGAATCAATCCCCCATGTATTCCCACAGGCGTTAATTAAACTGGGTTTCACCTACTGATGGCTACAGTCTCTGGGATGGGCATTAAAGTTCTGTCTTGCCAGCAAACACAATTTTCCAAAAGTCTGACTGGAACTGAAGTTGAGCATCAAAACACAAAGCGACCATATTAGACAAGAGTTTACCAAGCCCTGTAGCCTACTTTCTGAAGAGGCAAAGAGCAGATACTTTAGGAAAGTTAAGAATTGTGAAAACGGGGTCTAATTTTAATTTCAACAGGCATATCAAGACTTGCTGGATTAGGTCCTGTTCTTCAGGAAGTTTTGGTGGATTGCCCTGTTGTGAATGTGACTGTTTTCATATCTATACTTTTGGCACACATGATCCTATAACAGTTGAATGACACACTGTATATAAAAATTTCTTTTAAAGCCTTTCTACATGTCTAGATTTCTTTGACTCCTCCCGGACTTTTTCCTACATCTCCTCTGTCTTGTCTGAAATGGGCTGATCAAAACTGCACATGAAGGGGCACTATGTTTAAAGGCTTTTTTTTTAAACTCCCATTATGAACGTCCTATTAATTGTATCAAGCACCATTGAGAATTGCGTGATTACGTTCTTAAGAACACTATTTGCTACACTGGTTTTTGACTGGAAAGACTTAACTCAGCAGCCAATATGATACATTTGACTTTTTTCTGCCATTTTATAATAGATAATAAACACACTTTCAATCTTTTCCTGACTGCAGACTTCACCCACTCATTACTCAGTCACTTTTTAATATTTCTGAACACAGATATCTCTCTCTTGGTGACCCTATGTCCCTCACAGAACAAAAAAGTCCCTTTAGTTTAGTTGTTCTTTCCCAGCCATTTTTAAGTTATAAATTCATAACAGAACCTTCCTTTTCATTCTGACAGCAGAATTTGTTTTTACATATGTGATAAGAAACTATGTCAAAAATTTTGGAAAATTCATGTTCAGGTGCAGTATTATCACTTAGATCACCTTTATCCAGGCACTCAGCACATTGTTTGAAATTTATACTGTATGACAAGTCTAAGTAGTGTCATATCCCAGTTTGCTATCTATGCATTACTAATTTTAGTACAACCAACATAAATAAAGCCAGCTTGTATATGCATGTATGCCTGTGAGAATATGTAATCAGGCACTTCACAACTGTAAGTGATTAAAGTATTCTAATTTCTAAGAAATATCTTCATCCAATGACTTACCTGACTTTTTTCCAGGTTAGCTTCTTCCAAGAGCTGTATGCAATCTTGGACTTTTGCAACGGCATCGTACTTCTCACTTTCTAGATTAGCAGCCTTGGCCTGAAGCTCTCTGATTTGTTCCTCCAGGGCTGCTCTTTCTGTTCTCAGTTGTTCAGCATCTTGGACAGTAACACGTAATCTACAAGACAGTAGTAGTTTTACTCCTTTAAAAATAACATGGTTAATTAAGACACTAATCCATTCAAACTGAACTAGTAGGAAGCATCTATTCATAAGTTGCCAAAACTGCCTTGTTTTCTACTTGGTTTTGAGTTTGACGTTAATCAAGTCCTAGAAAGAAACAGAACTAAAGGAGTTCACTCACATATCTAATCTCAGAAGATTCTTGGAAGAATGTTCTATCCGGGGATATATCTCTGAAAATGTTCTGTATTAAACCAGAATAGAACAGCCCCAGAAGAAATAAAGTTTTCCTCTGTGGAGGAAACAGAATAATTGAATGTGGGCAATCAACTTGTGCTATACTATTACATGAAAAACACTGGTAATTTTTACAACAGCTCAGAAATTTTTATTGTTTAATTATGATTGTCAGTTTTGGTAGGCATGAGAAAGGGCAAGAGAGCCTCAGAGGGATCCTCAAAAAAAATCTCAGAAAGTTCACAGGTGCAGCTGGTTCAATGAAGTGCACAGTTCTAAATATCCACAGCAAGCACTTTGGCAACACTCGTCCTGCCGTCTCAAGTAGCAATGCTTTGTTACCTTCTAACATGTCTGTCATAAAACATACAAAGACAGACAATTACTCTATTTCTGTAGAGTCAAGGCATCATTTTTGCATGTATCCTGTTATTAACACCCAGTGAGTTACCTTTACCTGGTTTCTAATTGTTTTAAACTAGACTGCATTTGCTGCAAGCATTTGTCAGATGCTGTTTCTCTTTCCCGAGCAAATATCATGTCTTCTTCCTAGAAAGAATAAAGGTGTTATCCAGACATGATCTGAGCTTCCCTGAACAAAACAGACTCCCATAAAACAAGCTAGATAACAACTGGCAAGTAATTTAACATGGGCATTAAGAAACTGACTGACCATTCAATTGCAACAGAAATTACTCCTCTGTCTAGAATACCTTTCTCTCCAATTGGCTGTGAAGCTTCTCTCTCAATTTGGTCATTTCCTCAAGCTTAGCATTTGCTGCCTGTCCATCTATTTTGGCTTGTCTGTATATAAAGAAAACAATTATTATAGAGGAAAAAGAATGGCTCCAGTACAACTTTGTTGAAATAGCTGTCAAGGGCAGTCAGAATTCTTAACACTGTTCTTACAGGGCCAAAGAGGTTTCCTCCTTTTCTTTCTTACTGTGCGGCACATTGAGAGGAATACTAAATTCCAAAGTCCTGTGGAAATGTCTTCTCAAATTCAGCTTAAAAGGAAGGTGTATGCATAGATTAAATATCTGGGAGGACTAGGCAATCAAAAATTCTAAGTGATTCAATAACTTAGGTATAATTAGCCACCGATACCTATTAGAGAAGTCTTTTACAGAATTTGATGTCACTTTTTAAAGCAATAGGACTAGGAATTAAAAAAAATCTTTAAACATTTCTAAATAATTTAACTGATGTGCTTTGTAATTTGAACAGTTTTTACGAGCTGAAAGAGAAAAAAAAAGGGACTAGTTAAAGAATTTTGCTAATAATGACTAGTGGTTCTTTGTCCTCAGTAGAAAAACCTATTGAAATCAGCAACCCTTTTACTCCTCTGACTCAGGAACAGAAAGACACAGAGAGCCCTTTACCTACCACTTATTGTAACCCAATTATTCAGGCTGCATTATTAGGCTAAATTTAAGGACCAATGACTGACTGTATGATAAAGTTAAAAGAGATCAAACAGATTAGTTAACACAAACTGGAGCACTAATAGTAATGAAAGAAGCTAGAAAACATTTAATACTTTTAACAATCAAGCAGGAATTTCTGATAGAATTTTTTTTAATAAATAGCATAAAAGATAAGCATATTATACGTACATGAAAGTCTTAAGAAATTACATAATCCAAGCAATTTTACAGCAAATACTTTATCTCAGCCTTTCAGGAAACTTTCAGGGAAGTTAATTTGATTACAATTTCTTTAAAAAGCAAAAACTACAATAAAAACATTATTCCCAAACACTTGGTCTTCATTGCAGGTCCAAAACTTTGATCTTAGTCCATTTGAATCATGCGTCTTTCTCCTACAAAAAGTACTGTTAAATTCAGGAAGACATAAATTGCTTTCCCCAAAATATTTAAAAGGTGTTGTAAAAGAAAAGAAAAACTCAAAAGGCAGCATAAGAAGGGAAAAATAAGAAAAACATAAAAAGGTAATAAAAATCAGAACTGCTTAAGCACTAAAAAAGCATTTTAAAGACCAAATTCAGATTCAGATCAAATGCAGAGGTGTGCCGTTTTACAGGCAACAAATTGATTCCAAAGATACAGCTTTTATTCTTTACTGTACAGTACATCTTTAACATAATCTCGGCAAGTTATCTCTAAGAGCTTTAATATTCTGAAATGCAGATACATACTCTAGTAATGCCAAATTTCTTAGTTTGTGTGTTTTATCTAATCCACACAAACCTAAATAAAACCTTAAATCTCTAATACACAAGATGTTTTTTTAAATCTGCTTTTCCATTCAAGACTTAGTACTCAATCCCCATAAATCATGTAGATCTATTAACACCATCCCAAAGGATTAGAACTGTCTGTGCTATATAATGCTACATAATCCATGCAAACTATGTCTATGTAGCTTAATGTTAGAGAAGCAAGTGGTGAAAATATTCCAGACTTCTTGAAGAACCACTGCAGCATTTACTTTAGGGCTACATAGAGCTGCTGTCATTAACTTTGGTAGTAACACACTGTACAGTTTTTAGGGTTGCAAGGACATTTAGCTGACCTGAGAGGAAGGTGAGTGTAATTAGTGTCCATTACAGATGCAAAATTCCTCTGAGATGTTCTTTACCCAAACTGAAAATCCCATTGGGAAAGTAACAACTGCAAAGGTTCTTCATGATCATGGCCAAACTAAACAGTTACAAAAAGACTCAAGAAAAATGCGTTGAGCAGTCTTGCCCAGGTGGAACACATTAAATCAGAAATCTAGCATTCTGAAGTGAGAAGGACAATAACTAATCCAGCCCTGTGGGTGCTTAAATGGGAGGCTAAATTCACTCATAATTTCAGTAGTTATAAAACAGCAACTAATCAAAAATATGCATACATACTTGGGCATGTGGGAGTAGTTCAGAGCAAGATAATCCACTAGCTTTCAGTCAGTCACAAGCACTTCTACCTTATAATACACCTTCTTCTTGAAGCTGTAGTATAAGCAAAAAACATACACTTCTCCCATCTACTATCCCCACTCTCTGCTATATAGACAGTTTTACAAATCCTTTTGTGTTTTCATAGCTGTGAATCATAGAGTTTGGCCATTTTTGTTGTCATGGCCTATTCTAAATTATTTGATCAAAGTGGTGTCATTGAAGAATTTCATGTAAGTCTAAGGATCACGCTTAAAAAGGAGCTTCCTTTAAAAAATGAAATAGAGATGAAATCAAAGGAAATCATGATTATCAGTAATTTTGACAAAAACACTCAACTGTCTGCTCAACCACAACCTAAATGATTTTAGAGATTTTGTTGGTTTGGTTTTGGCTGTTGTTTTTTTGCTGTTTTGTTTTTGACAAAAACTGTTGAGTAGTAGAAATGCAGAAATAAACTAAAACTGGATGGCATTTACTGGACATCTAAAATGGGTTCAGTGAATGGCAATTGCTTTTGTTCCCACTTCCATGAGTCGATGGTCTTGCATTGTCATGCTTACAAAGATTTATAGATTAGTAAGAAACTAAAACAGTATTTTCATGTTAATATGTTCTGCAAGGAAAGGAATTTTAGAAAATAGAAGTATGGCAATGGTGTTCATTCCCTTTGAAGAATTAAATGGTGGCACACACAAACAAATCACAAGTGATGATTGAGTTTGGAAATACATTACTTTAGTGGATACACTGCATACCACATTAATCTTTGATTGCTTATCACATTTTCCTTCTTCAAAACACACTATTTTGGAAAATAGTTTTTCCATGGAAAAATCCTGGATAATGAAAATAAGAGGTACTAATAAGTTCCCCATAAAAACTCATCTTCAGTGATTGACGTAAATCAGCATTTGTAACCAGCTTCTGATCCTAAAGGTATTGTACAAAAGAAATGTAAAAATAAACACTGTTTAAGACAAAATTTAAGTACATTTTAAGTTTATGAATTTAAAATTTCATTTAAAAAAGATTATTTCATGCCTTAGGTAATGCTATAAAGAAAATAAATAATTAGATAATTACTCCTTTTTTTATTCTCAGCCCACAAATCCACTGTACTAAAATTAGATTTTAATTTTTTAATTTGACCTCAGAGATCACTAATTTAAAGAGGGAACAGACACAGTAAACTGTCATTGGATAGACTTAGGCTGTAAAGACAAATAATCATGAAACTGTGTCACAGATATTGTTCTATATTTTCCTTGATATACTCCAGGAACGTAATGAACACTACTCTTACCTCTAACTTCTATAGAACCTATGGTTTAGAGCTCTTTACTGATAAGTGGATACAAATTTTACTAAAAACATTAAAACTTGAAGCTTGTTTGAACATTCAAATTTCAGAACTGTAATGAGTAGCCATGTAATTGGATTTTGAGTAAACTATTCTCATGAAAACTTATCTTCAGAGTCAACTATGCTGTGATACTGACACTTTGATCCTTTTAAATCAAAGGTCAAATCTTGAATATTTCAGGGAAAAGCTGAACCAAACAACACTAACTGGAAATATATTACCCTAACACTACTGATGCACACATCTCTAATAAGCTGCAGAAGCATTAACTGGAACCATTGTAACTACCAGTATGAAATTAGCCTGCAGTACAAACAAGGCCCGTGATACAGCAGCAGGTTATGAAAACATATAGAAAAAACATTAAACATTTTTTTAAGTTGTCTGGTTTATACCTCAGTTGTTGTCGTAGCTGCTCTAGTTCCACATTCTGTTCTGTCACAGTTCTCAGCAACTGTTGATTGGTCTGCAAAATAAGGAGATATTTGAAACATATTCCTTATACTACTGAAAATGTTAAGTATTCAGAATTTTTATACACCATTTCTACAGAACATTGTATCATAAAGATAGCAAATAAGGTTTATTTAACTCTGTGGCTGGTCTTCAAGTGCCAAGTTTTATGTAGAGTATTTTAGGAAAAAAGGCAAAAGCAGAGTGATGTTCCTCCCCTTCTTTCCCCATATTTTCGTAATGTAAGAACTTCACCAGACAAAAATTGTAGTAGCTCAGACCTGTCATCTGCACTTCCATGTATGTCTTAGTTTAAAAGAAAACTAAGATGTTTATCTGGACCTAGGAAAAAGGTTCCTCTTTCACAAAACCACCACAACCTTTGAAATTAAGAGATTTTAATCAGACAATGTATAGAAAATGATAACAGCTCTTAACTGCAAATATATATATAACCAAAACCAGAACAAACAGCAACAACATAACTAAAACCTTCGAACAAAGGAAGTCCTCTCTCTGCCCCTTCGGCGCAGTGTTTCTAAACTACCTGTTCTGAATGCTAAGAGTTAATTGCCAGACTGTCATGGAATACCCAAAGTGAAAGCCCCCTCCTGCCCACATGTATTGTTTTGGTTTTATAATACCAATAAAATGTCAGATAAAATTAAGTCAGATAATCAACATCATGAGATCTTTCTATAAATTTCTGCAGTTTACTTCAGTTTTCACTACCGTAAATATTTTAGTATCAGCAGTGAATGTTGTTGCCTTAATACTGAATCTCATTTCCAGAACACATATAAATATGCTGAACAACTCCAACCTAAGCATATCTAGGAAACACAGCTGTTTTACCACAATAAAAAAACTGATTAATTACTCTGTCTCTTCATTTCTATTTTTCAGTTTGTTATCAGAAAAAAAGGCATGCTGCTTTATCTCATGACATGCCTTTGGTAACAGATAGTGCCAAATGTCTTTTGGATAATGCAAACAAATTGCTTCCCTTTATCTTAAATCTTTTGTTTCACTTCTTTCAATTAGTCTAACTCTTTTCTCTCAAAATCATTTCTTTCCAACTCTATGATTTTAAATATACAGCAATTTGGTTTTTTTAAGGTAACTACTGATTTGCTTGTAACAACAGATCAAACAGTTGGTAACTTCCAAATCCTCAGCAAAACTGCTTTAGAGCACATCATTGTATTTACTTGAGACTGTTTTCAGACAGCAACCCTCCAGTAACACTAAGGTATCTACCTTTAGACAATAGTTAATTTTGAAACAATCCCTGACTACATAAGGCAAAACTTCCTCTTTTGGAGTAGCGTCCTGTTTCCAGCACCACAGTTGAAGAATGATGGTGCAATTTGAAATAATTCAGAAGTGAGCAAGAAGAATGATTAAGTATTTTAAAAACATTGTCAAAGAACATTCAGAGATTTGACTTGCTTTCAACAGAACACAAAATGCAGGGAAAGGAAAAACAGGCAATATACAAGTTTTCTGTAACAGAAGCACCACGACAAAGCTTGCACTAATCTTTCCTTCCTACCTATAATGTTTCACATGAAAGAAGTAGGCTTACATTTTAACAAGAGGTCAGAATGTGAGCAAAAAAAGGTTTCAGCGATAGAGACAAGAGAGTAAACTGCTAGAGTAAGTTAGGAGTCTTTTTGCACTCCCATAATTCAAAACAAACATTAAAAAAAAAAATCACACAGGAATCATGTCTTTCAAAGACAAAGTTGCTCAGTCAAAAACTTCATCCCATCTTTCACCTCAATTTTTCTACAATACTAAAACTTTGTCAATTTTGGAAGTCCTAGGCTAAAGCTTGGCAACTAAGAAGCCTCACAATCTAAGGCTGTGGAAAAAGCATTGGAAGATTCTTACAGCTCAGAAAAATGTGCAAATCAATGACAAAGACACTGAAGTCAGTAGTACCAAAATAGGAATGAATAAACATGTGGCAGAACTAGCATATGAAAGAGGGCATCATTTAAATAAACTTTTCCTTTGTGAAGATGGTTTTTAATGTGTAAGTGAAGTACATAACCACATACTATAATTCTGAGTGTAAGGTTACCACTGAATTCTAAAAAAAAGAGCTCACATATATTAAAAGCTAACCTCTCAACGACCTTGACTTGGTATTTGGAAGTTAAGAATAAAGCCATCACTACTTGATTTTTGTCTGGTACCTAGAGGAGTTTGCAAATTTGAGTGGCACTTTTTTTTTTCCATCCAGGTATTTATGAAGGACATCTTGCTTTTGTTTTACATTGAGGGCCTAGTGGGAAAAAAAATAAAATTACTAGCTCACCGTTCAGACGGTTTTACTTACCAACTCTATTTTCTCACTGGCTATGTGCAGTTGCTGAGTCAATTGCTGAAAGCTAGTCAGTTGATCCTAAAAACAGAATACAAAGCTTCTTGTAATCATTGTAATAAATAGTACATAATTAAAGTTTCATCATCAACTGAAAATATTTTCACGTAAACTATACATGTAGCAGGAAATTCAGTATGCCTTTGTAGCTTTTCATTAGATAGCTTTTAGCAGTTGATCTCATAATCTAGAAAATTAGATTTACTAACGAACCATGTATCTAATTGTCACTCAGTTACAAAATGCCTCCTTCCAAAACTCATATGCACTTACTCTCAAAATAAGAAAGCACACATGAGCAGTGCCTTTAAAGAGCCACGCAGACTATGATGCTACTACAAGCATTTTTGCTAAGCACAGTAACAGACATGTACCCCTGAATTTAAAAATGCCAGTATGGATATGTTTAATTTGCTCTTTGCCATATGGGATGTCTTGTGTCCATACAAAAAATTGGCTCGGTTACACTCTTGAGTCCCTGAACATGAACTCTGCCATCCAAGGAAAACTAGCATAACAGAAAAATCACCTGCAGCATGCCATATGCCTTCAGAGCATGGAGAGGACTGAAGTCCCTGAGCTGAAATATCTACTAATTGTGCTGCATTAATCTAACAGTCTCAAGATCAAGTATATGCCAGAATCCTCTTCCTGCAACTCCCTTGCCTACTATATCCAATCCTCATGATATCCTCTCTAGTCTTTGCTTTCTGTCAATTCTAATTTTAGTTGGTCTTACCTATTTCTATTTACCTCTGACAGGCATTTTATAAAAGCTAAATCTAAAAAAGTTTATTTAACTGAAAAACTGTTTTTTTCTGGAAGATCAGTAGCATTTAAGAATAAAAGGCTGATTAACCTCACTCTTGTTACGAGGGCATTAAAATACACCAAATATTTAGTTATTAATGAAAAGCGGAATCTGACAGCCCTAAACCCTCCAACAGCTACCAAAGTCACCTACTATGTGAGTATGTTACCATTAACTAGCAATAGAACACAAGAAATAATCTAGTAGAATAGGAGCAGAAAGCTGAAAATACACAGTCCTCATAACAATTCCATAAAAGTTATGAAACTTGATAGAGCACTTGATAGAGCTAGACAGATATTTATCCTGTTACTCAGAAAAGATCATGTTGCTAAGGTGAATATGAAAAAAAACACCCAAAATCAGTAAAAAAATATTTCTGAGGTAACTGTGCCCCTAAGTCAAGTGTACTTGAAAACAGAAAGGAAGTATTAAAAAATTTGTAGCTTTTCTTTACAGACCTAGAAATACATGCAGTGAGATATATACAGGCATAAAGTTTCTATTAGTTTTTCACACACTGAACATCTTTGTGTAGCCCATAAGAACAGAAGGGCTTTTCTATGATTTCCCCAGAAACAGCAAAAGAGAAACAAGCTACTAAACACAAGCTAACTTTGGGTGACTGTTACGGAAAATAATTAACTGTACTGTCAGAACCCATCCACTTCAGTTTGACTACATATAGATCCAGAATCTCTACAGTACAGGAAGACATACAAAAATTAACAAAAAAATAAAATGAAAATTACATTCTGCCTTTTCCTTTCAGTCACGTGAATATGTGTTTCAGTCAGGCACTCCTGGTACTGCTGCTGAAGTTGATCATGCTCCTGTAACAAGGTCTGCCAGAGCTCAACTGCTTGTTCTTTTTCCTGTTACAGAACAATACCTTGTAAAAATATTCCATTACAGCACATTTATCTTCATTCTTTAAAAAGAGCGGTCTTAAATTCTATTTTGAAATGCCATTATCTATATTTTAGTCTGCTCACATTTTAACTACAGACAATAAACCAAATTCAGATGCAGAAAACCAGATGCTTAGAAGTTCAAATTCCACTTACAATGAATAACAAGTTTTCTGCTTTTTTTTTTAAGAGCTCACATGTATTTAGGTAGGCCTACAGTATAGATAATATTCAAATATCAAATTCAGTTGCCAAAATTAATTTCAACTTAATCATACACAACAGGATTGACAGATTGTTCTAATAATCTGAACAAAATTTGAAGGTATTTTCAGATTTAAATATTATTTTCTATATCCCACATACACTTGCCTCCTTGTATCATGTTACAATGGTTTTGATTAAAATGACAAGCTCCTACAAAAAACTTGAACAAAATATATCATTAAGTTGCTGGTCATGAATTCAACATATGGATCAAATCAACTAGGTAAAATTACTGGCACAAATTAATATTAAACAATTCTATAAATCTAGGAAAGAAGTTCCTTTACATCTTTAAGTTCCATGTCAAGAGGCACTCAAAACAGTTTCCAGGAACTTTGAACAAATGAATTCTGAATCAAGAAATAAAACAGTTTTCCCTAATCTGTAAAGGCACAACATGAGAAATAAAACAGTATAAATGTTTCATCTCACTTGTTTTGCCAGTCGTAGCTGTTCTTGAAGGTTTCTCACTATGCACTCGTCTGCAGGAATATCATTTTCCAGATGCGTGAAAGGAAGAGCCTCCAGTTGCTTCTCAAGAACCTCTTTCAACTCTGTATGCAGCCTGAAATTCAAAGAATTCAGCAAAGTATTTCTTTTAACAGGGATTCTTTTAATAACTGAAATATACTGTGCCTTCCATCTGTATATACTACTTACTTCTAAGTCAGATTTAAATCTATTAAGTTACATTCTATAAACACAATAGACAGTTTGAAATAGTTTCATATCTCGTTCTTTTAGTGATATAGTTCTTCTATATCTGGAGCTGTAATTTATATTAAACACTTTAAGACTCTAACATTAAGATCCTGAATCTACTTAGTAGGTGAAGATTTCAAAGAGTTCAAGGTCTTAGAAGAAAAGCTTTAAAACGTTCAGAAATTAAGAGAAACAGTGGTAGTAACGTGGCAGTGCAATTATTTACCTTTCATTTTCCTTGGTGACTTCTTCCAATTTTAGCCTCATCTCGCTCATTTGTGCCTGACAGCAAGACATGCAACAGGAAGCACTCAACATTTAAGTTACACAAACTCTGGTAATTCTTTCATCTTTTATTTCTGACTGATACTGTAAAAGATGGACAACTTAATTCAGCATAATAGAGTAAATTAAAGATAATTTCTTTTTAAAGTCATGCCACTTAAACAATTGCAAAGTCCTGATATAGCTCAGCATTCAGAAGTTATTACAGGCATTAAACAATCTTTTGAAATTCTTATCACTCATACAAATTGATTTTTAATTAACTCAAGCACTTTTAGGGGCACAGTGGATAACTCTCATCTTTTACACCATAAACATTTGAGAAAAGTTTAGGAATTAACGGAGGAGAAACTTCAGTTATGTGAATCGAATGGGCTGTTTTGTTAACTAATGCAACAAAACCGTGGTACTTTCTGCTGCCTTCTGAAAAGGGTAAAGCTTGAAGACTTTATTTTCAAAATCTTCATGATGGACAGATCAAAGAAATTCAGTGCATTAAACCAAAACCAGTGTATAATTTCTGCATGTAGATCACAAGTAAAAATTGCTTTCTGTATGCCACAGGTTTTAAACATATCACTTTGCTTTTCAGTCATGTTACAAAGCATTAAAAAGTTTCATTTTCTGTGACAGAAGGGAGGACAGTTCCCTTCAGCCTCCATGATAATACACACTTAAAGAAATATTTGAATCTGAAGAATTAACAAGAATGAAGAAGGCTGGGTGCATCTATACTTGCAGGACAGAGCTGCACTGTATCAGATCAGACATGGAAGTAAAGAGAGAAACAGCTGCCTTGTCTCAATGTCACCTAGAAATATGCCTGCAGCCATATCAGAGCTTCTAGAGATATAAAGCATGCATGTTTCATTTTCACAGCATTGCTTCTCCAAACAGTAAACTGCTACAACTTGGACAATGTCCCACCCTTTCTACAGAAAGCTCTCCATTCATCCACTTGAGGCAGACTGCAGTCTAGCAGGTTTGTGAAGCAAGACAAAAACTAGTGGTCTAGATATGAAGACCTCTAACAATATACAGTTTGAAATGTTAGGAACATCCATACCTGATAAAGCTGCAGCTGTTCTTTCATTTCCTCCAAGTGTTTATCATACTCTGTGACTAGAGTTGACAAGCTAAAAAGTTGAAAAATATGCTTAGAATAAGTTTTGTAAATGCTGAAACATTCCGATAACTAATTTTAAAGAATTCTTAATCTAGAGACCAGAACAGTCACTTTTCTTGTGTTCCATGCTTGACATTGCCCAGAATCAAATGAACAAAGTTAATTACGATTTTTAAACTATGATCATATACAGTAAGACTCCTGTTTAACAGCTCTAGAACATGGGACACTATAAATGATCATTAATACATTATTATTTCATACATAGATACTGTAGTTCTACTTCTATACTTTTTCATTCCTAGTATTTTTATAATTGATAGTAATTTTTTGAAAATTCTGTATTAGTCTAGAGTGATAATGCCTTAAAAGCTAACAAGAAAGGTTCGGTTATTTTTGTAATAGGAAATTATAGTGATTATGAAACCATGTCCTGATAGGCAACTGTTAGTGTAAGACTGTCAAATAAACATTTTTAAAAACATCCACCTGACCTCAACAGACAGCAGTTACCTGGGTTACCTAGATCAGTACAATCCTACCAGAACTTTTGTTTATTGTCTTAAAATTTAGCCTAGAGAATTCCTTCATTCGTCTTTCATGTTTTATTTTACAGATTGTAGAAGCAAAGTCAGTAATTTAATTTCCTGAATAAACATAATGCTAACTAAAGACAACTGCTGCAGTAACACCTCTACAGACTGCATTCATATGTTCTCAGACCTTTCAACATGTGAAAGGTCCACATGTGGCCTCTACCCAGTTCACCCGGATATTTACACTATGAGCAGATAACTTCCTTCAAATTCATTGTAGACTTATCACTTGGAATCAGTTACCTTTGGGCCCTTTGGTCCATCACCCTGAATCCTGATATGCCATCACCATCAAGGGCATTTTTCTGTAATGGAATAGTTCACATATTAGTACTTGCACATAACTAGTTTCTAAAACTAGTTTTTAAAACTAGTATCAAGTTTTAAACTTTTATATGCAACCCAAAACTGTCTGTACTGTAATTGTACACAACCTTCCACAGAATTACTTTCAGGTTCATGTTCAAAATTCCTAGAATGCTGGCCCAATATGAAGAAATTGTATTTTATTTTTCTGGAGATCTCTGATATAAAGCATAATTGCATCTGAGGGGGAATCACCTCAATCTTAAAAGAACAATCGTAAGTTTGTCTAAGTGTTAAGTCTGTTTCCGTGTATCTCAGCACCAGCATTGTACAGATGTCCTAACTTCTGCACAGACTTTCAGACAGGCTTATGGTACCTAGCACAAAAGTTACCCCAATATGAGACAAATCTCTCAGAAAAGTCTATAAAAGTGAAAAAGTGTACTACATTACCAATCAAGCGTTCTTTCAGGGATAAAACTTTTGAAAAGGCACCAAAAATACCGTAATTCACTGTTAGGACATTTTTTTTCTGCTGTTGCTGCTCGGAAAAACAACAAGCAACTTGAATTATGTGATGGACCCAAAGCAGGGCCAGGCCACATTAAAGTGGGCTGTGCTTTATGTATGCAAAGTTGTTTGTCACAAAACCTCATCACCAAAATTCTTACTATTTCCATTCCTGAGTTCACATACCTGTTCAGCAATAACTCTCAAAATCTCATCCATTTCACAGTGTCCAAGTGCCATATTTGGCCTCTGATCTGAAAAATACCGAGTTTAAAAATCACAGCTACAACACTGGTCATTATTACATAAGTGTGACTGGCAGTCAGAAATATGTTCAACAGTGCTTTGAGGGCAAAAAACCATGCTTCTAAAATTATTCTATTTAGCAAAATTTTTTAAGAGAAAACAGGACTTGAAAGGGCCTACGCACACTGTAGCAATAATGAATTCCATTCCTTTCATATTCTGTTTTCTTCCAGAATTTCTAAAAAATGAAGTTCTGCCTAGAAAACACATCTTCATGATTTGCAAGGTCTAAGGGCAACAAATCACATTCTGTATAAAATTCAATTAGCTGGATTCTGGGTTTGTCTAGTTTGGAGGAAAGGAGGCTGAGGAGCAACCTCACTGTTCTCCACTGCTTCCTGAGGAGATGAAATGCAGAGGGAATTGCTGAGCTCTTCTCTCTGGTATGATAGGGTGCATGGGAGCAGTTCAAAGCTGTGCCAGGGAAGGTTTAGACTGGACATTAGGAAGCATATCTTTTCCAAGACACTGGTCAAACACTGGAACAAGCTCCCTAGAGAGGAGGTTGAGGCCCTAAACCTCTCAATGTTTAAGAGGCATTTGGACACTACTGTAAAGAACACACTTTAATTTTTGGCCAGACCTGAATTGGTCAGGCAGTTCAACTGGGTGATATTTGTAGATCCCTTTCAAATATAGTATTTTAATCTAATCTGTAAGAACCTGAGTAACACCTTTGTAACTGGAATGAGTAATGAAAAACGAAAGTGAGAAGGTAATGGCTATATTTTGATTGAAACAACTTCTTGCCTATTTTTCTTGATACATATCCTATGGTACTTTTTCTAGTTCTAATCTTCTAAAGAAGGATATAGGAAAAAGACAGAGGGGATAGAAAGAAGTTAACAGTAAAAGAATGCTAAGAAACAGGAAGAGGAAATTTGCTGCCCTTAGCAGCCAAACAATGTAAACATAAGAGGTCATAGGTGAAAAAGAGACAAATTTTGCACACCCCCCATTAGCTCACCTTCATCAGTGAGTCATTAAATACATTCTGATAAAAGTTCCAGTGTATCACAAAAATATGCAATATAATGGAGGATTATTATTTATACTTCTGGCTGCTAATACTTCAAAATACACTCAGGTAAAACTTATAAACTGATCAGTGTCAGAGACTAGAATTTTATTCCAAGAACCTTCTTTACAGCTACATATTCTAAAACATTAAATACAGTACTGCTTAGAGATTCTCTTTTTAGGTGTATTACCCACATTCAGTGTTTTAGGACTTTAATTTCACATTCACGAAGTAAGAGAAACATCAATCCATATATCAGACTTCAAGTAGGCCTCAAACAACTTAGGGCTCAGCTGACATACAAGACGTCAAATTTACCTTTTGGCACCTATAAAAATGTATAAATATTTTTTTAAAGACAGAATTAAACTCTTTGATAGGAAAGGCAATTCTTAGCACTTCACAGTGCATTTAGTCTTTTTATTTAGAGCCTAAAGACTTATAAAGTAAGAAACTACAGCCAGCCAAAGTAAATATATATGAAAAGGAAAAATTCAAAATATTTGAAAAACCACGATTTGTTCACGTCACAGCATAATGAACACTCTTGCAAAGCTCGATAAACATAGATTTTTTGAACCAGAATGACTGTTGGTTCATACAGCTTTTCTGCTACTGAGGTCTTTGGAATCAAGAGCTGGTCGCTCACCTTTGGCCATCTAAAGCCATCACACAAAACTTGTTACCATTTGAAATTCTGAGGTTTGGGTGATACACAGCTATAGCACTTCATGCACCATGACTTTGTCTTACTACTTGTGCTGCCAAGTTTTGCTGCAACACTAATTAGGGACAGTGGCCGTTCTTGGGACAACACATCCACACATTTCCTAATCACAGGAATATAAACTGTGCAGAAGTAATTTTGCCAGTATTTTGCTAAAGTGTACTCTGATTAAGTCATATTAGGAAATGTTAAAACTATCAAAATTGTATCACGTAACTAAAAATATCGATTTTAGTCTGTAAATAAAATTTCATAAGTAACTGGCAAGTGAGTTTTTCTACCTTTTTCTACCTTTCAGGCGTAACCTGTGGTTTCATAACTAATGAGGTATTAACACAGAGATGCATGTGGTTTTGGCCACTATCTTCAATAGCAGCTTTTATTTATTAGCGTTTAGCTAACTGAAACTATTATTCACATTGTTACTCGATGCAGAATATAAACCTCCGTTGCCACCAACACTCACCTGGCTGCGCCCCCATTCTCACCGCAGAGTTCCCATCGGCAAACACCCAGGATAAAAGAGCTTATTCTGATTTGAGGAATCAATAACTGATATAAGATATCAATAAAGAACTAACACTGAAAGGGTTAATAAAAATAATTGTA
>JAWWEE010000122.1:6886420-6897037 GCA_035221455.1 Xenops minutus
GTACAAACTCTTGCAGGTGTCTTATCTTCTGTTTCTTCTGAGCTCTCTCAGTCTTTGCAAGTAGTTTATCTTCACAGTTACACAGCAGCGATGGCCCAGGTCAAATTCCTTTTGCTCTGTTAAGAAATTCACAGGCTTGATGCATTTTCCTACAGCCTTTTATTCAGAAAACCCAAGTTTTTAATGTGATAATTGTAAATAAATACCTTAGACTTTTTTTTGTTTGTTTGTCAAAATGAGGTTTTGAAAATAAGTTCACTTGTGTCAGCCTGAATCCCTTTCCCATCATTATTCAAAGGGAAATTGCTTACTCATAAACCAAACAATGCCATCAATGTAACAGCTTTTGGTATATTATGATACTCTAAGTCTGATGACACATAGTCTTTCTGGCATAGGCTATAATTCCTATATAATTTTTCTTAGCTGCTTTTCATACTTTATTTTGAAGCCCTGTGACTTGTACTTGAGCAGTTATATGTGGAATGAAGATGTAAGCAAAATCACCATATGAATATCCTCCTCTCATAAAAAGTTGATGCAACTTTCTCCATGCTTAGAGAGTGAATGCAGGTAGTGTCCAAGGGTGTGAGACACGTCTTAAACTTTGATCAGAATTATGAGCCTGGAGACATAAATGCTGAAGTTTGTCAAGATCTTTGTAGTCTTTACTTACCTGTGCACCATGATAGATATAAATATCCAGAAATTAGGGACTGTTTGAGGTCTAGTATCTACATTTTGAGCAAATTAGTCATATTTAAAAGGTGAAGTTTAAAGACCATAATCTGAAGATCACTTCAGCTGCGGTGTACATGTCACTAAGATTAAAATAAGTGTTTCTGTGTAGATGCAGCACAGGACATTAACAGTATGCTGTTTCCAGTAACATAATTAGGTCATGAGAATTTTGCAGGGAAGAAATTCTTTTTATAAAGCTAGAATAAATCTATGTGTTTAAAATATTGAGACAAGTTCCCCCTTTGCTTCTCTTTAACTTTAGTTTATGAACTTCAGTTATAGTTCTGGATTTCATTTTCCTCCATGCACTAGAAGAAATTTGGGTTTATTAAATCTCAAGTCTTTTTGGTGTCTATCACAAATGTAAATGAACAGTCTGTAGTGTTGCAAGCTCTCTCCATTGTTCTGATGATCCTGTTTCCATGGTAATAACAGAGCATACAGGTTCATGAGATGGTATTAGTAATGTAGCAGTTTGAAACTTAATTGATGTACTGCTACTTCTCCGTATTTCAGTATCACTTCAGCAAAATTGAATTCTAGTTGGTTGTCAATCCCATTTATTTCCTATAGATTTCTCCCACAAAATGTCCCTCTTTATTCTAGGCACTGATCATGATAAGGTAGTTGAAATCTGTAGTGGTCTGTCATACTAATTGTACTATTGTCTTGTAGTAGGCAATGTTCAACTACTGTATTCAGTAGAACACAGGTGAGAAATGTTTTGGACTGAATACATAAATTACAACTTTTGTGCAGAAAAGCTTTTTTTTAACACAAGATTCACCTTGGATAGTTTTGTAAAACTTTTAAGTATAGTGTACAACTGGAAAATGACTGTGCCCGTTAGAAGTTAAAGCTGTCAAAACAAGCCAAATTAATGTTGTCTCCCATTTTTTTAAAAAATATATTGAGGAAAAGGTGTTTTACCCTTATGAAACATTAAACAAAAATACTTCAGATTCTCTTTCTTCTGAGAGAACTTTAGCTTTTAAAATAATGTCAGCAAATGATTATTGATAATCTTTCATCTACTGATAGTATTGTTAAAGGCAGTCAGCGAGATAGGGATCTATATACTTTCAGAGATGAATGTTGATGTGCAGTTTTTAAAAAATGCAGATTCTTCCCCTGTGAACAGCTTTGATCGTAATTCAAGAGCAAGATAACCTTAAGTTTTCTGTATTGCATGTCAATACTGAAAATTATGATTTGGTTTTGGCTTTCTTTTTAGAGTTCCATGTTAAGAACATTTAGCATGCAAGGTCATACAAAACTGAATTTACACCTAAACAACAGAAGCTGTTCTCTGAAGGTTTTCAACATCAGAAAACAGTTCATGTGTCCCTAGACTGATTATAGGTCTGTAATTAACTTTGTGGACATGAGTAGCTGTACTCCCTCAAAATTAATATGTTGGAAGTGTAGGATCTATTGCTCACCAGATATTTAGCACGTAGCTGTCATAAGTTGTTTTGACTCAGTGTTTTAATTTCTCCACCCAATAAAACATCTTTCTCAAGTTAAGTTGTAGGATTATATTAGTTCCTTGATGAAATAATCTGTCGTATGCAGTGCTTTCCTTTCCATACCTTGTACTTAGGTTATCTTACACAATGGACGGAATATGTACTTTTCTTTGAACCTCCTGCTGAACAGGTGGGATGCCTATAAGAAACTGCTGTCACAAAAACAAAGATTTAGAAGGTAGAACACTACCTGATGGGAACATAGGTAGAAAAATCACTCTGAGGCAGACATGGAGGTGCAATCACTCCTAAGGTTTCATTTCAGTCCTCCAAAATAGGTCCTATGAAGGTTGCTAGTAACAGAGTGGTTTGGGGTAAGACCTTCACAGTTGAAAAACAGAAAGTAAAAAGCTGGTCTTTACTTCTCTGTTTTCACGTGTATCTGTTGCCAAAAATCTGTAGGGCAGTAATGAATCATGCCTTTGAAAATTATGTGTGCACAAGTGATGTGTATAGCTGCATCCCAGTGAGTTGCAGTAAGTGCTCTGGCTGACTACTTTGAGACTCTGAATCCAAAGAAACCACAGTTTGTCCCTGTGCCCCCTTCCTTCAGATCCATCTACAGTAATTAGAAAATTTTCTCAGTTTTGTATTCCTACACTCAGTGAAATGCAATAAGTATCAAGAAACAACGAAATATTAGGAGAGGACTTATTCTTTTGTTCTTCCTAAGTAATGTAAGATAATAGTGAGAAAGTGATTACATTATAACTAAATGAATTAAACAAAGCTCCAAAACATACATTAGAATTTAACTGTGCCAGTGAAACCTAATTTAATGAGCAAGCCATCATTACTAGATAATAAAGACCTACAGCAAAATGCACAAAAATCTCTTGTAAACACAGCAAAAAAAAGCAAGCGATAAATTTTGTGGGGCAGATGAATTTCTGTTACATTAGTAGAGGAAAAAGATGCTGAATGGGTGTTTTAGTGCATAATGAGAACTAGGAAGTAATGGAACAATTAGGCAGCCTAATTTTAGTCATAAATGGTTTCATAGTTAAGGGAAGACCCTAGGGAATAATAGAAGAAGATGTATGCACTATTGATTTTCTTGATATGAAACTTTTTTGGGTCAATATAAGTTTTAAATTTACAGTATCATCAAGTTAACATGCCCTAGACATTACGCATAGTTTCAGGAAGAAACAGTGAGTTGAAGTCTCACACCAAATTATGTGGAGATGCTGAGAATACACAGCATGAGTGTATATCAAAGCATGCTCATTTTCCTGAGACAAAAGTAATCTTCAGACTGAATAATGTGGAAGACTTCTGGGGTGGAAGACAGTTTTGGCCTTGAAAAGGTGCAGCTGTGAACATGGGAAAGTAGAAGAAAGGAGAAAAACAACTGAGAAAAACAATTGTGAATAACAAGATATGTTTTGTGTCTTACCAGCATGAGGAGAGATTTGAACTACCTATCAGAAGATGGTCTAAGACTCGTGGACAGATGTGCTTGACTAATAGATTGTGATGTGCATATGTGTGGACAGATAAGAAAAAGTATAAAAGACAAGCCTTATAATAATAAAGGGGCTGCTAGTTATTAACCTTTTCTTGACCTAAACCTGTGTGTGTGTTTTTTGTCCATCGCAGAATAATACTATACTGTTTTGCTGAATTCATGCACTAGATGGTCTAGAACCTGTTTCAAGCTTTGCAGATGCAAGCATGCATTTGTTCTGTTTCTGCAGTTTCCCTTTGTTTTTGGTTTTCTGTCTCAGCCTACACAGGTCCCTGTTACGTTTGCAGTACATGTCAGAAAGTAGCAGAGTCTTGGTATTTCTTGGTGGATTTAATATAATTTCTGTAGGCAGTATGTACCTTGGTGGTGCAATCCAGTGCTATTATTTTGGCACGGTACCACCAGCAGATATGCTAAGAGCCAAGTCCTGCAGGAACTTTAAAAAAAACATTTTATTGCCATGTTTATTATCTGTGAGATATGAGTAATGTCAGTAGATGGCACTCTGATACTTTGCTTCTAATCCACTAGCAGTCACATTACAAAATTATCCTTTTAATTTTAATGCAGTTAATATTGTGGCCAAAAGAAATGCTTTTAGCTTGATTATTTCAATGGGTTTTGTTTCCTTCCTTCCCCTCATTACCAAGGTTCTCACAGGAAGTCTGTCCCTCTGCTTTCACTTCTGCCTGATACCAGGACTCCAACCGTTACCTCCAAACATGGTTTTGTGAAACTGAGAGCATGTGTATGGAAGCCGCTGTGTGGTCTGTCCCTGAAGCGTTTACAAGACTATATGAATTGTAAGATTCATATATTAAGACTCATTCTGTCTGAGTAATTTTAATCACCCTACCTGCAATTGGCCGTGTAGTATCGTGAGTGGCTGTGTTATGTTGAGGTATGAAGCTAAAACAGCTTCTGTGCTCGATCACAGGGGCATAAGGAACATAATTTGTTGTTCAGGCCTAACTCTTGCAAACTGCTAAGCATACGCACAACTTCAGGCATGTGAATTGTTTTCATAACAGTTAGAGATACTCATAGGTTTAGTTATCTGTAGACTTACTGGGTCAGGACAGCAGGACATTGTTTGTAAATAAGCATGTAGAACTGATCAGAGTACTTTAATCATTGTGTGCACAAAGATCTGTATTTATTAATTTTTCTGAAAAATGTCCTTTCTGACTCATTGTAGCCCTTATGTACCTCCTCAAAGAGAAAGACATTTCTTATTCCTAAACTTGCACTGTAATTTTATTTCTGCTTTTGTTTATTATTTATGTGTTCCCATAAATGCTTCTCATGCTGCTTCTTTTGGTTCATACATAATACTCACCATAAGAACATCATCCAGTACAATGGCATAGATTTTTAGGGGTGTGACTTTTCCTGACAAGAGAGAACATTTGGGAACTCAGGGGCTTCTTGAATATATGAATGAGGAGAATAATTAGCTGGTATCTCCTGGACTGTCATTTTCACCAGCTTTTCCTAGTGCAGACTTGTGCAGAGCAGTGGAAAGGAATGTGCTGAGTGTCAGCAGAGATTTCCAGAAGGAGCTTGAAATCTGTCAATACACATAATTGCATTTGGGACAGAATATTAATGATATCTTAAATCTTTTTCTAATATTGCTTCCCATTCTGTCTACATGTGAGTTTACATTGGAGAAAAGTTGATGACATGCATTAATGACATACTCTGACTGTAGCGTTATTTACACAGAAGTGCTGCTCTGAGATGAGATGGTCAGCACCAGTGACCAGTGAATACACTTACCTGATGAACTGATATAATCAAAGTTAAGGATTTACTTCTCATGTCGATTTACCTCTCCCTGAGCTGCTTTGACTTAGATGCCTTAGATGGCATTAAGCTACCACCACTGTGTTTTCTAAAAGGCAAAAAAAGAGCTAAATATAGACATAGAAAAAGACATTGATATGTTACAATATCTCCATAGGCAGATGCTTAGAGAGTAGGCTTAATATCACTAGTAAAATATTGTTATAAAAAGTTGAGGTGGATGAGAACATGTATAAATGTACTGTGCTGTACTGTTCCTTCACTCTTGCTGTGACACCAGTCTTATCTGAAAAAGTACTAAGATCAGCTGCTTCTGAATTATATAATAATCTAACCTTGTATTTAGTGGTGTGGAAACCAGTTGGACTTCAGAATGCATAAAGTGTGAGCATAATTTGGCTCAGAATTAAAGTATTGTTCAACACATTCTCACTAGTAAGTTGCCTTTACTGGTATAATTCCCCCGAAGAAAATAGTATTGCTTGTGTGACTGCAAGTACTATTGCAGAATTAGTAATTAGATTGTTCTAGCATATCAGAAGTGGATAGTTCATATAATGCACAACTATAACACAAAGTGTGATTAAAAAACAGGCAATCACACATAATGCTAATGGGCTTGTTGTCACAGAAAAGAAACATCAATTAAAATTCTTATTAATTATTTACACAATTTTTTTGCACCATAATTTGATTCTAAATTGAGTGTTAGCTTTAGGTCAGAGTTTTGCGAGGAGATCTGTAACCCTTTTGAGCTGCACATACACCCATTAGCTACAGGCACATTTGCAAAGGTGCAGGAGTTTTCTCTTGTAGCTGCCAGTCTATTAAATAAAGATCAGGTTCCCTCCTCGAAGCCCTTCTGCTCTGTTGCCTCCTACAGGAATGTGCCTTTGTACAGTTCTAAAAGCAGTCTCGGTCCAAGGAGTCTTTATCAGATTTGAGGAAATTAACAGCTATGAAGATTGCTTTTTATTTTACTTTGATTTCAGGCAATTAGTATTCAGACTCTAGCAGTAGTCTTATTAGCCACAAAATACTAAAAAATTTGCAATACTCTGTGTGTGTACATGATGCCAAGCTTTATCCCTCGGGGTTATGTAAAACAAAGGTGAAGCATTTTTAGCCAAGTTTTATTGGTCCTATGAGGTGATACTGAAGATCTTACAAGAGCATCATGGGCTGTAGGATCATCTTGGTTGTAACAGGCCGTGAAAGCAAAACACCAAACAATTAATGCTAGTTTTCAGATATTAAATGGAAAGACTTCATAGTGTATCTTTGGTTCAGATAAACTTCACATTGTTGAAAGTTAGAACAGAGCCTGTCTTTGCATGCACATTTTGTGTATTTTACCTAGAACTCATTGGAGGACAAAGTGCTATTCTTTCCCCAAAATAACTTCAGAGCAGACCTAAGCCTTCATTAACATTTCCTTCCTGTTTGGAACGTTACTGGAGTCTTTTTTTTAATCAGTAATTTATTATTTGTTAAATGTCAGTTTCATTGCATAGTTGAGCTTTCAGGATCTGATCTTGTATTGATGCCTTAGGATTTTTATATATTTGTAGATTTTAATATTTTATATATTTGTAGATTTTTATGTAGCTGTATAGTTTTTCACACTAGAAGTAGCAGTTAACACTTTCTAACAGTTTCTCAGTTTCTCACAGTTTGTGCCACATTCCTGAAATTCTGTTTAACTGTCTTTCCAATTGACAAGATAGCAGCAAGGACATCTTGTTTGGAACACTTGCACCTGGACTGGAATAACAAGACAAAACAAGATAGAAGGCTCAGAAACCTTGGAGGCACTCCAATGAGGCAGTTCTGAGGGTGACCAGGGTGGTACCAGGGGCAAAGGGTTCTCGGGTTGGATGTACTCATTAGATATGATATTTAAGTAGTGTTATTAATTTGTAAGAATCCTATACTGTGTGTGCACCTATATACTTTGTGCACCGGAAAGCTTTCATTGAAGAATTGTTCTCTACCTATACTAATATTGTCTTGAAAGTTTTTTTCCTCTATTTTAGGCAACAATATGATGCCTCTTTCAGTGAAAGGGGCTTGTATGAGAGAGGAAACATGTTCAGGTACTAGTTATGTTCTGTGGATACTCCATGCTGTAGCTGTTTGTGTGAAGTAAAGAACTGGTATGTTGGCCATAGAAATGTTGGCTCTTGCTCTTAGTGAATTCTGAGAGGTCTTTTTCCTTTTTAACATTTCTGAATTGAATGAAAGAGGAGAAAATTGGGGAGGCACTCTTCTTACAACAGAATGTTAAGCAGAAATGAGTTTTGTCACAGCTACGTCTGTACTACTGATGAGTAAAATATTTAACAATAACAGCTTCTTGCTATTACTAGCATGGCACAGAAGGTTTGGGGTCAATGTGGGGTTGCCAGAGCTTGGGAGCTAGTTCTCAATAATAGAAAACTTGCTGGGATAATCCTGACAGCTCTGGGATTTTGTATTCCTTAGTAAATCCTGTCTCAGATGTCAGGGATTGGATTTTATTTTTCCTCTTAACAGGATGTTTACAGGATTTGTAACAATATCTCGGGATTTGTGTTTCTGTAAAGCCAGTAAGAGTGATGTGGTTAATCTTCTTCACTGCTTTCCAGATGCATACCCTGTTTCTCAGACTTCCTAAATAAGTATTTGGTATTAGCTAATATACATGTCCCTGTTTTCTTCTTCACATCCTACTTTCCCAACTCTGCTTCATTTTTTTAATCACAGTGATATACGTATTAAGAATGTCACTTTCATAATACCTAATCTAGCCTAGTATTAGAATAATCTCCTTCAATTTTTATGTTCTTAAACATTGTTTCTTGTCCCTTTTCTAATATTAAAAGGAGTCAATTGGACAAAAGTTGAAGAAACTCACATATTCAATTCTCTCCTCTGGCTAGTGCCTCTTACACTACAGCAGTAACTGCTGAAAAGAAAAAGGGCTGGCAGCAAGGGAGCATTTTTAGAGAAATATGAGTTTATTGAATACCATTTTCTGCATTGAATTCTTAAAAAGCAAAGCTCTTTGGCAGTCACCTCTCTGTCCATTGAAGATAGTCTCCTTTTCTTGTTATTTTTCCATAGATTAGTTATCTTACCTTTTTCCAAACTGAATTGCATAAGCCACTTATCTGCCCATGATTTTAGTCTAGCCGAATCCATGTGAATTTTAGTGCTTCCCCATGTGTATTTGTTGATTCTAACATTTAATATGGTCAGCACATTTCATGACTTCACAGCATTTTCCTCCTTTCAGGTTTATAAGGTAAACAAAATCAGTTCTAATGTTACAGTATTCCACACATCACATCCTTCCATTTGGATCTTCTAGTCAATAAGTACATTCTGGGTCTCCTTTGTTAGCTGGTTTTATGCACTCAGGCACCTTTTCTCCTATATCTCACTTACTAAACACACAACAATAATCTTTAGCATTCTTTATTAGAAATCAAACAGTGCTTTCAGTCAGGTTTCCAACAGGCTAATCAAAAAGCTGTGTAAACAAAAAAATTCAGAGACATTATCCCTAGAGGTTACTTGTAAAGAACAGGGGAGCAGTCATATCTGTTGCCTCCTTGTTCATTCTTCTCTCCATGGTATGAGGCATGTCTGTATATCACTATATGACAGGACAGTGTAACTGGTGAAAAGCTATGATGTTATTTGCAATTCTTGAATATGATTTTGTGATTTTAATATCAAATGTCATGGTCACATGCATACATGATGATCTTTTGTCATGATCAAGCTCAAGATACTTTATGTCAAGAAGGCAAGTCTCTCACATTTGTGCAAGAATAGCAACTTTTAACTTCAAATGAGTTACTGTGGCAAATCCTTGCATTGATCACTGACAAAACTAGACAAACAACATCAAACTGCTAGTTTTGCTTTCTCCAAAGCAGACCCACTCTATTCTCCAAAATATTTACAACCAGTATAAAAATAAACATTCTTAAAAATTCATAAAGTATTACAATGCAGCAATGCTATGTTTTACATGTTATTTAATGAGAATCCTACATACAGACCTTCATCTGGGATGAGATTCCTTAATCAATGAATCTATGAGGAAAGAGCTTGTGAAAGAAGGAGGAATATGTAAGTGCTTACCTTTCTTTTTGCTAAAACGAATGAAAGCATCTAGCATGTATGAGTATGTCCCAGGGAATTTTGTTTTGAACGAGTACTGGACCCTGACATGACAGTTACCTTTAGAAAGGGTGATTGGTCTCACTGTACCAGTCATTTTACAAAAAACAAAAACCCAAAAATAAACAAAAAGCAAAAAACAAAAAACAAACAAACAAAAAAACAAAACCCCAAACCAACCAACCAACAACAACACCACAAAAAAAAAACAAACAAAAAACCAACAAACAAAAAACCCCCAAAGCTATGGAGGGACAGTCTAACCTTAGAAAGACTTCAAAAAAAGCTGAGAGGTTCATATCTTCATGAACCTGTACCTGCCTATCCAGTGTGTCTGATGTTCATGAAACTGTCCATTGGCAATAATGCCTAAGACTGTGTAAAAGACAGTGGATGACAGGTTGGTCTACATGTTGCAAGCACTATGGGCTGAATTTATTTACTTTTAGTAAAAGAAGAACTAGAAGAAGAAAGTCTGTACTTCTGCTTCAAAAGCAGAACTGCCCAAAGCAGTTCTGTGTCTACAGCTGTCTGGCTTTTGGCATTTACCTGATTTGGTTTTAATGCATTATTATTCTAATATTAGGTTAATATTTAATACATTAATATTCTAAATGTGCTCTTCTTCTTTGTCATTATTTCAGGATTGTCTTCAAGGTCTCTGGAAAAGGTAAGAAGCAGGATAACAACAAAAAGCCCAGTCTAGCCTTGTATAAATATTTGCTCTTTCACAATAACTATTCCTATGTTTGCTGTTGTATCTCTGAATTGCACAGTGTTATAGTTTCAATACTCAGTTGGAATTCCTTCCAAAGCATGGAGGCAACGCCTTAGAACCGATAAAAGGTTTTAACAAAGGACTTCTTGAATATGTATGTGGTGATAATGACTCTA
>JAWWEE010000122.1:6897137-6907664 GCA_035221455.1 Xenops minutus
GATTAAGAACTGTTATCCTTTCATATATATTTCCTTTTTCCTAATTAAAGTTTTGTTTCTAAATTTAAAGGAGAGGACTTATTTATTGACCAACATAAATACCTTAGTTCTCCCCTCGAACTAAGACACACAGCTTAATCGTGTCTGTCAGCAGACAAGACAAATTGGGGTTTAAAGGTGCATTCAGGTTTTTCCTCTGCACAAGTCTGTTGGCTGTAACGAATTGAAGCAACACCTCCTGCATTTTGCAACATATTTGGACTGGAATATCTATCTAGTCATTCACGCACTTCACCCTTCTGTATGCTTTGTTTCCTAATGATGCCTAGGGATTTTAATGTGTATTTTATAGATTATTCATAGAGTTATATAAGTTGAATAAGTTTTCCTAAGTCTCTCACATTTTAAGTAGCATTTAGAAGTTACTGGACATTTTCTCACACATTCTTGAAATTCTGTTAGACATATTTTACCAAGGACACATTGTTTTGAAGAATAACTGCAAGAACTCCAACTGAGACAATAAGATAGCTTGTAGTCAAAACAGGAGTGTAAACTCACAGCCCTTGAAGAGGCTCCAAGGGGCAGTTCTGAGGAGTTCTGAGGATGGGCACCAGGGGAAAATGGTATCATGGGCTGAGTACAGTCATGAAATATGTTAATTACTGAAAGTTATGAAAACTGTATTATTTGGCTGACATGCATGCATGTACTTTTTTTGTGCACCTAGAAGCTTCTACTTTATCTATCTATTTCCACTAATATTGTTTTGAAAGCCTTTTCCAGGTTTAGGTATCACTAATATTCCATAAAAGTGGTAGATTGTCTCTCCTAATAAACCCAGCATTCAAAATTCCATGCAGGAATCATTAGGGTCAGCAGTAGTAGAAATGAGAAGACAAACAGTCACCTCATTGAAACCAACTCTTGGCTTGGTAAGCCTTATGGTTCCCATAATAGATTCTGTCTGCTGGATTCTCCATTGCTTTTCCTTTGAGTAGCCATGCATGCTTATATAAAATGAGTGGTCAGAATGGTCTGATTTAGCATACAGTCAGGATAAATATGAAGGAGTGCAGGGCAGTGTGGAATCAAATGTTTCTGATTTCAGTGAAAATGAAGAATGCTTTGTTTTTCTGGGTATAATTTTCTTGATAAACCTGTTTTGAGGTTCCATTCTTAGTCAGGAGATAACATTATAAATAATTACAATGCTGCCTTTCATAATTGCATCATGCAAAATGTTTTACATTCTTTTTAACTAGAGTATTATCACTATCATCATTTTCTGTGTACTATTAATTTACCACTGCTGCCAAAATCGGCAAAACCCTTGTACTATCCCAGAGTACGTCAATGGCTGGCTAAAGGAAATAACTGCACAGTAACTTCCTAATTTTGTGGATCTCAAGATATTTCAGTCCAATAGAATTTCACAAAGGAAGCAAACTACAGTGTAATACGAAACACATCCAGGCTGTATTTTAATGATTGCGGCTAGATTCATACTAGCAGTTCTCAAACAGATTTTGGTTTCAAAATTTTCGGTGAGTGAACAGATAGAGGAAACTGTGAGTCCCACATTGCTCTCTAATTAGCAAGTAAATAACAGTTATGAAGACCAAGAGGACCAGAATTCACTGTGAGACAGCAACAATGAACTCTCCCTTTTGAGGTGCATTAGTGATGCAGTTGCATTACTTGCTGACTGTACCTTAAGATACAAATTAATTTCTTTTGTTCCAGATGCACTTAGCCATGTACCCATGTGTCAGCTGTTTTGAGATTGTAACTGGATTAGGTGCTGGTGGTGAGGAACACCTCTCCAGTTTTCATAGCAGTTGATCCATCTTGTACCCTGAATGGCTCTTTATTCAGAGGCAGAGGAAATTAAATTGGTCAGATCAAAGTAGACTCTTACTAGTAATGTATTCCATGGATGCCCCTGCTCTCTGCATACAAAACATGCAGAAAAGACAATTTATGTATTTAAAAGAGAAAAAAAATATATAGCCTGAAATAGCCTATTCATTCACTCTAGCTGGCTAGCAATATCATAAAGGCAGCTTTTATGAACATAACATGCCTGGCAAAATATGAATTGTTTGTGCCTAAAGAACCCTTCTGCAAAGATATATCATCTACCTCTTCAAAACAGCTTCTTTGAAACAAAACTATGCAAATATCATACCTCATTGTAGGCAGACCTGTAAGTGAGCCTTTAAAGCTATCTCCCATGATTTTCATAGAATTAATGGCAGATTATATTCCAGGTTATGTTATTTTTAGTTCAGTTTACTAAAAAGTTCGTTTATAAAATGTAGAAATTCAATGAACCTGAGTCCCTACCTTCCCCCAAAACAACATCAGAATGGAAATGTTTTGACTAAGAAGCTGATCCTCCCTTTCAGAAAACTGACCAGTTCAGATTCTCTCTAGATGGCAGTGGAGCTCTTTTAATGATGGATCTGCTTCCTTCCCCCACCCTCTTTTCATTTCTTCTGGAGACTAATTTTCAGCTATAGTGCACTATGATTTAACAAGGCTTTGATATTGTGAGATGTTGGCGGGCACAAATCAGACTCTTTTTTTCCTAAAAGGATAATATATTGCTTTTTCAAAGTCAATTAACACTTAGGGCAAATGAAATCGGGAGAGCTAAAGGTCAATTACTAAAGGATGGCCACAAAAGTCTTTCCAGTTTACACAGTGTTCATCCAGGGATTGTAGATTACTGGGAAAAGAAAGGAAATAGTAATTAGCTCATTTCATTTCTTGATGGCTACCAATAAGATAGTTTAATACAGCTCATCTGTTTTATTTTCAATCAAGTGTGACTGATGCTAATAATCATTCAGACCAGCTTGAGACCACATTGTTTCAAGGTATTGTACCTCCATCACATTAGTTGCAAGACTGTTTTGGCAATTTATGCAGTAGGCAAATGGTAGCACAGAGACTAGCTTTAATATTTCAAGTTTGGAGCTCACTTAATAAGCTCTATGTGTAAAGGAAATATTGTAGCTGGGCAGTCCAACCATTAAAAAAAACAAGGGCATGAAAGGGATAGAGAGCAAATGCCACTTTTGCCGTCATTCATCATCCTGTTTAAAACAATCAGGTTACTTTAACATTGGCCTTTAGAGATCTGTGGTGTTGCTTCATTGGCTTTCCAGCTGCTGACTTTTCATGTCATGACTGTAATGTTATTTTACAGATGAACTGCTATGGATTTAAAGATTTAATCAGACAAGGCTCCAGTGGTGCTTAGATTTATTTGTGTTCATGTTACTCATGTGAGTCACTCTAACATCAATGAAACAACATAGCAGTGTAAACCACAAACAACATCTAAATCCTTCTGAGATGTGTGCCTTGTTTATAAAGGGAGATTAATGTCAAGAGAGCATACAGCTTAAAGGAACCTTTCATAAAAGTAATAATAACCCAAAACTGAAGGATTGTTCATAACAAAGTGAGGTTTCAGGTTACTATCTTGTCACTTAATGGTGACTACACATAAAAATGGCCAGACTTGAATCTGTGTTTTCCACTTGCATTTTGTGTGTCAAATAGCTTTCCAAGCAAGACTCACACTCAAGATTGCAGTCACAGTTCATTTTTATCTTTTCTAGAATACCTACTGAATTTAATAACCTTTTCCTTTTTGACTAAGGAATTTCCTTTTGCAGTCACATGAAAAGAAAAAAAGGTCAGTGCTACAGGCAGCAGGAGATTATTTCATTCCTACTTACTCAGAGAGGTTTTACAAGAGCACAAAGGCCAAGCAAAGCACATAATGAGCAAACTCTCATGAGGTAAATTATTATTTGGAATTCTGAACGGGTCCTTAATGTGTGTGGGAAACTATACTGCCAACTAGTTGTATGTGGCACTTGACTCGCATGTAAGTAACGACTTATCTGATAGCTGTTGTTCCTCCTCATTTCACTGTCTGAGACAGCAGCAAAAGGAAGTAGAAAGCACCAGACCTAGAAGTCATGCTCCCTTGTTTACTGCTGTGTCCGAGGCAGACCTCTCTCTAGCCATGAGTGTGTGTGTGTGTAGTGCACTAATTGTCTGCCCCCACCTACGTGCAGACAGTAAACTTTACTGTTTGCTTTGAAAAGCACAGCAGACCTGATCTTGAGCAGCAGGAACTTTTCCTTGAATTTACAAAGGGAGCCAGGATCAAATGTCGAGGTCCTTCCTATAGCTACAGACTGTATCCCACTTTAAGGATATATGTAAACTTTTGTTATGTTTCTGTTAGTGTGGTGATGCTTAAGCTAGCTAGAGAGTACAGAGGATCCAAGTACATTTGACTTGCACAGTCCCGTCCAAAGTCAGAGTTTCACTTAAAAACATGGCAACTGCAGGGGTGAAGTGTTTTCCCTGGACTGACTCATGCTGTTGGAAACTTAAGAGGTAGCTACTACAGCACGTATATTTTGGTGATATGTCTGCAGCAGCAAAACACTTGACCAACTTTCTGGGCCTGCTTTATAGCACATGTAAGCTATGTGTTGGTGTGGGGGTCATACCTAGCTTACATCTTATTATGATTTCAAGTTTCTCTGGTCATCTCTACATATCTTGTAAAAGAAAACAAGGATTCAGGATCCTTTTTTGGACTGCTGAATGGCCAGAAAACCAGGATGGGTTCAGTGTTCCTCACAGGTTCACTGTGTAGTACCAAGATACTGTGCCTACAACTGATATGCAAATTTCTCATAACACAGTGCAAGGGACATGTGTGGTGAAGAAGTCACATTATCTTTTTGTCCAGGAAAAATGACAGCTCTGCTGAGGTGGCCTCAGGTTTGTCATTGTAACGATCCTAGAGCTATTTTGGGGAGCAGTCCTTGGGGTGGGAACCATTTCACTACTATATCTGTTCTGTTGGCCATGCTTGGGAGCAAGAAACTCCAGCAGAGTGTGCCTATAGACACACATGCAGGGAGATATGCTTTTCCACAGCTAGCAGAACTGTGAGACTGACTCCCCTCTCTACCTTTTTTGGACTTACTTTTGTTCTCCACGGAACGAGATAGGATCTACACTGTTCTATTAAAGAAAAAGGAAATTTGGATGCAAGTTTTGTCTTCACAGCTTTGAACTGGTGAGCTTGTGAGAACAGCTGTTCTTTACTTCAGCAAAATCAGGAAGAGCAGAGATGAGCAAAAATTAAAAAAAAAAAAAAAAACAAACAACAACAACAAAAAAACAACTAGATGATCAAAACCAGTTCCTAAAGCTTTGTTTGTGTATAATGTCTTTCCATCTGAGCCAGCATCTGTTGAAATCAATGATACCTCTGTTTCTCTGTTGTTGATGGAACAGCTTCAGGCAAAATTGGCAAGGTATGTTAGACCACAGTTTCCCAGTGTGTAAAGTTTTTGGGAACCTACTCTCCTACCAGCATATAGAGTGTGCAATCCATTGTTATACATGGAGGAAGCAAGTGAGAAATAGATAAACTACAAGCTTTTAATTTATTTGGGTTTGCTGTCTAGATTTAGCAAATACTGAAACATGAAAGCTTTCTTTATGAGCTGATGTCATGATTCATTTCAGGCAATCTACCTGAACAGATGCATAAAAATCAGGATGGCCTGTGGCCATTGCCATCTAAGACTCTTCATGGTCCTACTTGTGAGCCACTCAGATCAGTCAGAAACTTTCAGAAACTGTGTATTTTATTCTGAAATCCAAATAATCAGGTAGCTGGAGAAAAGTTATTTATGAGAAAAGATTAAAGTTTCCAAAGAGTCAGTCAGTAATGTATTTGCACTCTTTGATCCCTGGTGATAGTAGATCAGAGCTATGAATGTCTGTTTATGGAATGTTTCAAGTATTTCAGTATTTCCAGTGGATAGTAAGGAAAGCGTACTTAAAATAACATAATTAATATTTAATTACTCTTACTTTGATAGAGGGTTTTTTGAAATTGACAAGGCTCACTAATTCATCTTCTCTTCTTGTTGGAAGATATGTGTTTCATTTTCCTTCAGTCTATGGAAGAAACAATATTTTTGTTTCTTTACTTCCTTGGAATCTGCTTTCTTGTGCCTCTCGCCTATTTTAAATAAGATTATTGGAGATGGATTCCAAAGGATTACTGGAAATTATTTTCAAAGGATTTTGTTAGACATTGGGCTACTGTGACAAGGTCAATACAAATCAAAAAAGCACACGAAAGTACTATCTCTTTTGCTCATTGTTTGTGTAGCTAAGAAGGTGATTCCAAAGGTCTGTGAGGGTATTTCTTCCCAGAATGAAAAAAAAACCAACATGGCATGAGGGTAAGGAAATCTAATCACCTGTCTCAATGCCACTATTCTATCATCTTGGAGCTAAACAGAAGCCCTACAATGTCAGAAACCCCATGGAAGCATGGCAGCACAGGCTTTGTCAGGACTGGGAATAACTATACGCATTTCCAGTCTTTCCTTTTCATGTAGAAAGATTCTGCAGGGTGGTTTTTCAGGAAGCTTTAGCTGCAGGAGTCTGAGGCAGTACAGCTTTGAGAAAGGAGGTAGAGAACATCAGGAACTGAAGGTGACTGTTGTGTTTGTGGAGGAGGCTTCCTGATAGAAGGCTTATGGTAGTTTCCTTTCCTTGTACAGATCTAAAAGAAAGAGAGTTTGGCTTTTGGTGTTTTTTTTTTTGTTTGGGTTTTGTTGTTTTGTTTGTTTGTTTTGGGGTTTTTTTGTGTGTGTGTTTTTTTGGTATTTTGCCTTTTCAAGTTGTTGTGCAGACCAGCCTGATAATTAGAAGGGAAGAAATTCCAATGGGGAATTTAATTGACATCGTTTGTCAGTCTCATGTGATGCAAAAACCAGCAGACTGTGGTTATCGGTACTGAATGTGAAAGCTAAAGGGACACTGAATATCCTTATCTGCTATGAAATAGGATTTGAATAAATATAAGCTGCTTCTTTCATTCAAGCCAGCCCCATAAATGATTGTATACCCATGTGAAAACAAATTCTTGATGAATGTATCTGTCCTGTAACCAAAAGAACCCCAAAATACTGTTGGACTTAATTAATTAATTAGTCATTAAATTGAAGTCACTGTAAGACCTCTTTTTAACCTAGCCCTAATATCATGTGTTTCCAAAATGATGTAAAATCCTGCCTCCTTCCATTCCTAGTGTCAAACTCAGAACAGTCATTGCCATTCATCTTGCTCCTTCAAAGATATAATCCAAAAAGCCTTATTTTGCAGTTCCTGAGGGAAGGAGTAATACTCAGGTTTTAGTTTATTATTTTATTTTCAGAAATGTTTTAATTCAAGTGCTGATGAAGCAGCACATATTGAATGATGCTGGATTTCTCTTATGTCATTCAAGCACTATTTTTATCACATGATGGATGGAATGAGTTTTAAGCAAGAGATTTAAAAATACTTTCCTTGTCAAGGGGATAGAGGCGGGTTTTCTGAGGGTGTATTATTATATTCCCACACTGCTGAAGAAGTGACCAATGACCTTCTTTCCTGACAAACTTTAGAAAATTTCTGTCATCGTCCATTTGTGTTACTCTAGGTTGAATTACATATTCCATCATATGATTCTAAACATTTTTTTTTTTAAAAGGAGGAGCTCTTTTGTTCTTTTTTTTTTTTTTTCATACAATAAGAAATTATGTGCAAGAGAATATGGAGTCTGCCAGAGTTCTTTTAGATTCATCATTTCAATATTTCCTTCTGCTACGATGGTTTAATTAGAGTAGTCTTTGTTTGGTAAGGGATTTGTATATCTTTAACGAAACTGAAGAGCATGAAATGTGGTTCCTTTCCTTTTAAATGAAGCCAATTTTAGAGAAATAAAATGAGAAATAAATGAATTGTTGAAGACACAGTGCATGAAATTAAGAGCCCTTGACTATATTGGCAACAAGTTTTTCCTCTAATATTTTGAAGATCATATAGCTAAGTGGGCTATATGCTTATAAGTGGGCTAACTGAGAAGATATATTCTTATTTTGGTTCATGTGCTTTATATTGGCTTCAGGTTATTTTGAGGAATCCATGGCCATGGTCTTGCAGTTGTTTTGAAACAGATGGAACCTCATGGCTGCAGCCCTCTCTTCTGTGTACAAAAGTACATGCTTGTTGAGTTCGATGTACCTGCTTGCAGACCTGCACAGAACTGCAGAATCAGAGTAATTTATTAGAATTTTTGAAAATTTTCAATGTACTTGCAAGTTCCCAGTCCTCTGTGAAGGATCTAGTCCAATGCAGTAGGGTGAGCTAACCTTGAAAGGCAAACACCCATCCAGCTTCTCTCTCCCTCTCCTCCTCCCATGCAGGACAGGAGTTTTAAACTAATAGGATGAGAAAGCTCATGGGTCAAGCTAAAGACACTTAGGAGCTACTGTTGCAGGAAAAAATGACAATTTGAGAAAGACTCATTTATTGCCAATTTAAATAGGTAAGAGTAGTGAGAAACAAAGGCAAACATTAATACAATGCCTATCCTCCCACATCTCACAAGCTCATCTTTACTCATTTGTTTTTTCTACCCCCACAGAGCAGCACGGGTCAATGCCATGCTCTAAAAAATTTCCTTTCAGAAGTATTTCTCATTAAGAACTCTGCTTGTCCTGAAGCAAAGTGGTATTTCCAACTAAAAGGAAGATTGTTTTTAAATAATAAAGAATCCCTTATTTTTTTTTCCTCTCCACGGCAGACTTGCCTAAAAATGCTCACTATGGTGGTTTTCTTCTGCAAATTGAGCTTTCATCTAAATCAAAATATTTCACCAAAATGAGCTATTTTGAATTAAAAAATAAAATTAAAAAAGTAAGCACTCAAATTGAAATTTCATGTTACTGATGCCTAAATATCCTGCAAAAGAGAAGAGATAAATTAAAAAAAAAAAATAAAAAGAAAAAGAGAAAAAAACTTGAGGTCTTAAAAAGTGAGGGAATAAAATCAATCAAATTCAAGTCAATAGGGTTAACAGAAAGGGAAATTAAACATTCTGAGAGTTGAAAACAAAGATACAGTAAATTTCAAAATTATACCTTTTTGTACTATTTTTGAAGTATTTTTTTAAAGGAAAAGAAGTTCTGATTTTCTGAAAAAGAAAAAAAGTGAGTCCTACTTTTGAATGAGTGCTCATCAGAACAGATCAAAATTCTACCATTTTTTGTGAAATAGACCATTTCTCTTTTAAACCCCATTGAAAGGTGTCAACTTCTTTCGAATTGCAATATTTTATCATTTCATTTTCAACCCAGTATGTGTCTCTGAGCACTCCTAACAAAAACCTTAAACACAGGTTTCTTATTCTTGATCTCAGTAAATTTGTGATTTAGCAGTCTGTTGGTATTAGCAATGTCTTTATAACACTGCTATTGAACTTTATGTATTAACCCACTGGCTTCAGTGGAACTGCAATGCTGTGCTGTTTTGGGGTCTAAATCACTGTTATCCTCAAGGGATAGGGGATGTATTGATTTAACCAACTGAAGATCTGGCCTGTACATGCACACAACCTCATAAATTTAAATTAAAAATTCATTGTCTCTTCTGGGAGATAATTTTAGATATATGTCTGTGACAGCTGGTGGGAGACGCTCTGCCTTTTTGCCCCGCTGCTCACAGCCACCAAGATGCCCCAGAGAGACACACATGGAGTCCACACGAGGGGAAGCAGAGAGAGCTTATTAACATAGCTGGGGTATATACATAGTTTTTAGGGGAATCCAAATTACTACCAATAGAAATCAAGCGATAAATGACCAATGGGAAAGGGTTAACTATGGGCCAATAGAAAAACTTAAACAGACGCCTTCAAGGACGAGTTCCTTGGTGCTTAGCTACATAGATAAGGGGTGTTTCAAGGGGTCTTGGGAAGAAGAAGGATGACTCAGTAAAAAAGACAAGGAAACCATTTTACAACAAAGTGACAGCTTCAGTTTTTAAGGTACCCTGGCTGGTTTCTTCATTTTCTTCAGAGATCCATCTCTGACATGATTTTTCCCATTTCTGATACTGCACAGTCCCTGCAACGTGTCTTCAGTCATTGCTGCATGGTAACACATTTGGATTGCTGTTCAGCATAAGAAACTTGGCAAATTCAAAGAGCTCATAAGCCAATTTTATATTGTTTCAGTAGGTAAGATGAAAAAAGACCAACTTTTCTTGATGAAAGTGCAGTGGGAATTTGTGAGGTCTGTTAAGACTTTGGCAGAGAGGAGCATTATTTGGTCCACCTAAACTTGTAGCAGTGTGTGCTTGACAGTCATCATCATGGCTAGGCTTCGCGAACGAAGATTTACAAGGGCTCCACCAACGCTTCCTACAAGCACACTGGTAGCTAAAAAGGCCAATGCGAGATAGGCAAGTCCAATCGCAAAAGGCACAGTGGAAACACTCCGTCGGCACTACTGGAGAGGCACGATTCTTCCTGCGTTGCCTTTTTTTCCTCCAGGCTGATTCTGCGCATGTTCTCAAAGGAAGCAGCAGTGTTATGGAGGGTGTGTCTCCATTTCTCCTAACTGGAGGCCAGAG
>JAWWEE010000122.1:6926143-6941314 GCA_035221455.1 Xenops minutus
TGCATACTAATTTAGGGAGATAAGAGTTTTCTCAAGGGGTCTTGGGAAGAAGAAAGGTGACTCAAGGAAAAAAAAAAGGCAAGGAATCCATTTTACAATACAGTAAAAGCCTCAGTTTTTAAGGCATTATGTCTGGTTTCTTTATTTTCTTCACAGGTCCACTGCCACAAGCATCGGTCTGTGGTGTAGTATGGATTGAATTCAGTTCACAAGTTAGACATCTTTATCTAAAAGCTAACTTGGTGGTACTAATAGCAAGAGTTGAGCAATAGGGGCATCTTTGACCAAAGTGACAGGAGGAAGAGGGACCCACACATTGATATTAACCACAGCCAATAACAACTGTTTTTCTATCTGAGGTAAAATAATGACCTCTGTTTGGGATGCTGAAGAAAGTCCAGTTACTAAACATTTACATGGTGTTGAAATGGTGCCTCTAATTTTTACTGGAATCACATGACTGTTGGAACTGTCAATAGTTACTGTGAGGGAAGACACCAGCTCCAACCAAGGGAGACTTGTTCCAGGTTTCCTTCTGGAATCGTGGGTAGCAACTGGGTATGGTGTACTTGAGGGGTTTTTTTGTGTCATCCCACTCCCCCTTGTGCTCTGTTCCCTGTTTCCCGGCTTTGGCTTCCTTGCTCCCCTAGGTGACATACGAGGAGACAAGGGATAGCCCTCCCCTGTAAAATGAGATCGACAATCCTAGGCCCAATGGGGGGGTCTTTACAGCACCATGGACAGTAATGAGGTGGAATACCTGGTTTATTATCAGGGCAGTTCTTTTTGAAATGCCCCAACTGATTACAGTCATGACATTTGGATTATGAAGACTTAAATGGTGCTAGGGCCTCAGTTAACAACGCTGTTTTTTATGAATGAGATCCTATATTTTTATGTGCCTTTATCATTTCTGTTAGAGTCGGATCTCTGAGGGACCTCAAAACCTTTTGGCAGTCGTCCTTTTCCTGTTCTATCACTAATTTTGTGAACAAGGCATCTTGTGCCTCTTTATTAGGAATTTGCCTTACAATAGATACCTTTAATCTTTCGGCAAAGTCCATGAATGATTCTTTAGGACCTTGTTGGATGGAGGTAAAAGATGGTCTAAATACCAAAGCATCCACCACTATCTTAATTGCTTGCAGTGCCAAATCTCCAAATAGATTCAAGTCATTAATAGGAATCCTTCTCTGAACCTGATTTGAAACAAAAGGACCCTCCCCAAACAGAATATTCATATTGTTAATAACAGGCATTCCTGTTGTAGAAAATAGATCTTTAGCCTGCTTTTCAGCCAATGCTCTCAATTCGGTTTCAAACATTGTGAATTACATTGAGGTAAACAGTGATTTTACAATGGTCCTGATGTCTGATGGAGTTAAAACACATGTGGCAAATAAGGAATCTATGAGTCCCAATAGTAAAGGGAGCACCCAGTCCATACTCGGTAACTGCTTTCTTAACATCCTTTAAAACCTGATAGGTGACCAGTTCCAATATGGGTGGCTTGTTGTTATCATAAAACACGGGGAAGTCCTTTAAGAATTCTAAATCTTTAGCTAGCTTCACTTGTTTTCTCAGAGATATCCACCAGCAATCATGTTCTTCTGCATTGCTTGTACTTGGCCTTTGCATTATCCACCACCATGTTGGATTACATCAACTTCCAGTGGTAGGAAGTAGGTGGAGCTACATCACCAGAAGGGGGTGGAGCCAGCAGCCATTTTGTGGGTGACCTTGGCTGATGTGGCCATCTTGTGGGTGACCTTAACCCATGCCGCCATTTGGTAAGACAAGGTTAGAGCCACAGCCATTTTGAGAGACCAGGTCTAACCCACAACCATTTTGAGGACCACAGCATACACTTTTCTGTAGGTAACAAGCAGGGGTACTCGGCGAGGGGTGACAGGAGGTTCTGACACCATTTTATCCTGCTGAAAGTCATCTCTGGGGATCATGGGGATCTCTGTCCTGATCTTCACCTGACGCTGAAACTGCGGATCAACCACAATTCCCACTTTTGTGTGATGATGTTTTCCTCTCTGACTGCTTTAAAACATTAAGAATTATCCTCCAAGCTACTGTGGCTTTGGCAACTTCTGTGTCAGCTTTAAATGCTGTAACCTTCCACAGAGAAATGCCTAGCCTGTCCCAATCTTCATATATTAGGTTGTCTGGGACATTATGGTGATTTCTTTTCTATCCATTTAATTAGCACTTTCATGGAGACTTTATTGGATGCCCATATAGTTGGATAAAGCATTTCAAATGCTTATATAGTTCCTTTTCACCTTTTGATAACTGAGCTCCCATTTTAGAATTTTTCTTATAAAACTTTTGGGATGTGGGCACGGGATTTGAGGGAAGATTGGTGCTTGGCTGCTCACATTTTGTCTCAAAGACTGGTGCTAAAATCCTCAGTTCAACTGAGGAGGCTGCTGGAGTCAGAAGTCCACTAATCTTCTGCACTTTTCCCAAGAGGATACGTGATCCTCTAGATACTAGAGGTCCTCAGGCCTGCCCCACATTGGGTGCCATTTGTGACAGCCCTGTCAGGTTAAAGAAAGAAGGAGGCACACTCCTGAGGATTAAGGCAGAACTGGCAATGTATTAAAATGGTGTCCGGCTTATATAGGGTAGAGCAGGGAAGTTTCCAGAAGGGAGCAGAACTTGGAAGGAGTCAGGGAGGAGCATGCAAAACAAGGGGATGGTTTTTGCATATAGGGAATAAGCTACAATGCAGCAGAAACTAGCCAATCATAGGGCAGGGTCCAGGGCCATGAGGAAAAGGGGGAATTTTCCAGCAATTCCAATAGAAACATATAGGGGATTATACAGAACTTGTAGAGCACTTAACAAAACCCAAAACACAATTAATAGAACAGTCTATGGTAATGAAAACAGCCCAATTGTCTTCATACACTGTCATCCTCATTATCAGGAGTTCGTGGTTCAAGGTTGTCTCTCCAGTCCTTGTACATTCACACTCCCACACCCACGGCTATTTTTTGTCTCTATTAGGTTGACATAAATCATTCAAAATTTTGGCAATGGCAGCAAGTGCTAGATTTTTGAAACTTCTGTTTGAAAATGTTGATTGATGGAAGGAGAAGAAAAGTTCATCAGGTGTTCTGTGGATTCTGCTTATCGGGTTCAATGCAATCACTTATTTCCTTCTTCACCTATCTCTTGTCATCTGAGTTCTTATCCATCCATTGTCTCTAGACTTATACTATGTGCTTTTGATCTATACTAGCTCTTTGTTGCAGCTGTTCCATGCCTAGTAGAGTGGGAATTAGGCCTATAGGTGTTACCAAAACACAACCAGATACTAAAGACACTGGAGGAAAAAAAAAATCTCATGTTTCATGCAGTAGTGCTTTGAAGTTGGTAAGTGAAAGTGAGCTGCTCCCATGTGTTCTGATTGAAAGACTAGCAAATTATGTTAAAAAAATAATAATAAGCTTGAGGAAAACCTACACATCCTTGTAATGAAAAAAACAAAACAATCCAGTACAAAATCTTTGAGTATCCTGTATGCTGTATAGCTTAGTGTCTGAACATTTAAATGTCAATAAGGTAAGACAAACAGTATCAAGTAATGGAATTTTTGTTTCAGTCATGTTTAATCTTCATATTTTTTAAGTATTTTATCCTGCGCAAAATATATTTTCTTTTGACTTCTAGCTTAGATAACATCATGAGAGCTTATTGTAATTTTGAATAATTTGCAGCTCAATTATCTATAGTATAATTAAAAATGGAGTTTGAACTCTCTGGTGCTCTTGGTAAGGACATGAATTTGGAGCAAAATTTACATAGTAACATTTGCTTTTGTCAGTGTTCAGAGCGGGAATATAATTAAAAAGGTGAAAGGCTTAAGAGATGATGGTTTGTAATGTACTTACTAAAACTGTGATTAAAATAAGATGTCAAAGGAAAAAGGATTAAGCAGCTTTAGTGTTTCATTTTTGACTTTTCTCATACGTATGGTGAGCAGATGACTCAATAGTGCTGTGAAAGAAAAAGCATCCTAAGCTACTGCTGCTTGGGCAAACCTATTCAATTGGTGTTTTTAACAACTGTTCCCAAGCTTCATTAAGACTCATTATGAGTTGTCATGTAGTAGAGAACTTATGTTTTCAGATGATCAATGCACAGCAATAAAGATAAAAGTCTATCTTAAGGCTGCACTGAAAAGAACAGAAGTTTATACATATTAAAAATAGAATACTGAAATTTCCTATTAGCTAGAATAGCCCTTTAAAAGCAAAGCACAGTCAGCATGTTTTAAGGAATGGGAAAGAATAACTCATCTGTGGATGGACTTTCAGACTCAAGACTGATGTACTCATTAATAAAAATTTTTTACCAGTTATCTTTCACTAATATATGCATACTTAAGGACATGTTCACATGCTTTTAATTCCCCAAAATTTAATGCCTAGCTGGTCTGCTAAGGATCTTCTTCAGATCATATTTCTGTGATAACAGAAAGGAAAAAAGTAATTCTAGTCTAATTTTTTTTTAATTGAAACCAGCAAAATATTTTTTTCTAAATTGATACTTCTCATGACTTTAAGTGTTGAGTCTAAGTAGGGCTTGGAATATGAATACATCTGACTTTTGGAGAGGGTAGAGTGGGAAAGGACAATGGTAATACCTCAGTTCTCAATTTTGCAACAGTACAAGTGGCTTTCCATGTCTCATTTGGCCTCCTATAAATAAATATTTGTCCTTCCTCTATTTTGAGAGGTGGGAGCTGTAGACATTTTGAAGATAGTGAACATGTGTTCCACAACAAAGCCAAAGAGGGGAGATGCATTAGATGCATTAAGATCAACAAAATTATTCCTCTTGGAGAGAAAGTAGGTGATAAGAGACTCAGCAATATTCCAGTATTTTTATGCCACCTCTCTTCCCTGATGATGTTCTACAATGTGGGCATAATAACATTTGCTGAAGGGATGATTTGGTGTGAAAATTTGAGCCTTTTCTGAATATGCTCTCAGCAAGAGAAAGGGCAGGGTGTGAACAAGGCAGGACAGACATCTCTCCAGTGGGTGTCCCTCATTTGGGAAGAATTGAGCAGGATCACACAAAATCAGACTCAAAACTAGAATTTCTGCAAATGTTTCTGCAACTTTTGCTGGAAATCTGATATCTCAGTGGTTTGATATTTACCATGAAATGTGGAAGACTTCTGGGATGGAAGACAGCTTTGGCCTTGAAGGGATGCAGCTGTGAGCATGGGAAAGCAGAGAATAAAACACCTATGGCCTTGTTCCAGGCATGGGAAAGTAGACAAAAGGAGAAAAACAACTGAGAAAAACAAGTGTGAATAACAAGATATGGTTTGAGTCTTACCAGCATGAGGAGAGATGTGAACTACCTACCAGAAGATGGTCTAAGATTCGTGGACGGATGTGCTTGGCTAATAGTGTGACGTGTGTGTGGACAGATAAGAAAAAAGTATAAAGAGAAGTCTTCTGATAATAAAGGGGCTGCTAGTTATTAACCTTTTTCCTGCCCAAAACCTCTGTGTGTGTGTGTGTGTGTGCGTGCGTGTGCATGTTTTGTCTGTTGTTGCAATAAGAAGCACTATTTTCCTCAGTCTGTTGTGTCAGAAAAAGATCTGGGGAGTACATTATTTCCTAAAAAGAATATCTATAGTTTTTTTTATGAACTTGAGATGACAAAAGAAAAATTCCAGAACAAATTAATCTGCTGATGCTGATCTGCATTATGAGCATCATTTGCAACAACCTTAAAGTAAGTATTTCTAGTCCTGCTGCAATTCTACCTGCAATGTAGGAATACTTACATTCATTATTGGGATTCTGATGGGAATAAAAGTCTGATATTGTTCATCTTCATAAAACAACTCTTCCTCTTGTTGCAGGTGTTTTGTTTTGAATTTTGCAGATATTTTCTATTTCAGTACTGTCAGTGCCCTTAATTTGTAATGGATATTATGTAATAGGTAATTTCATTATCTCTGCTGTATGTTCTTTCAGTAAACTCAGGATGTTATATGGTATAATAAATAGGTTGTTCTCACTAAGGAGAGAGCATCTAATGGGCATAATGATGTCTTTCAGGCCAAGACAGATGTGTTGGCAGAAAAGCATGCTGTGCTTTGATAGTGTCTACTTATAACAAAGGCTACTAATAACTAGAGCTGCCAGTGTCAACTTCCTCTCCATAAAAATCTGCCCTAAATTGTAACATTCTGTGAGTCAAGTGATAGTGGGTGGGGGAAAACCTCTGAAGTACTGTTTTCCTTCTGTGCAACTAGAACTGGATGCAAATAGATCCTTTTCTACTTGGAAATTATGTATGTTGGAAAGTCTGTAAATGAGAAGTATACCTGAAGCGGTTGGATGTTGTGAAACAGCTGAGGAGACCTTGTAGATACTCAAAACTCCCTTGCGATGCAAGAGGAGACATGGAAGTTCTCTGTGTAGTGTGCCTGAAAAGATACCTTTTAATCAAAGAGTTTGAAGGAAAGGAGTAGAAATGTCCAGCAGGAAGCTACAAAGGACACAGAGAATAAGAAACCACCAAATCACAGGAAGAGCAATATATAAATACTGTCAAGAAACCTTTTGTCAAAGATTAGATAGGATGGAGAACGCTAGAAAGGAGAGAATATGAGGGAGAAGAGGGAAAGACAAAATGAATATTTTTGTTGCTCTTAGAAATACATGCAAGAAGAAGTTGCTTCATTTATGGAGAATCTTCTTCTGGTAGTTAATTAGCTTTGTCAATCAGCTGTCATAAACCAGATTATTGAACTGTTGAAATTCTTTAAACTAACATCTTGACATTGCCAGTAGGTGTGTTAATAATCTGAAGACATGAGAATTTATTTGCTTTGGTGTGCCTATCTGTGAAACGTAGTAGAGAATCGACTTTATATTATCCAAACACAGCTTGAGCTTTCTCCTGAAAATGCTTACTCTGATGTGGCAAATAGCAATATTGTCATATGGCAAGCTCTGTGTACATAATAATGAAATCCTAATGGAACAAATGGCAGGTTCATGAGTGCCATACTGCTAAAGAGAAGTATGAAATGGAGAAAGCATTTCTATTATTTCTATTATTATTTTCAACTAGCAGCTTTCAGCATTCTCTGCAATGATTTAAGTGAAAACTTAAGCTGTTTTGATTGCTGTCTAAATGCTGAACTGGGATGAAATTGTGTTGAAAATGGTCGTGTAGGTTTATCTGTTTGGTGTGGATTTCTTTTTTTCTCCATAAGTCTTTATTCACAATAGAGCTGCTGATTTCAGCAATATATATTTCACGGGAATACCTGTGTATGTGTGGAACATTATTTGCTGTTTATATTTAAATGCTTTTTTTTCCTGCACCAAACTGAACAGTCATTTAATCATTATTTATTATTTTGACTATACTTATAGCCATGTACATTTCTAGTAATAAAAACATATTATCATATGTAATGGTCAGTTACTCATGGTCTCTGTTTTCAGGGGCAAAACAAAATCAGTTTATTATAAACACGTTTTGATGTATATAGGGTTATTACAATTAAGAGGCTGACTTATGATAAACGGGGGATGGATCATGATAACTAGGGGAATACATTATGTCAACTGAAGGGGAAGCAGCTATCTAGAGTTAATCCATTATTCATGAACATAAGGGAAGGGGAAACAATGGATGTTGCCAAACAGGTGTAGGGTACAGGGTAGGGAATACACAGAAATTGTCAAATGCAAAGAGTCTTTAGGCATATCCAGAGATGGGTCAGTGTTGCAGATTGGATTGGCCTCTTTGGGAAGCTTCCTGCATTCTGGTGTTTTTCAGATCTGTATTGTTACAGTCATATGTCTCACATGATATGTCAGTGTCCTCCAAACTGAGGTTTGTTATGTTTTGCATTATTTAGATATTATTGTCCCATCCATTCTCCCTCTCTGACTACTGACTTAGTCTTCTGAACATACTGGTCCCTGTTTTCTGTGGCTACTGCCCACTGCTTTGAGCTTTAGCTTCTTTGCTAAGTTAGTATTTGTTTTATTTAATTTATTAACTTCCATTTGCTGCATTTTATGCTATTTCATTCACACATTGATGTGGTTAATATTTAGGTTTTGTCTCTGTATTGGGTCTGGCTAAGATGAAGTTCATTTCCCCATAAGAGCCCTCACAGTGGTGTGTTTTGCATTGTTAGCTAAAATGGTGTTGATAATACACTAATGTTTTTGCTGCTGCTGAGCAGAGCTGACACAGCCTCAGCACTGTCTCTCAGTATTCCTCCTCACCCTGCACACACCAAGGGCAGGATGCTGGAAGGGTACACAAATAGGCCAGTTGACCCAAGCTAACGAAAGGAATATTACACACGATATGATGTCAGCTCAGATACAGAAGCTAAGGAAAGAAGGAGGAAGGGAGGGCATTCTTTATACAGAACCTTTGGCTTCTGAGCAACAACTACACATGCTGAAGTCCTGCTTCTCAGGAAGTGGCTGGACATTACTTACTCATGGGAAGTAGAGAATAACTCTTATTATTTTCCTCTTCACTTGTGTGCATGCAAACTTTCACTTGAGCCTTGACCTATGAGTCATTTTCTATCTTATTCTCTCTACTCTGTCTGACTGGGAAAGGGAGAGATGGAGCAGCTTGGTGGGCTGTATTGGTTTAAAGGTAAACCAGCAGGAGAAATGAACCCAACTCAAAAGAGATTACAAATCAGAGTTAAAATTTCCTTTAAAAGATTACAATAAATACGATAATACAGAGAAAAAGTGGTTTTAACCCAAAGAAGAACAGATGTATAACTCAGCACGGTGGAGCATGAACAGAATGGTATTTGTTAGCCCCTGTGCTGAGCAACACGTGATCCCCCTGACTACAAAGTAAAAGCAGAAGAAACCTGTTGGGTCGCGGTCATGCAGAGAACAGTAGTTGCAGTCCTGTCGAGGTTCTGGTCCTCCTCTGGATCTGATGAGTTGTACCAAAAGTCCCCAAACCTGAAGATTACATATGCTTAGGTTCTGTGGGAATGCCCAGTGTGTCCCCTAGGGTGGGGAGTTTCGCAATAGGTGATTTAACTCTGTGAGTCATGGGATATTTTTGGAATCTTTGATGGTCTAGGTCATTACAACTGCCTCTTGTGCCAGTCCCTAATGGCCCATTAGCAGATATGGCCACCCAGGCTGGGTGTGAAGGTGCTGATGCCTCCCCAGTGGGGAGTTATCACAACTGAGTCACTGGTGTGAAGACAGAAACATTCCAGTGCCTCTCAGAGTTCTTTAACACTCAGCTTGTAGTCTGAAGCGTCAGATGTGCTCTGGGCAGCTGCTGCAAATGATCCATAATTACCAATTCATCAGAAATGACACAGAGGGTGTAGAATACATAGCTTTGGTTATACCCACATAGTGATAAACTGGTCCTGGCTGCTATAATTAGGACATATGTTCACCAGGATAATAAATGATGTCCTTATTCCACAGAAAAGGCACCCTTGAATTTCTTCCTCTGGCTTGAATTTTAAAGAAAGATTAAGATAAAAAGAGTTTTTACGCTTCACTTTGCAAAGCTGCCTGAAGCATTGATTGCTTAAGTTTAGTGTAAATAATTTTGGAAAGCTTGGTGTGGCTTGGTGTGTCTCTCTGTCTTTTTTTTTTTGTCCTTGGGACTATAGAAATACTGCTTACTGTTATTACTGATTTATTTGTATTAGCACCAGACCTCCCACTCATTCTGTTTGCAGATTGTGATGTCAATGTCACTTCCTGTGTAAAAAAAAATAAAATTGTGTTCCTTATAGACTGTGTATGTATGAATAATCAGAGAATTGCATAGCTTTGGAAAGCAGATAGAGGGGTTATGCAATTTACTTGTTTCTTGAAAACTTTGCTTGCTAATAAGAAAGGAAGCTGTGCTGCCTATACCTTCCAGTGTCTCAACAGAGTCTGAAGGAAGGATGGGCATCAGTTAAGATTAAATAAACAGAAAATCCTCAAACCCAGAAGAAGGCCTAGAAGATGAGGGCTATCTTTTTATGATCCCATAATGTGAGTTTTTCTCTTATATTTAACTCATAAGAGAAATAGTGTTAATTACTTTAGGAATGGATAATTATCACTCATGAACACTAATTAAGCCATGCATTAATTAATTGCACTTTGTTGCCTAAGGTTGATCCTTTATGTAAATTAGTTTGATTTGTATATATTCTTGGCCTTCAGTGGATTGCTTAGATTTCTTCCAGGAAAAGCCACTTCAAAATATTTTTTTTTCCCCCCAACTACTTCAATAAAAAAATTCCAAGTATAATTTATATTAGAGTGATAGCTAGTACATATAATTTTTATAGTCAAAACAGATAAACTTTGCCAAAGTAGGCCAAAGTCCTCTCTTTTTTTTGAGTGGTAAATCCCAGTAGCTGATTAATTTAATTATGACTTTCTTATATGAGTACTTAATTCTGCAAATATGGTCTGATGAATCTTAACTGAACAGTAGAAAATATAATGACTTGCAAATAATGGTATACAAGGATCTTAATAACTTTCAGAACCCACTATGCTTTGACACTTGGATTTATCATTAGCAAAGTAGTCACTTTAGCATTACATACTAAACAGATAGATGTTTTGATAAAATTTCAACTGTTTTGTTAGATCCATAAGGTTCTTGGGCTTTGGTGTGTTACATCTGCACCTGCTCTAAGCCCAGTTTACACCAGCTATGTGTTACCAGAGTCCTTCATGGGCAAGGGGTTGGATTTATCATATTAGTACAGTTTTAGTTGTAGAAAATTATGCTTTTCTTGAGGACAAGTTTCTGTTCATATTGGTTTTTTTGATAACTGATATAAAACCTTTCCTATAAAAATGTCACTAAAGCATTCTTATTTTGTAATATGGCAACATCTTATGAATATGCTTGCTAAAGGCTTAAGCATGTAAAATCCTTGAAGGCCTACAAACAGCTGAAAGATTTGCTCTTTTTGTTATCTTGAAGGGAAAAAAAGAGCAGGAGAGGTTCCTTCTTACTCTAAAAGCTGTTATGTTTTTGCCATTTGGGGGGATGGCAGCAGTTACAGAACTTGTGAAATTTCAGAGCACTTGTACTGAACAGCAATTGTAGTACCTTAAAGTAGGTTCTAAATGTATGAATGGATTATAATATAGGTATAGAATTTTTTAAATAGACCTAAGAATATGCATTAATATTAGCTATTATATATAACTTAAAAATATTGTTTAAAAGTCCATCCATACATATGTACCTATGTTATATATATATATAAATAAAAAATTAGGGGTTTTATATATAGAGACGGGACATACTGAGGAAGGAAACAAAGTGGTTTATCTGTACTGCAGTAAAAATTACTGATGTTGATTTTATATGTATTTAGAACAAAGAGGGCAAGGGACACAAAGAAAGAGAAAAGAGAGACTATAGAGTTTGGAAAACTATTTGAAGTAAATAACTATTTGTTTTGACATTTGATGTGAGCAAAAGCTGTTGGAACAGCTCAATTACTTTAAGAATAGAAAGTGAAAGTATAAAAGTTATTGATTCATCGCGGTTCAAATGACATAAATGGCAGCTCACTTATAAACCATGCAAATCAATAATAAGTCTGGTGTTCTTTTTTAATTCTGTGCCTTAATGACTTAGTGGCAAATTTCATAAGTGTTAATTCTTCAATAGGACTGAACATGAGATATTTCTGATTTCCACATTTCAATTCTCAGTTTAATTAAAATGTTTTCTAGAGATCTGAATATGGGCAACTCTTTGGAAGCTGAGGACATTAAAGGGAAGACAAAGTGTTCCAGCAACATTCAACTGAGGAAAGATCTGACTTTGGCTGGAGACATTATAGCAAGTGCAGTCTGCATGAGTGCAAAATATCTCTCAGAGCTGTACCTGAGTCAATTTGTCAGAGCCCTACCAGATTGCTCCTGGAACTGGTCTGTACTGGGGCCTCTGATCCTCACAAACTTGAATGAAGGAACTGAATGTCTGTCTCTATTCAGGACTCTCCTTTCAGTAAATGTTTCCACTCTATGGATTATATGATTGGCATTATTGATTTCATAGAAAAAGCTCGCCAGGCAACCTGAGCACTGGAGAGATCTGGCGCAGACACCTGGCTTTGATAGGGATACTTTTTCCTTTTGAGACCTTGGCAAATCACTTGATCTTCACCAACTCTCCAAGTGTAATATGCAGAGAAAGGGTTGTTGACTTTGAAATTAGCCTAATTCTGGAATAATTTTATTTACCTGGAGTAAAAGCAGCAACCTCCCTTACCTGATCTGCATTGAAGGTAGAGTGAGAAAGTTCCCAAAACCACTATGGTTTCTTTTTTAGGTCTGAGCTTCTATTGCAGACAATAACAGAACATTTATCTCTCTGTCATGCCAGAGACTTATTCTTAAACAACTGTATCTAATAGAATATTTGTATACAAAAATAATTACACCTTTTTGAGTTTCAGTAACAGCCACTAAATAGTTGCTTCAGTTGAAAATTCATGCTGGTACCAAGTCACCCTTCTTGCCAGTTGAGGATTTAAGTCACACCACCCATTTGTTGGTCAGATTAAAAAGAATATGCTCAAAGCAGTTTCTGTGGAGAATAGTCCATAAAACATGTAATCCTGCAAATCACTTGCTGACTAATTCAATGACAAATGTGTTGTTTCAGGGAACTCTGTGATTTGCATTTCTCTGGTCCTATTGATATAAATGTTTACTGAAAACTCTTAATCAAGGCACTGTAACCATACAAAAAATGGTTGCAGTACCAGAATCTGGTGAGCTAGATGGATATTTTCAATGCCAGTTTCATTCTAATTCAGTATAAGAAGAGTCCTTTTTATTTTGTTTCAAAAAGAGGGAAAAAAAGAAAGACACATAGTAGAGAAGGTGGAAAATATTTACAATTCCTGTATTTAATTTTTTCATTCATCCTTATTATTTTCCTCTTACAATTATTTTAATACCAAGAAATCAGTAAATGAAAATCAAATGCTGTCAAAAGACTGAAACTCTATGTATTGTCCTTCTGTGCTGCTAAACTTGACAGTTTAACTCTGCATGGAATGACACTGAAGGTCGTCACTTCGCTCTTTCATATTGCGGTGGTTTGACCCTGGATAAACGCCTGGTGTCCAGCAAAACTTTTTCAAGGCCTTTTTTTCTCCCCTCCTTTCACCTTCCAGAGGGAAGAGAAAAAAAAAAAAAAAAAAGCTAGGAATTTACAGCTAGAGATAGCAATCAAAAGAGGAGCTTTGATTAATACCATGGGCAAAGCAGAACTTAGAATAATGCTTATTTTTATTACTAATGAAGTAAAAACTAAAAATAAGAAATAGAAACAGGTTAGAAACACCTTTCCACCACCACCCCTCGGTCTGTCCATGCCCCCTCCTTCCCCCAGTGGTGTGGGGGACAGGGGAATGGAAGATTTACAGTCAGTTGTTGTTGGGTCAGCCATTCACAGATGTAAGTCCAAAACTTAAGCAGCAGTTCTTCCAAATGTGCTGTCTCAGGGGGCTTTCCTGTGGGCTGCAAAGGGGGCAGCTTGCTTCACCACAGTTGTCACCATGGTCACAAGGGAATGATAACTCTGAGTCCTTCCCCTGCATTCATTCCGTAGGATCCCTCTCATGAGTCATTCCATGGGGTACAGTCTCTCATGAAAAGCTGGCTGTACCTGCTAAGCATGGGCTTCTCCTTCCAGGGGTCTCAGCTGCAAATCTTTGCAAGACTCTGCTCCACCTTGGAGCCTCCTGCTAAGCATGGGCTTCTCCCTTCGTGGGTTTCAGCTGCAAATCTTTGCAGGACCTCTGCTCCATCTTGGCGGCCTCCCACAAGGTAACAGCTTCTTTCATGCATCTCCCGCTCTGATGGAGCCCGATGCACCCTGATGGATCTCATGGGCTTCAAGGGGACAACTCATAATCACCATGATCATCAACACGTATTCAGGGAATAATAGTTTTAAGTCCTCTCCCTCATCCACGGGGTCCTTCCCCCTCCTTCTCCTCTTCTCTTCCTGCGCTGACCTTGATGTCTGCGCTGTGATGTTGTTAATCCATGGCTCCAATTTCTAACTGTGCAACAACTACTTAAATATGTTTTCACGCAGGGACATAACTTAATGGTTCAAAAGCAGGAAGTTTTCCTTGGAGCTGGCCCTCATTGGCTCTGCTCTATTGGATGGTGTGAAACTTCCAGAGGCTTCCAACAGAAGCCAATCTTCCTCTTATTAAAAAAAAAAAACCTAATTAGAGAAAACCATGACAGATACACAGACTGACTTGTAGATCAAACCCGAAAACTCCCAAAGAGTGTTGAAGCAGGTATGTTTATTCACAGCACCAGATGCATGGGGAGTAATCTCACCAAACATGCATATTTAGTCCCCTTGTTCAGCTGTTTTAAGTGATACAATGTTACATATGCATTAGTTGTGCTGCACATACATTAGCTGTGTCAGCAAATTCCTGAAAATTGGGAGCGGAAATCATTAACATGTATCACACCTCCAGCTCCACCTCGGAACGCTTCTTGGTGGTCTTCACTTAGGGTCTTTTGGGATGAAGTGAGAGTCTTCCTCAACTGTAAACTTTTCACCTTTGCTAATAACTGCTGAGCTGGCATTGTCCAATTAGCTCTAGACTGGTATCACCCTTAGGAGCTTCTCTTTATCAGCTTTCAAGGTCTCTCTTCTTAGACCTCAAAGCTTCTTATCAAAACTCAAAGGTTTTCTGCTCTTGCTAGGGCTCTTATTATAAAGTTAACTATATCTTGTCTGTGAATTAAGCAAGCAAGGCCTATTCTAAAGTTAATTCTAGTAAATATCTAAGGCTATAATCTTTTACCACCATTCTATATTTTGATCACCCCTTATCAAGACTGACAATATTTTCTGTATACTGCAAAAAAACCACCCCAACTTACAGAAACCAATAGTCAAGGCCAGTAATATCCATGTCTTCATACTCAGACTGCAGTGCTATAAGAAACATTTCTGCAACAAACACTTAGCTTGCCTCGGTCTGGACCTTAATCCTTATGTGTGCTAGTTTGAAGGTAAACCAGCAGAAGAAATGGACCCACTACCAGAGAGATTATGAGTCAGAGTTACAATTTA
>JAWWEE010000122.1:6941414-6960582 GCA_035221455.1 Xenops minutus
ATAGAGGGGGTAGAATACATAGCTTTTATCACTCCCACCCAGTGATAACTGGTCCCTCCTGCTGAACTAGGACACTTATGTCATAGCTCTAAACTCTGCTGTAGGAATACAAAACCTGAAAAATACCAGAATGCAGAAAGCTTCCCAAAAGAGTCTGACCAGGATGTCTGCAAGGCCCTGGGCAAATACCAAAACACAGGACAGCTCCTGGGAAGATAAGAACTAATCCAGCCTGCAGACACTGACCCACCTCTGGACCTACAGAGACTCCATTTGCATTTGAAAAGATTTGCAGTTTTGTGTATTCCCTGTCCCACACCAAAACTCACCTGACCACATGTATTGTTCCCCCTACCCTTGTGTTCATGAATAATGGATTAACTCCAGATACCTGTTTCCCCATTAGTTAACATAATGTATTCTCTTAATTACCATGTTCCATCCCCTGCTTAGCATAACCCAGCCTCTGAATTGTAATAACCCTATATAAATTGAAATGTGCTTACAATAAACGATTTTGTTTTACCCCGAAACAGGGTCCGTGTAACTGACCATTATACTCTGTTTATCTTGGTACTTTTAAAATAATGATGTTTATACATTATCTATCTATCTATCTATCTATCTATCTATCTATCTATCTATCCGTCCATCTATCTATCTCACCCAGTATGGCTGAGTTTTCTTTCACACAATTGTGGTATCTGTGACATTTTTTTTTCTTTTGAATAATTTCAGTTTTGATTTGGCAAATGCAACAGGCTAGCAGACCTGGAATACAAAGGGGCTTGAAATTACATGGGACTGAATGCCTTCAGTTGTCATTACTGCTTACAGAAATAAAGGCTGCAGGTTGCAGTGCACTGGCAGGGAGGGCTGCAGATTTAGGCCTTGATCCCCAGCTTTTTTCACTTGCATTGCTCTTTTGATTCGTAGAGCTATACTCTTATAAATCAGGGGTGGAAGAGGCTTTGAGGAGAAAGTCATACCCTTTATATCTGCTTATGCAGATCACTCACCTATGCCATGAATGGTGCATGTGGTTTTAAGACACTTCTTAACTTTGTACGTGTAAGAAAATGCACTGTCTCTAGTGTAGCAGTGTCAAGATGATAGTGCTTATGGAAGAATTTTTTTCATAGGTTTGATGATGAAAGCACTGTCATCCCATCAGGTGCTCAGGTTAACAAATGTTTTATGTTAAGCTTGAGTTTTATCTGTATGATTACTACAAAAATCAAGGCCTTACACACAATAGCTTTATGTGGTGTTTCAAAATGGGCTCAAGTAAATGTAGCACTTGATTAAAAATTGCCTTTATTACACTGTGATTCTCAGTAAGTTTTTCAAGTGCATTTTTGGTGGATATCTTCCATATCCATTACTTCGTACAGATTTGCAAAAATATGAGCTAGCTTTACCCTAGTGAAAGCTTTAAAATCTCTTCAGAAGGCTTTGTGGAAATTTCACTTAATCTAGAAGTAATATTGTTATATCCTTTCTTACTTTTTTTTGTTTGTTTGTTTATTAATGAGGTTCTCCGTCATTATTCAAGAAAAAAAATATATCCACTTTTGGTCATATTGCTGAGAGCTAAACCTAAGCTAAGTGTACATGAAGACATTTATCCCTACCCCTCTCCCTTCAAAATTTTATTTAGGAAAGCTATATTTGAACTTTTTTTTTTTCTCTTTTTTTTGAGATATATGCCGAGGGACTTGCTTGCATACCTAAACAAGTAATGCAAGAAAACGAAACAAAGAGGTTGTTACGAAGTCCCTAGACTACCCTGAAAAATGTTTTTGACCATTAAGCTCCTGGCAAATCTAATATTACTGGTGCTAAACAAAACTTTGGCATTAATGAAATTGAAGAAGCACTTTGTGACTCCAGCTTTAATTGCTGGAATGTGTAAGCTGAAGTGAATCTGGGGGCAATCACAATAAAAATGCCACCAAAGTAATTTTTGCATAGAGGAACTCTATAAAATGGAGTCATAGTACATATTAATTAAGATTTATAGGATTCAAATGTGCTCAAGTTTTTTTTTTTTTATCTGATCATTTTATTATAGTATTATTTCTGAAAGCAGAACAAAATATTGTTTTCTATTTTAGTTTGAAAAGACCATAAATGCATTGGAAAAGGGGAAATCCTTTCCAACCTCTGCAGTGCTAAGAAAGATATCCAGGCTGCATTCTTGTAGCTATGTAATCACTTCTAGTCTGCAGCATGTGTGATTGGAAAAGGTCCTGTTTTCAGCATCCAAACCCAAATATTTATGTCCAGTATTTACCAGGTGCTCAGCTGTCAATTTCTCTTAAACATTGAGTCACTGTGTGTATATCTACTCTCCTTAGCTAGACAAAACCAAACTGGGGACTGTTTGCTGTGTTTAAACAGCAAGGCGAACCTGTGTTCTGTTTTCTTTTAAGATTCTCCACTTGGGAAACTCATTCTAAAATTTTTCAGATGTTTGAACAGATCATTTGCAAGGCCATGAGCATGGCATAGGTGAGTTACATAAAATCTCTAATGAATAATTATTTCCTTTTTTTAGCTTTAATATAGTTGCTTTAATACTTGTTTCAGTACTGTGTACTATCCTATCTTATAGTATAATACCCTATTAGTAGATTCTTAGCTTTTTATATTGTGTAGTGAAACAAGGATGAACACCAGGAATGGTTAACCACATCAGTAGAAACTGTTCAGCACCTGCTTTGCTTGAGTTTACCAGAGAACATGGAGATGTGTTCTGTTCAAACCACTGGACCTGATCTTAGAAAACTATATACAAAAAACTTAGTGCTGTTAATCAATGTAGACATTTGAAGAGAGCAAAATGGCCTTAAGCCAGTAGTTTCTGTAAGCTTCAGTGACTAGGTCATGAACAATAAAGGCTGAAGAGGTCAAGGTGAAGAAAAGGAGTTAAGACCCCTAGAGTGAGGCTGAAGACCAGAAATGACCACCTAATCCTGATGCCAAAAGAAGATTTTGGAAGGCTCTGCCCAGACTCTGCCTAGTCATTAATATGCTTAATCAGATACTGTAATCTTATTACTATGCAAAATTGTAACCATGTAGTGAAATGTACAAAATGGCTCATTTTGCACTGTTGATTCAAAGCTAGTTTGTCCAGCGTGAGCTGGCTAGCTTTCCAGCGCTGCTTGAATAAATACCTTTGCTGCTAAAAGAACAAACTCTTTTAGCAGTTCCTTTCATACCGAGGTTTTTTGGCATCAGTAGTAGATAATGCTGATTAAGATATTTGTCTGATCATTTGATACATAACTCATTTTATATAAATATTTTCCTTTTGCCAATCATTAAAATCTGCAGGACAAAAGTGGTTCAATCACCCTTCTGCAATTCCTTAAATTCAAACTGTTGACATAATCCAAGGCTCAGATTGGATCCAGGCACCACTAGACTCCTCTCTGAGAAGGAGTTTAGAAAGCAAGGGAGTCCTTTCTGCACCTCATTACTCAACATCAGGGCTTTTAAATAAATATTGTCTAAGCTTTCCACTCCCACCTGTGACAACATACTTGAAAAAATACTATGAGCATTTTATTATTAGTTAATAGCAAACTTTCAGAAGCTTTTAAAGCAAATGTTAATTTAAAATCCAGGAAGAAGTGAGTTCATGATACTGAAAGAAACTACAATGGTTAATATCAACTTTGATATTGCAGAACAAATGCGGTGGCTGAATTGGAATCGCTCCCCACTTTCCCGGTCCCCTCCCCGGGCCATGTGTTTGGCCTGCGTGGTCCCCAGAAGCAGAGACACACACACACACAGAGGACAGGAAAGCAAAGAGAGGTTTAGTCTCCAGGCCAGGTCTTTTATAGACTTCACAGCCAATCGGATTCAAGGGGAAGGGTTAACAATAGACCAATCAGGGAAGGGTTTACCTGGCCTGGCAAGGCTTGCATACTTATTAGGAAGGTAAGGGGTTTCCTTCCCGGGAGCTAGGGAAGATACAAACTAGCTTACAATACAGTAAAAAAACCTCAGGTTGAAAAGGCATTCTGGTTTCACTTATGATATTGTGAGTCTATTCCCACAAACAAAACCTTTCCCTTTGGTCTAGATGAGTTGAGTGTAACAAAAAGTAAAATTGAGGGTAAATGTTGATGTCATTTCAGTTAAATGCACCAGTAAAATAGAAAATGAATGCTTGCACAATGATGACAGTATCTGAATGGCAGTGAAAAACACTTTGCAAGTGATTGCTTGGGTATGTGCATGTGTCTAGTCTTATTTAAAATATTAGCCTGTGTGCTGAAATTAAAATTTGTTTTGCTGGGTGACTGGACAATGATGTGTGTCTGGTAGGGTGTGCTGCTTCAAAGTCTGTATGTCTCACATGCTGAAATACAACTGTTCAGAAATGAGGTGGGTGTTAAGCACTTGCTTAAGTGCTTACTTGAACCAAGACATAGAGGCAACTCTAAGTTCTAGATGATGCGTACTTTATATTAAAATTTTCCTGGCTGGTTAAAAATTTGGGTGTAGTCTCCAACTGACCTATCTTTGTGTATGGCAGTTTTTTGTTCCCTGTGTTCTCTTGTGCAGCCAGGAGGCAAAGGTGTATCTGCATTTTTCACAGGACTTAGGTAAAGGTAAGCAAGTAAATGAAAAGAGCTGAAACGAGACCCTCCAAATGGAAACACCAGATGCGAAAACAATGTTGTGATGATTTTGGCAAAAAGACATGCTTACAAGACTAGACATCCCAGTAGTGTATGTTTAGAATTTTTGATGGCATTTGGATGTCCCTTCTAGACCTTGAAATTTTAATGTTGCTTCTGGCTTCTATGTCATACAATTTAAATGAGAATCTCTAATTCTTTCAAAGTGACAAAAATATTTTGTAAACAGGTTTTTTGCAGTGAAAAGTCTGAGCTTCTGGGATTTTGAGAAGACATTACTAGACAATAATGTGTCTCTAAGTTATATATATCTATGAAGGGAATATAGCAAAAATGGAGGAAATGTGAATTGCCTTCCAAAAAAGTGAATTCTGTCTTATTAAATAGCAAGCAGTGAAAGTGAGACCAAATGCCATAAACCAGAGATTTCAGACTTATGCTGCAATGCATGGAATTGTCCATACTAAGTGAATAGGAAACTGTGTGTTCAAATGTATACTAGTCTTCAGTTTCAAGTTCATCAATTTGATGCATTTGACAGTAAAATTAATTTTTTAATGAGGAAAAATTCCAAAAGTTTTTTACTGTCTTGCTCTTTTCTCACAAAGATTCATAAAATAGCCTGGTTTGGAAGGGGTCTTAAAGATCATCTACTTCTTTTTGTTATAAACAATTGATTACAAAGACAAAAAGATCTCTTAAAAATTCTTACTGATGTTTTATGTTACTGTAGTGGGTTTGTTTAGCTGAATAGCATTTCCTCTTCTTGGGAGGGGACATAGGCTAGGCCACCTGATTTACATTGACTAAAGAGGTATTCCATACAATATTACGTCAACCTAGATATAAAAGGGAGTGGGAAGGGAAGCTTCTCCTCTCTTGTGATGGCTGCTGCCTACAGGACAGCTGCTGTACTGGTATACTGCCCTTCACTGCTTGTTGGTTAGTAGAAATTTATTGTTAGCCTTTCATTGTGTGTGTGTGTGTATTGCTTTTAGTTCTCTCTTTTCTTTTCTGTGTAAATACAAACTGTTCTTTTTTAATAGCTTATGGATTTTTTTTCTTTTCCTTCCCCCCCGGGAAAGGGAGCGGGGGAGGGGGGGACATGCATGACTGGGGCAGTTTGGGTGAACACTCAGCCAAGGTCAAACCACAACAGTTTTTGGCGCTGAAACCAGGGCACACTGACAAATCTGGGAAAACTGTCAAGAGAGGTAGTTTATGTAAACACTGCTTTGCTTATCTTTTTTGTTTTGCTAACTTGGGAACATACTAATATAAATACAGCTATACACCTGGTGTTTGTATTCATACTTCTACTAACAATCTTTATGAGCTATGGAATGACCTATCCTCTAAAAGACCACCCAGGGATCGATACAATTTTATTTCACTTCTTAATTTTGACATAGATGGCTTTGTAATGAAGGCACCAGAGATCCTAACTAATCCTTAAAGCTGCCTGGCAGTGGTGCTGCTGCTAACCAACACTATAAGAACGTTATGGGGTTTGGGGAATGTAGTATTTTTGTTGCCTTGTTGCAGGACAAAACAAACTTCAAGAGAGAGCTTACTGGGATATGCCTTAAAGAGCCCAGTTCCTGGTTGGCAGGGAATGTGAATGAATTTGGGCAGGTTCTTAGGGTGTTTGACACCGATTGCCTGGGACTTCACAGCAGAACAAGTATTCAACCCGTTTAATGGAAGGGTGTCTTGCCAACCCCGATCAAAACCAGCAACTTCTTGCCCTGTACTGGGGCCTGCCCTGTGCTTGTTGAGCTGCAATTCATTACTCTCAAAAGACTATGGGGGAGGCATGAACCCAAAGAGAAATGGAGAACACAGAAGACACTGACTGAGTCAGGGACCCAAACTATAACAACCTGAAGTCATTATTGCCCCTGTAGTGAAAAAGAAGGCATGGATGAGGAAATATACGGGATCTACAGGCCTACCTCGGTGATTAATAAGGGAGGAAGAAGGAGAAAGATTAATGAAAGTAGTAACAGGAGAAGAAGAGGAGGCAAAGCAAAGAGACAATTCTTCACTAGAGTAAGACTGATCAGGTCGATCAATAGGAGAGGAAATCAGACATGAAAGTGAAATTACCTGGTCCCTGACCCCATCAGAACTTTGGGACTTGCAGAGAGATTACAGCTGTCAGCCTGGTGAACAAATTCTTACCTACCTGCTTCAATGCTGGGATAATAGTCAACAGTTAGAAGGTCATGAAGCACAGCAACAAGGATCTATTGCCAGAGATCATGAAATCAAAAAAGAAATTGTAAAGGACAGAGGCATTTGCAGTCTTTGGAGACAGCTCCCCTCAAGTGTGAGAGAAAGGTACCTGTTCAAGGAAGATCTAATGAGGTCCCCAAGAAAGTGTACTACTGTAGATGGAAGCATCCAGTACCTGGATGAATTGGCAATACTGGAAATCATTTACAGTAGAAAGGTATATGATAATATGTTTGTCAACCCAGAGGATGTCCCTTGCATGCTGCCCCTGCATTATGTGTTAAATGCCTGGTAACAATATCTGAAGATTGATGAACCAACTGTGGACATGATGTCTACCTGGATACGGAGTATAGAGGAAGGTATGGAAGCTTCCTCACTCTCACGGGCCAGCAAATTAGATTTCAGGGACAGCTCCGATGTCTGCCACCAGCACACCAACACTGGGGAGAGGCATTATGAGTGCTCCAAATGTGGGAACTGCTGCAGAGACAGCCCAAGAGATCAGTCTCTGTCTTTCCTGTCCCACTCAGGAGGAAAGGAAGCCCCAAGAGCAGGCCACGTGGTGAACTATGGTTCTTTCTGTGTGACCAAGGGGAAGACATGAAGAAGTGGGATGGTGAACTTACCTCTAAGCTTGAAGCCTGGGTACAAGAATTAAGAAGGAAGAAAGCTAATAACAAGGCTGTCCACATAGTTGATGCAGAGACCCCAGAAAGGAAACAGGGACATTTGAAATGCAAAAATGAAGGGACCTCTGATGGGGAATCACAAAGGTCAGACAGTGAATACTCTGATCAGGAACAGGAATAGAATGAGGCATCCAGGAAAAGAAAAAAAGAAAATCATACTGAAGGGAAATGTAGATAATCACTTTCAACTGAAAAACTGTTGAACTGGAAAAAAATTATGGATAATTTGGTAATACATTTCACTGAGATGTTGAAGTGAAGCATGCTTCTCTGAAGACAAGGCAAGATGTGTTCAAGACTGAACAGCAGAATAGGTGTAAATGAAGTCTTTAGTAGAAGTGCAATCTGGTTTTTCTTGTTTTAAAAATTCAGCTTCATTGATCTGTTTTCTGGATTCGATTTTGTAGCAGAATAGCTTCTATCCAGGGATTGATCTCTGCTTTAAAGATGCTTAAAAAAGATATTATCTCTGAAGGAAAAGAAATATATGCATAGAGTGTGTTTATGTAAGAATGCTGAATGAAATCATCTCCCTTACATGCAGTGCCAACCGTGAAATTATAACTGCACGGTAAACAAAATTCTCTATTGTAAGAAGATATCCTGCTTCCACTCCAGTAAATTTAATACTGATAAGTAAGTCTATAATCACTAAATCTAGTGTGTGTATATATACGTACATGTATTAAAAAATATTTGGGAATGCACTAAATTTAAGAACCTCCTTTATTGTGTTAGGGCTTCTTAACTGAAAACTGAGTATTGGAATTTGTCGTCTCCATATATGGCTTAAAAAGTAGATCAGAGAGAAAGAAAAGATAAAATGAAATGAGAAGAGGGTTTCAGAAACATTCCTCCAGTAGAGAGAACAAACTTTCTTCCCTGAACTCATGAACGGACAAGGGGATGATCTCATTAGTCTCTGGTTGGTTCCTGCTTGTCATTACTCCTGACTGATTATAAAAATTAATTTTGAGCATTTATGCATTCTGCTCTTGCCATTTATTTCATAACCCTGTAGCAATGAATTTCACAGACTGATTGCTGTATGTAGGGAAGAGGAGTTTTGAATTTTCTTTTTTTTAAACTTGCCTGACTGGGCCTCTTTTTCAAGAAAAGATGAGTATGAATTATTAATAAATTATATTTTCAAACAGTTTATTATATTTCTTCTGGAATCTATTCCATGCCTAGTGCTTGGATATGGAGACTGAGCATTTCTAATCATATCTACTGCCTTCCTCTGAACTAATCAGCTATCATCTGTTCCTTTTGAAATGAAGAATCTTGAAGTGAATACAATACACCACTTGAGTATAAATTTGAATTCTACGATGACTTTATGCAATCTTTTGCCTTATCCTACTCTGTTATGTAAAATAGCATTGTATTAATTTTTTGACTGTTGCAGTACATTGAAGAGTATTACCATAGTTTCAGAGGTGTTTCATTTGGGATTCAGACAGTTCCAGAGGTCAGTGTGTCTTTAACATGTTAATGATTAATGTGTAAATGCTTCTTTACTGCAATTGGTTTTCTTTTATTTCTTCCACAAAGTTGTTTTCAATACTCTTATCAGTATCTGGGGTATCTCATACTCGCTTTATTTCATGCAGTAAACATAATTTTCAGGATGAGATTTTCTCCTAGTCTAGTCAAAATCCTCCAAGAAATCCTATAGGACAAAATTTTTGGACCCATGCTGTTCTCTTTGTGTATTACTATAAAGTTGCCACTGTGCAGAAATGTAACTCCAACTAGTTATTTGGGGTGATGATATGCATGTTCCTTTTTCCATCTGAGCAGACACCAGGGAAGAAATTTCTGGCTTGATTAGGTGCCTACCATGACTTTCAAGTTGGTTGTTTGAGGATGACCTGTAATTAAATTGAAAAGGAAACAGAGTCAATTTTCAGCTGGCCCCCACTGCCTTCTGAATGATGGTCTGGGCTCTGTGCTGCTCACAAATGACATACTCAAGCAGCCCACTCTTCATGGTGCAGGGCCTTTTAGTTGTTTGTGGTTCTGAAATTGCTTTCAGTTATCTTATTTGGGCAGATGAAACTGAGCCTGTCTTGCATAGATCTCTAATGGGGTTGAAAGGAGTGATGAGATTAGTCAGCCAGGCCTTGATAAACCTGTGAGTAATGTGAGACATGGAGGGGCAAATTTGAAAAGGGGAATGTAAAATGCAGCTGGGAGCTGATCTGTAGCTCCTGCTAATGGGATACATTCTCTAGATCAGTTGCTGCCTTCCTGAAGCTAAGCACTGGTATTGAGGCAGCATGTGTAGCCATTTTCCTTAAGAGATTTATCCAAAGAAAGAGGATTCATTCATGGACTGATGTTTGATTTCCTATGCTCTACAGATAGTTCTGAATGGGTGGGCTTGCTTGGGTTCAGCAGGAGAGGGAGACTGACAAAAAAACCCAGTATGACTGGGTAGCTGAATGCTGCAGACCAGAATTTTGATTAATGCTACACCCCATTTAATCTGTAGGTGAAGCCTGACGAGACCCTTCGAGGGCAAGAAGGAGAGGCACACTCCAGGTGGGGGTCTGAAGGAATGGCACTTCTATTAAGATGGTGCTGGCTTATATAAGGGCAACACAGAACTTTCTGGAAAGTAGGTTGACCTTGGGAGGAGCATGCGAATCCTCTTACATAAAAGGAAAAATAGAGGAGGATCACAACCATAAAAGGAAAATGAGAGTGGAGATAACCATATATGGAAAAACTCCACTCTGGCAAAAACTAGCAAATCAGGGAGCAAGGATAACATGAGGGAGAACAAGAAACTCCATTTTATACAACATACAAATATTCAACTTTACAACTATAAACTCTTGAACCAGGGAACCTTTAACAATTTGACCGTACAATAATAATTTTCTCTGGTGCAGGATAACTCATTCTTGTAGCTCTCCTTCTTGATTCTTCGGTCTCGTCAAGTCATTTCATGATGTTTCTTCCATTCAGTGTAGTTTCATACTCCAACAGAAGCCTTGGAAGAAAACCATTTTAGTAAATCCACCAAGAAGTTCAGGAAAATTGAAAGGTCATCGATAGAAACAATCCATTCAAGATTTTAGAATCCTACTGAAAAATCAGCTACTTTTTCTATCTTCATAGTTCAAAGACCAGACTTGTTTCTTGTTTGTTAGTATTGGAATATTTAACTTTTAAATTGTGCTTGAGGATATTTAGTTGTTTTGGTTTATTTTTTATTTTTTTAGGGATATTAAATGGTTGCTATCATAATGTTACACAAAAATGTGATACAAGATACAGCATAATTTCTTCTGAGGCACATGCAATGTTTATAAAGTCTTTCAAGGAAAGAAGTCTACTGATTGCATCCTATAACTAAGAAGTGTCTTGCATAAAATATAAACATGAAAACTTCTTGCAATAAAAGATGTTAATATATGCAGTTGCCTCTAGTGAGGGACACAGCTATGCCAATGGCACAAATATTACTTCAATAAGTCTTAGAAGCATACTTTGAGAAATGTAGCACTTGAGTAGCATTATAGTATTTTATTAGACGTTTGATGTAGGAAAATATTTACAGCAAGTAAGAGTGAAACTTGAGGGAGAATGAAATTTCACTGTCTAGTGAGGTCTTGGCAGTCAATAAAGAGGCACTAAATTCCTGCTCCTTTAAATCAAAATGGGGATTTGGTTGACATGACTGTATTAGTGGAACCTGCCTTCACCCTTACTCTCTGTTCATGGTGATGCCTAAACTCCTGGAAGACAGGCACTCAGAGAAAACATTAATGGAGAAAGATCGACAATATCTTTATTAGGAGTTCGGAGGCTTTGGGCCTCCTCTGGGCCTACAAAACACACATTGTTTCAACATGGATCTCTACGTCCAAAAATCCCTGAAGAACCCTGCCCTCAGAAAGGTGACAGTTTTTATAGTATTCCTAACAATTAACGTTATTAGATATCTATAACCAATCATCATTTCTAATTCTCTCAGTGGTCCACCCATCAGGGTCCTAGGCTATGCCCCCTGGACCACCTCCAAGGGTTTCTGGGCTCTTCTATTGTTTCGACTTCAAGTTATCTTGCAGGTGTCTCTGAAAAACATCATGACCTTCAGAAAGCTTGAGAATGTGTGAGAAAATCACTTTAGTAACTTCTAACACCACTTAATAAGTGAGCAAGAAAACCTATACTTCTAAAACTCTAAAAATCTACAAAATACACACCAAACCTTTAGGCATCAATGGCCTGCAGACAACTATCCAGAGCTCAGGTGATTCCTGTATATTTACTATTATGTTTTTTGGGTTTGTTTTTGTGGGGAGTACAAAGTTCCATCTTCTGATGCAGTTTCCCCTCTTATTTTTCCTCTCCCTCACCCCTTCCCCCAAACGCCATAGGGAATCTAGCTCAGAAAAGGTGGTAATCTTTAACCAAAGTCTATCAGCAGCTACTTCTTAATTCCCCTTTCATGAAGGGACTAATGGCAGAATTATGCTTTGTGGGTGTATATAAGAACAGGAGTTCCTACAGTGGTGTGTTCAATGTAGCTTCTTGCTCAGGACTGAGAATAACAATTCTCTCAACGGAGAAATCTAGTGTCTATGAGCTCCTTGCCCTTTTTGGGTTTACTACACTCTCAAATATTTTTCTCAAGTCTGTTTGTAAGGTGTTACTGTAATAATATATGTATTTATATAACTTATATATTATATATTTATATATTATATATTATTATATTTATATAACTTATATAAGTTAAAATTGTAAACAAATATGATTTTTGTGCGCATTCAAATTAGATGTAAGAATCTTTATTAATCAGAACCATTATTAACTTTTTTTAAAAAAATATCAAGTTAAGACTTAGATTCTTTTAGTGTAACCTATTGTTTCATGGACTTCAGTAAATGGTGCTAGTGGGGGTTATTACTATCTAGGTTTGCTTTGGTCCACCAATTAGAACATGATGCTTATATACTGGGGGCAAGACTTTGGCAAGGTGTTGTGGTTTAGGTTTTCTTGTTGAATTTTTACATGTCATCACCTGGATCATGGGGTGCACCTCCCCTCTTTTTACCTCTCATGAAGGGCTGGAGGGGGAGCGGGAGGGAAAGATGGAGGTTCCCCTGGGACGTGCCATAAGAGTTTAGGGGGGCTAAAAAATGGCTGGTGGAATGAGAATTTTCTCTTTGGATTCTGGAACAGCAGCCAAGGGGGTGTCACTAGTCACTGCACCCCTTGGAGCCACCGCCACCTTTTAACTACTGCCACCTCGCCATCATTGATTGGCACCAGCTGGACCCACACCATCTCTGCCCTGCTGCCACAGCTGCCGTTCAACTGCCGCCACCTTGCCACTGACTGGACCCACACTGTCTCTGCCTCACTGCTGCCTCTTGACTGCTGTCACCTCACTGCTGCCCAGCACCAGCTGGACCCACACCATCTTGATGACAGAACTGAAGTAGTCTGAGGTGACATTTTCTCTGTTATTGTTTGATTGTTGCTTTATTCTGTTTTGTTTTCTATCTTTAGTAAAACTGTTACTAATTTTTATACTTCACCCAAATGCCTCATAATTTCAAAATTCAGAGGGAGGGGTTTCAATTTCCATTGGAGGCCCCGCCTCCTGGCACACATTGTTCATATAACCAAGACACAAGGTGAAATGTATTCTCAGAGCAGAACTGACCATTATAAGTAAAGAATGCCCTAAGCAAGTAGAAAATGTGGCTAGTTGTGAGGATGTTTATTTGCAAGTAAAAAGACCTGGGCTTCTGTCTTGCTTCCTAGATTTTCTGAGATTTGAATAATGTAAAACACTATAAAACACCAAAGTTGCATTCCAGATCTGCATGCTCTTTTCCTTGTGCAGTAGAGGCCTAATGATAGTTGTCCTTAATTCAGTATAAAATTTAGTTTAGAATTTAACTTATTTTTAAAGACTAAGGCTTGTAATAATAACTACTGGGCTTTGTTGTCTATCCTGTCTTTTAAGAGAACAATGCTTTTTTAGTCCTTTATCAATATAAGATGATTAGGCCAAGGAGAGGACTTTCCTTGTGTCTTTTAGCTTGGAAGCACATTTTGTCAGCAAATCAGGCTGCTGGCTATAGAAACACTGTTGGTTATTTTCTCATTTAAATACAAGTGAAACTAAACAACAAGAGAATTTATTTCTGTTTCCTGGAATTTGTTCTGCTGTAGGGACTACCATAGTTTTGAAAGGCTACCTGAAGTTGTCCCAGATGTTTCTTACAGCAAAATACAACTACATTAAAATGAAGGGAAATTCAAGGGGAAATCTCATGTGTTCTTTAGATGTTCTGAATATGCTGAGTTTGGGGAAGGTAAAAAAAAAATGTTCATTCCATATGGGAAGAATATATATTAAAAAAAAGTGTCTGACATCTGCAATAAAATGACCTGTTAGACATGAGGGACTGAAATTATTATCATACTCATTAAAAAGGGAAAAGAAAAAGAAGCACTTATCTCTTGAGACTTCATCCAGCTGGGCCTAACTTTGAAGTACATCTAGAAAATAGATCATATCTTTCTTTGGCTTTGAACTGCACCAAAAGTGTTAAAAGAATAGCTTTGAATCAAAGAGTTGAGGAGAAAACTTTAAATTTTAGGAGACTAATGGCTGGACTTAAGATTCTGACTGTATTATGTTTCTGGTAGTGATCAGTATCTTGATTATGCCTTTGCTTATGATGTGATAGTATAGGTATAGCTTCACTGCTGTGAGTGCTGTCATGTTAAAAAAACTAATACAAAAAAAAGTTCAGTGGGAAATTTTCTTCTTAGTGCTTTCTTGTGTTTTTGGACAACATCAGTTCATAGAGACTTGGTGGTGTGGTAAACATCTAAAATATTAACAGCTGTGCAAATAAATACTTTCTTGTCAGCTTGTTTTTTACACAGAATCACAGAATATTCTGATTTGGAAGGGACCACCAAGATCATCGAGACCAACTCTTAAGTGAATGATCTATTTTACAAGTACTGCAAGTTTCTCCCCTTGAACTTCACATTCAGTTAACCATTTGATAATTTAATGTTATAATTATGCTAATCTCCGTTAATTAGGTGTTAGAAGGCACTGAATATAAAAAAATCATTGATGAAATTCATAACTTAAAGGCATACTTCATCTTAGAGTATGAGAGTATTTAAACCAAAAATACATGTCATCATCTGTAAACAGAGAGCCATGCGGTAGAATATAGATTTGGCTTTTCCTCTTTTAGTGGATCTCTGTGTCTATTATTCTGTTATTCTGATCTCAGTGTTAAATTAAAGCTTCAATTGGATTGGAAAACCTTTTCACTGGAGTTCATCAGAGTATGCTATTTCAGCAGTTTGCTTCCCAGTTTATAATGGAATGTATTCTTTCAGTAGGAATACCAGGAGCTACATAATTAAGGAATAGCATGCAAGTGAATGACCTAGATATTTCACACTATTCAGCTGGGAATATGCTTAAATATTTTTCATGTTTTGGTGCATTAGCAAACAAAGGAAAGAAACTTTTATAAGAATCTTTCCCAAGAGAATGACCTGAAGTTGTGTCAGGGGAGGTTAATTTGGATATTAGAAAAATGTGCTTCACCCAGAGGGTGGCTGGATACTAGAACAGGCTCCCCAGGGAAGTGGTCATAGTGCCAAGCTTGACAGAGTTCAAGAAGCATTCGGATGATACTCTCAGTCACGTGGTGTGACTCGATGATCCTCGTGGGTTCCTTACAATTCAGCATATTCTATGATTTATCTAAATCAGGTGAATGGATACATATCAGTATTTATTGAAATTAGATGTAGTGGTTTACACTAGGCATAGTACAATAGACATATTTAGTTTACAAAATGTCTGTCTTTGCAATGTCAGGATATTTTGGTTTACTGCTATGTCTGTGTTGTGAGCTCACTATGTCACATCAGGAACTGGTGGCCTGGAAATGCTCAAAGCAGATAGTAAGATATGACCTGCACCTGGGAATATGTTTGTCTAATAAAAGCAACAGTAAAGTAGATTATAAAGTCATCTTCATAAGTGGAAAGCTAGAATGAAAAAAATTAAGCTAAAAGATAAAGCAAACATAACATATTTAGATAAGTCTAATGGCACACGATTTAAGTGAATAAATAAGTAGGATAAAAAAAAACACATTTGGATTTCCTGCTCCCCCTTCCCTCCATGAAGACTTGCAGTATATTTTAAATCATATTTTCAAGTGCAAGGGGTCACTATGATTTCCACTAAGGAAGTTTTCCCCTTTTTCACAAACAGGAATAGTTAAATTTCAGTGGAAAGCCATCTACCCCTAGGCTAACTTAACTTTAAGAATAACTGTGTATTTTATGAACTTTATCAGTCATGAATGTTTACAACGTATATGTTAACAAAATCTGATGCATTTTATTTGCATGAAGTGTAGAAAATTAGTGAAATGCTGTAATTTATCTGAACAGGCTGTAGACGAGTGAACGGGGTGTAGGATGGTGGAAAAATAAGGGTATTAGATGTCCTTATGGGAAGGCACACACTCTCTTGACTCTAAAGGGGTGTGGGAGTAAACTCTTATTCCAGTTGGAAGAAGACTAGGAATAAGAATTGTCGCGACCTAGAGGGCAGAGGAGGTCCACTTTGAAAGAGCCAGTTCAAGAGGAATAAGAAAACCCACTCTCAGAAAGACTGATGGGACATCACTTTCTTGCATTTTATAGTTAATAATGGTTTATTGTATGGTTGTAGTGTAAGGGTTCTTATACCAAGTTCTGAAATTTTCCCCCTTATGTTAATCCCGGTTTGTGATTGGACAGTGTTTGCCGCAATGCAGCATGACCATATATGGTTATCTCCTCCCCTGTACTCCCTTATTTGGTTATATCCCTTCCCCTTTTTCCCTTGTTTGGTCAGTCACCACCCTTGTTTCACCCACCTTCCAGAACTTTCCCCTCAGATCCATATAAAAGTCTGATGCTCCCCTAATAAAGCGCCATTTCCACCTTACCTTCTGGAAGTGTGTCCTTCTCTGCCTTATAGGATCGTGACAAAGGGGGATTAGCTTCCTAAATTAGACATATATTTAATATTGGAAAAGGTGGCAGGTTTATTTAAAGGAGTTACAAAGCAGTTGCTTTCCTTCCTAATTGGTGAATTTTTTTGTTTTATTTTGTTTTGTTTGATTTTTGGCTTTGTTTCCTCCCAGAAGACTCACATAGCCATAAGGACTGAAAGTAAAGGTTCCTGTGATTCCGGTCTCAAATATGACCCACAGAAAAAAGCAGTTTTAAAAATTTGCATGGCAGTCTGAGAAGGGCCTTTCTTCCGATGAAAGGGCCCATAAAATAGTATTTATCAGTTTCATGGGGTTCTGTTTCAATAACTTGTTGATGGCTTTTTGTGGGGTCTTGTTTAATTATGACTGAACTTATTTGGGTTCTGCATATGCTCAGCTCCTTGTTAGGTTTTGTCCTTCCAGGAAGAAAAGAGCAGAGTAATCATTATTTAGTAACTGTGACACTTAGGAAACAATTCTTGTCACTATTCCTTAAGCAATTTGATAGTTTTTATGTTAGGTTGTGTATGTTTTTCAAGTCAGATGTCCTCCTGCCTTCACCAGAGGTGCTGAGCAACTGCATTAACCTTGATGTGCTTTGGCTTCAGAAAGGAATATAAAGGTCAATAAATGTCTTCTACAACACTAAGCTTCAAGGGCAAAAAGTGAGATACTTATGCACCATGGGAAGTAATTTGAACGAGTGTGTCTTTCCCTTCAAATTACCTATTGTCACTTTAATATTAGACAAGTGATTTTTAAATCAGTTTTCTTTTAATGGTTCATACTGTTTTGTTTGCAATGAGGAGGCTCTGCCATTGATGTGTGTTTTCCTCAGTTACCTCCAAATTCTACACAGAGAACTTAAAATCACTCTCCATTTTGCTATATTTGATATACATATTGACTGTTCAAACACTGCCTGCTTTTAGAAAGGTAGTCTTTGACCACCTGAACCATCCAATTTCCTGCAACCCTGGATTACTTTTTACTTTGTTGGTTGGCCTGGATAAGCCTTTAGGCTACATAACATGAGTCTGGTAAATATAAGCATTAGGTGTTTTAATGTTTACTTGAACTATGCAATGGTGTGGAAAAACTGGGGGGAAAGAAACCGGTGTCCTTGTTCTTAAGTGTTTTACCTAAGTATATGGCACTTTATCTGCTTCACTTGACCGTGCAAGCTTTTTATTCACTCTTCAAAGAGCATAGAAGGGACCCTTTTCTGAACTTACTCCATGCTGGCCAGTGGCTGGGTAACCATTCATTCAGCACTAAGAGCATCAGTCCTGCTGAAAACTATGGTGTGAAACATGGACTTGGTGATGGCCAGGCCACTTTCAGGTAACTTCTAAGTGACCTGATAATCAGGATTACCTCTCTTTTGCAGAATAGCTTAGTATGTTTAAAAGTTCCTCAACAATGCAATAGAAGGATGAAAGTGCAGTTGTATGGGTGTTGAAATTAGCCTAAACAATGTTGTTATGACCTAGTTCCATTGCTTACTGTGTTTTCCTTTCCTCTCCCTTTCCAATCTTACAGCTGTGAGTGTAATGCTTCTCAAAGGATGGTTGGCAGGTTCATCACATGGTTGTGGATAAACAATGTTAGTATCTCTGCTGAATGAATTAAATTGATCTTGAATCTAAATATTTAATTCAGCTGAATATTTTATTGAATATTCTGAAATGCTTGGAATACCCAAAGCTTGGCACAGTGTTTTCGAAAATGCCATTTATTTTTTGCTGGTTTTGATAAACTGGCAAGAACAAACCTCTAACCTGATCGGTAAATTTAGCAAAATTACTTTTGACTGTAGTGGAGCAGAGTTCTTATCCATCCTATGAGCCTTTGATTTGCTAGTGTTTGATTTTTTTTTCCTAGGTTGTTTTTTTTTTTTTCCTCTGTAGAATGGATTTATTTGAATGAGTATGTTAAAGGGCTGTGCTTGATTTCTCTGCTTGATGTCAGTAGAGATCTTGGTTCCCAAAGCCTATATATGGCATGTATCTAATAGGAAAGGAAAAAAGATATTTGATCTCTTTAAGATCTGGTTTCTTGGTGATGCTAGCCATCAATCTTAATAATATCAGAACTCTAATTGTTGCACAGATTTAATAATAAGAATACTTTTAGTCTCTTAGAAGAGTTGCAAAACCAGTTATAGAAATCTCACAATTTCCATACAAAGGTAACCTTCCTCTTAACAGTAACAGGTGAACAAAACAAATTGATAGTAAAAAAAGTGGCAGTATACAAATACATTTTCTTTCAAATAAACCATCAACTCTCAATTAATAATTCAAACAAGCCATATTCCTCAGGATGCAACAGTTGAGTAGCTGTGACTAGAAAGTTCTAGAAGCCATTATTAGATTTCTTTTTATTTATTTAAGATAAATTTTCTTTTATTGTCAGATTGTCAGATTTTATTATGTCCTAGTTCAGTAGGTGGGACCAGTTATCACTGTGTGGGAGTGATTAAAGCTGTGTATTCTACCCCCATCTA
>JAWWEE010000122.1:6960682-6983187 GCA_035221455.1 Xenops minutus
GATCACCAGCATCGAGGCCATGCTGCTGAAAATGCAGCTGCGCTGGGCAGGGCACGTCTCCAGGATGGGGGATCACCGCCTCCCTAAGGCTGTGTCCTATGGGGAACTCGCCACTGGCTGCCATAAAAGAGGAGCCCCGAAGAGGAGATACAAGGACTCCTTGAAAGAATACCTCAGCCTTGGCCGTATTGACCACCCTCAGTGGTCCACTCTGGCCTCCAACTGACAGGCATGGAGACACACCATCTATAATGCTGCTGCTTCCTTTGAGAACACATGCAGAATCAGTCTTGAGGAAAAAAGACAACACAGTGCCTCATTGAAAAAAGACAACACAGTGCCTCATTGATACTGCCCTTGGAGACTTTCCACTGTGCCTTTTGGAATCAGACTTGCCTATACCTCACACTGGCCATTTTAGCCACCAGCATGCTTGTAGCAAGTGTGGTTAGAGCCCTTGCAAATCTTTGTTCATGAAGCCTAGCCATGAATGAGTTGCTCATAAGACTTGATAGCTAGTATCCATTATGTTATAAATGCCGTAAAATTAAAAATGGATTGTACTAAAAAAAAAGTGACAAGGTTATATTAAAATGCAAGATTTAACTTCTGTTTGTTTCTTTATTTCATATATTCTGATTATGTATAGGCAGGTAAAATTATTGTTAGTCTTCCTTAATTGTTGTATGTATTTCCTCAAAAAAAAATAAAAAATTCAAGTGCTATTTAATTAATTTATCAAAAAAATTAGTAATTAAAACATTTCAGAAAAAGTATTTGTATTTTAATTGAAGTAGCGTTTCTTCTCTCATTCTGTGATCTTGAAATCTCGGATGCATCTAGTAATATTTAAAGTGGGCGGAGGGCCAATTTTTACTTTGGGAAAATAGAAAACAAAATACATTATGGAAAAGCCTTTGAATCTTAATTCCCTCCTGTACTATGTGTGGCCAACACCCTTACAATCAGCAAGCTGGGTATTGCAGAATCCTGGAGCAGAAGTTATGCACTAGAGCACCAAGTGGTGGAGGTGGCTGCCTGCTGAAAAGTGTTAGAACCACCACTAAGTGGATGCAATTTGAATTAGGTGTTCTGATTTAATAAAATATTAATAGGGATTGTCTCATCTATACAGTGGTTTGCAAGCATGTTACAAAAAGTTGGAAATAACTGGCCCCTTAAATATAGAATAATTAAGGTAGGGAAGGACCTCCAAGATGAAGTGTTTTTACAACTGCAGTTGCAAAATATATTTCAGACCAAGAAAACAATCTTCCATGCCGATCAAATCTCCCAGCCAAAGCTCCTGTTGAAATGAAATACCTTCTATAAAAAGTATGTCTTGTAAGTAACTTTTCATTAGGAACCAAAAATAACTTGAGTACAAAGGATATCAGTGTTCTGCGCTATCTGTGTCTCAGGCCAGTGCTCAGAGGATCTGGAGGTACTGTGACTGATGGAAAGCTCTCTCTCTGCACTGCTGCCAGCTTGTGCTTCCAGCCACAAGGTGCACAGCAAATGTCTTGGCACAATTCCTTTGCAAATAATATCCCAGACATGAAAGAAAGACTAGTTGGCAGTTTTGCCAACCTCTCTGTTTTATCTTGGGTTTTTATGAGTTTTCTTGCTTCTCTTTTTGAAAACTTTAGCTAGTTAGTTGGGTTTTTTTTGGTGTTGTGTTTTTTTTTTTTCTTTCCTAATAAAAGCTTTTCTGTTAGTAAAAGGATCTACTTTCACACTTATGAAAAAAGTTCAGTGAAATAAAAAGTGTGAAAATCCCATTTCAGAAGAAAAGAATAAATTGTTTTATCACTGTTATGACTTGGCAGTCTGACAAGTTTTTAAGCATTTTTACTGGAAACAGTTTTTATGCCTTAAGGAATAGGAAGCAGGAGCAGGAGAAGGTGACCAAGCAGAACTGTATCACATCTTGCTCTCCACTTCTGTGTTTTGCAGTAGTCACAATATATCTCTGTTTTATGCCTAGCAGCTATGAATAAGAGAGCTATATCCAGTTCACTGTGACCACTTCTCTCTACTACTTTTGAGCATGGTAGGATGTAGTGACAAATCAGAGCTAAAAGGTTCAATTTCAAGAAGCAGTAGCTGAGAATTTCACTGGTAGCTTCTTGGAAAGAAAAAGTTCATGATAAATCCAAGAAATATAGGGCCAAGATATAATAGTTTAAGGACAAACCCTCTTGCTTGATCCAGCTATGACAGGAAAGGCTTCAAGAGGCCCAATCAGGAGAGATTTGCATGCTGGAGTCTTTCTTATGAAGTTGATTGGTTTGGTTTTCTGTGACTTGCAGAGGTTTTTTTTAAAAAAAAAAACGTTTCTCTCTTAATACTATGTGGATTTTATTTATGAGTTAGGGTTCTAAAGGTAAAAAAGAGAATTAGGCAGAGCACTTGTAGGACTTCTTAAAATGATTTGCCTATCTTGTGTGCTAAATTTAGGTCTCGTATCTTAGGATTTTATTGAGAGACATAAATGTTTTGCCTGCATAAAGCACACCACCTTCTGTGGTGATAAATATTATGGGAAGCTACAACTAAGTAACTACAGCACTTTCTCGTCTATACCTTTCTCTTTAAATTTAATGTAAGCTTATTATAAATATTTTATCACAAGGCAGGGGAAAAGTTTAATATGATAATATGATTTTTATTGTCACATTATTAATATTATATGATGATATCAACTGAATATCAAATATTTGTATTTGATATTCATATCAAGTCATTATGGTAATATCAATTCAATTATTGATGTTGTCATATTCAACATGATTGATGATGGAAATGCAGCAATTTCTGATACATTCTTATGTTCTGATTTTTTTATAGGAGCTGGATTCTTCCAGTACTTAGGTTTCACTGACATTAGTCTGTCCTCAGACCTGCTGTCAAATGAAACTGTCTTTGATTATGTCATGCTGCTATGCCTACAGTCTGTGTTGGAGGAAGGTCCACACAAGCAAAACTTTTCAACTTGACCTTTGTTTTCAAACTTCCTTTCAAAACTGTTAATCTTAACTGATGTTGTTTTCTATGATTATTCAACAGTTTTAAAATATCTATTCAGAGTATAAAACTGCAGTGGTTTGTTAGGTGTGTACTCCATGTATCGAGATGTGTGTCTGTTTTTAGTTAACAGAGATTTGGTAAGAATAACTTTAAGTATAGCTCTCTGTGCAGGGGTGAGAGAATTTGAAAATGCTACATTTATTTATACCCAAGTTGTTCTCTCAGCTGGCAAACTTAATCAGCAGGAGAGACTGATAAGTGAAACCTTGAAAAATAAACATAGAAAAGACTTCATAGATCTAAAAAAAAAAATTCCTTGAGAAGGAGGATTAGAGCATCCCACTCTATTTTGCACAGTTTTGTGTTTTTCTTAAGAATCTTGAAAAGGTTGTGAAAAGTTTGGTGATCTATAGGTAAGGTGGAGAAAGTTTTCACAGTACAGAGTGATTTGGGTACTTAAAATAGTAGGCAGTAATTCAATACAGGTGAAATTATCATCAGAAAATCTTCCCTGTTTCTACTGTGATGTACACTGTTTACTAGATTATCAAATGATTAAATGACTGGAGGCTATATGAAAAGGTCTATTAAAGCATAGATCATGTGGAATTCAATGCAGGGATTCTGGCAGACTGTAGAAATGATCTGGCTAGAAACATTATGAAGTAAAACTAGGGAAAATATAGAGTATTGTAGCTGAGAAACAATAATCTCCTGCACTGGTGACCAGCAGGAAAGCAGCTTTGCAGAAAACCCTGGTGTTCCTGTTCACACCAAGGTGAACATGAGCCAGCAATGTGTCTATGTACCAAAACCAGAAGGCTTAGCAGCTCCTGCTCTGGATTAGGAATAATGTTGTCAAGGTCAGAGAAGGTGATCCCTCTTCTGCAGAAAACACTGCTGAAATGCATCTGGAGTGCTGGCACCATGGCTGGGCTCTACAAACATGGAGATACTGGTGTGAGTCCAAGGAAGAGCAATGATGATGTGGAAGGGATTGGTAAATCAGATTTACTGGGGAAAGGCAGGGGCTGGTACTGCTTAGGGGAGGAGAAGGCTTGAAGGGGTCTTATCGACGTGTATAAATACTATAACAGGGGAGTAAAGGGCCAAACTTTTCTCAATGTATCTTGTGAGATGCAAGAGGCAATGGTCGAAAAGTGAAGAATAGGAAATCTCATTTGGATGTAAACCCCACCCCCTCCAGTCTCCCTTTTTTTTCTCCTCTCACTGATCAAGAACAGCAGCAAGTTGCCCAGAGAGTTTGTGAAATCTTCATCCTTGGAGATAATCAAAATTCAACTGAATGTGTCCCTGAGTAACCTGGTCTAAGTGACTCTGCATGAGCGGGGAGGTTGGACTACATGATCCCAAGAGGTGCCTACTAACTACAGCATATGTGATTCTATGAGTTCTACTTTCTATTGCTAGTGATAAACTGTGGCAAAAATCAAACTTTTTTTTTTTTCTTTCCCAGGGGAAATAAAATCGTTGGTGTCATCTGCACCAGAAATCTGCCAAGGATGCTGGTAGACCCTCTCCTATTCCACTCTTGGTATGACTATTGTCCAGTTTTTTTTGGTCTATCATTTTCTTACTTTTTCCATTTAATTGACATTACATACTACCAAGACATGATAGGCTGAATCTGCTGCTAGTCCCTCTGGTTTGCCCCATTGTTTTGGTCTCTTGTAGCAAAGCATGACTTTCTTAATCATAGAGCCGTGTTATCTACTTAGTGTTTACTGAATAATGATATCTTAATGAAATACAGCTGAAAAATATATATAAATATTACAAGTAAATTAATGACTGGTATTACAATTGAACCACAAGGCTCAGAAAGTTCTGCTCTTGGCTCTGTCATAAGCTTCTAAATATGAAACTAATTCAGTTGTCTTCTCTGAGCTTTATTGCTGTAGGTAAATGAGAAAAGTAAGGGTCTTGTCTTATGATTATGGTAAAGCTTTATTCCTTAATGCTCATTAAGCATCAAGGACCATTATATTTAACATGAAGAAGAAAATTCACAATGGTATTTTCCTAATTTGCTGCTGAAGAGAAGTAGAATTTTCTACTGGTAGCATTACCTGTAGAATCATGTGGAACCCTGTGCTGATATTAACACTATTAACATTTGGAGGACATAATATACTGCTGTCAACCCTGGGCTATGTATTTATTTGTATTGAGTGGCTTCAGATGCAACTTTGCAGAAGTTTTAAAATATATTAATCAACCTGTGTTTGTCCTGGTAGAGGAAAGCATGTAGGAAAAAAATCAAAGTTTCCTATGACAAAAACTTCCGTAACATTCACTTATTCTGAGTGAAGTGGGGAAAAGATAGGACAGGACAGCGCCTTTTTAGAATCCCTCTATGATTATCCCTAAATAAGGTTTATACTGTTCTTATGTTTAGAAAAAGATCATTAAAGTACCACTTTCACCTCCTGAGTGCATGACTTAAGTTAGTGCCTTCGTAAATTTAATCTAAATATGGGTGATGAGGTTGTGATTTAAAACCAAAACACCCTACATGCCCTTTCCAAAACCAAACCCTAAACCCCCAAACAAACCAAAAAACAACAAAAAAGGCAACAGACCATCTTTCTGGAGTGCCTAAAAAAATAACCTTTCTCAACAACAATTGACGGAAATTTTATTTAGTAGTGCATGTCAATGTGTGGGGTATTTGTTTGCAGATTGTTCAAGAAGCAGTTTAGTAGTTTGTGAACATATCTGGGTTCTAGATAACTTACTGGAGAACAAATTACATAGACTACATTTATTAGATACTTTCTTTGTGTTTGGCACCAGTCTTGTAAGAACACGCTGAACAGGAGTAAAATGTTCGATCCAGGCCTTTTTGCAATAAAAATTCTAAAAAGAAGAGTAGTTCCCTTACATCTTTACATTTTCTTTTGTCATGTATTATCTTGTATTTCCAGTAAACAGTCTAAATCAAAGTAATTGAATTTAAAACTAGAGGCAAGATAGTTAGTTGATGTAAATACAAATCTTTTGAATTTAGCACTGCTCTACATTGAATAATTTCAATGTACCTTATGAGTGAAAGAAGCAAGATAAGAGTTCAGAATGGTGTGTGTACAGCATGGAAGTTTTTCCATCCTGTGCAGAGGACTATTTGAGCAGATGCTCAAAATCACAGTATTGATTTTAGTTGTACTAAAAATGTATTTTGTTTTTACATTGTTTATATTTTCAAAATACATATTTTTTCTTTGATATATAGAAAATTGTTGTCATTGCCTCACGTGTTTGTATTCTTTAGTGGGAAACGATAGTAAATGCTCTTTGGTTTAGCAACCCAGGTCAGATTGCTGCATGTGATAACATTTGTAAAGCTAGATCATTTGAACATCTGTTTAGGGAATGGAAGGGTTTTTGCTGCTTTTTTAATTATGTTACTCTATCATTTTCCTTTCCGTGTTGTTCTCTATAAAGTTAAAAATATATGTCATCCTTCTGTGGTCAGATTGATTGAAATGCAATGTTACTATTTGATTATTGTTATTACTGGCCTTATGAATTTTTAAGATGTTAAACAGAAGGGCACAAAAAGTACCAAGCTAAACAAAACTTTCTTGTTAAATTGTAGAATATTCACAAATAATATTCCCCCTATTTGCTCAGTCCTGATCCAGTTTTTTTCTTCATTGTGTCACTATTACCATTTCAAAGGAGAAAAACCCAGAGAATTTACAATGTGCATTTTCTTTCATTTTCTGTGTAATAAAATGCAAACAGCTTTATTTTACACAAGGCTTGCTTTTATTCAAACAAATATGAGTCTGAGAAGATAGTACTGCAAATGTTCCCATTTAATATGAAGGGACTCACTGTGGGTTATTTGCATTAAGTAATGATGACTTGAAATCAAATTCAGAGTCCCCTGTAACTCAAGATTCCAAGGTAGTACGATTCTGAGACATCTTCTGAAGTCATTCAGGAATTAAATATAAACTACTGTAATGAGCTATCAAAACTGTCAAGCTGGCTCAGCGGAATGACTGATGTGTTTAAATCTGATTGCTTTCAAAAGCTACATGAAACCAGAATAATTCCATCCAAATGCTCACAAGTGACTCCTATATCCAGTTATCAAAACCAAGTTTAACAAAAGCTGTCAAGTGCTGAATTGTGTTTTGAAATCATGCTGTAAAGTGATAAAATTATTACCCTTAAAGAGAATTTTGTGCATAGATTAATAAACATTTCTCCTACTTAGGAAATCTAAACAATAATTAATTACCAAAAAGCAGCAATTCCATTTTTAGCTCATGCATACACTAGTAGTTTAAATGTTATTTTTGTCAACATATTTCCAACAATACTGTAAAATGTGCAAGCACAAAAGGTGAGGACTTAACATTTAGCAAAGCCTGACAGACTGTAAGTGCTCGCAAAGGTGCCCTTGTAGAAAATCACTGATTAGGTAAAATTAATTAGTATAATTCTGATCAGTGATTCTCATTAATAGTTTAACTGGAATTGATAATCAGCTACTCTTTGTATTTTTTAATATGTGCGTTTGACTTACTTGTGTGCATTAAAAATAGAGCTGAAAGGGTTTTTTTTCAGGGAGCCTTGCTGCAAGCTCTTATCTCTTAAAAAATAAATAAAGGCAAGACGATCTTATGAGAAGAAATATAATTAAAGTCACAGATGAAATTGAAGAGGGTGGGGCAAATGAGGATACCAAAGATTTCTCTCTCCTTTAGAATCTAAAGCACTGGGGGTAATGAAACTGGGAAGTAGAGGGGAAAAGACTCAGACCACGTTCTTTCTAGTTCATAGAAAACTAACTTTAAAATGTTCAATTAAATTGAAATTTCCATTTCCCAGGCCTTTTTGAGCTCTACTGAGATACGTCTCTCTCATTTCCACTTTTAGCAAAAAATAGCTTAGACATAGAAATATGAATCTAGAAAAATGTGGTAAACGTATATTTCTGTTGTAGGTACTTTGGTTCTAGGTTACCAGCATTTTTAGACTACGAATACGTTTTGTGGATACTTGTTCTTTCTCTTGTTTAAGTCAATAATTGTAGAAGAAACTGTTTTCACCTTGGGGTGAAAAAATAAGTTTTGGGGGTTTTTTTAAAATCTTTTAAGAAGAACAAGTTGGAAATGTAAATGAGTGTGTCCTGTTAAAAACCAAGTGCTGAATGAAAAAGTCTAAAATATACCATTTTAAAATGCTCTTGTGGAGTGTTATAACTCTTTAAGAGGGAGATGACTTTTTCTTGATAAATGTTTAGATTATTTCAGGAAAATTAATGATAAAAAATGAACAGCTGCCTTTGGGGCAGTATGAAAGAGATGGTACTGAGAATAATTCAGTAAAGGCAACTTTTTGTTTTGGTGACACAATGAAATGCATTCAAAATAAAATTTGACTATATGTCTATAGAAGAAGATACTTTGTTGTTTTAATTTTCACTCATATTTTGACCTTTTGAAAGAATAAATTATTTTCCATAATTAAAAGCTAAGAGTAGCAGTTCAAAGTTATTAATTATTCTTTCCTCTGTATTGAGACTTGAGGGTTTACCAGGACTAGCAGGTGAAGATGAGCAAACTTCTCATCTTCCAATTTATATATTTATTTTTTCAGCTAAGACAGAAAATAGTACACAGATTTGGAACAGCTAGTGCCTTTCTATATGTATATGCCATGCATTGATTTTTCATACTCTTAAAGTGTTTGGAATCCTTTAACATTTCATCTTCAGAGAATTACTTCTATATACAAAGACCTTAATCTTTCACCCTTCTTCAGATGCTTCAGTTAGATGACTCTAATCTAGTCCACCTGTCAATTTTTTCTTGCCAGGATCATCTGTGGTGATAAAATGAACAATTTTTTTAATAAATACATTTTTTGAAGAATGAGATGGTGTTTGATTCTTCTGTAGAGTGAAGTAGTCAGAAGACAAACTTGTGTCAGAAGTATTACTTATTTTTTTTTAGTGATTCCTGGTGTTAAAAGAGTTCATAGTGTTGGGTTGTGTGTTGTTAAGAGTTGATAGTGCTGGCAAATGGTATGAAATATTGAGCCTTTTAAATGCTATCAAAACCAGAGGGCAAAGCATTCTTAAGTGCTTAGAAGTGAATTTTTTTAGTCATGTGGGAGAACCCTCAAGGAGCAGCATGCCTTGGCCTTGTGGGGAATTCTGCTGGTACTGGTGCAACTTGATATGGTTTTGAGGTAGCACCATAGTAAGGACTGAAGTGTCCTTAACACATTATGGATCAAATTCTGTCCAGGTGCATTTGGAATATATCACTTGGCAAACATATGTTGGTGTTTTATGTTACTGAAGCAGAGATCAGAGTAAGCAGTAAATATTTATTATAAATTCTAACAAGGGATTTGTCTGTGATGTTTGTGAACTACTTAAGGGTCTGGTTGGAATAAAGGCTTTTATTCACCTTATGCACACACTCTTTCATGTTTTTATTAACTGCTAAAGCCTTACTCAGTCTTTGCAGCAGAATCGGTGTCAGACTGCATTTGCTTATATTTATACATCTACAGAATATGTCCGATGTTGGTATTTTAGAACTTGGCTATGTCCTCTATTTACTACTGGCAATAATTTTGCTTTTAGGAGCCTTGCTGTTTCTCTCCAATGTATTTCAGTGGATAACAATTGATATTTTATAATGCATACTACATTTCATGGACAAATCACACCTTCAGTCTTCATTGGCTCTCTAAACATTGATTAAGCCAGGCTGAAGGATGGTTAACCTTTTTAAAACTTTATAGTTTTCCTTTTGTCATTTACATAATTTTTTATTCCACTTTTTAGAGAAAACAGAGCTAGAACACTTTATGGAAGACATTTCATAGGACACCTCTCTCTTGTGCTCTATGTATAAATTCTGAGTTATATAGCTAAGAACTCTTCCCTTGGAAAAACTGTCATCAAGAGAAGGTATTTTGATCAAAATTTTTTTAGTAGATCACATTTCATTTTTAAGGAAGTTTGATTTGTTGCAGTAAATAAATATAAAGAGAAAATGCTTTGACAAAAAAAAAAGAACATTTGAGCAGTTTTATATGGCAACAGCTGTTACTTATTGAAATAGCAGAAATTAAATGAAAAAAATGGAATGTGTTACCATTCTCTACTGGGAGGTCATGAAGAAGTATGCTGGTAAGAAAAATAAAGCAGATAAAACTTGAAATTGAAGCCTAAAATTAGATTTTCATAAGTATCTGCTTCCTGAGGACAATATATGACAGTGGTTTTTTTCTTCTTCTATGAATCAGCCATATTTTACAGTAGCATAGCAACTAAGTTGATTCTTAAGTCCCAAACTTAGGTAATATTATATTGCAAATATTCCAAATTTCTTTGGATTTTTTTTTTTAATAAAAATTATGATAATCATTTGTCCTCTTATTTTCATGAAATCCTTCTCTACTTTTTATAGGGAAAACCCTTTTTTTTCTTGTAGGAAAAGGTAACTGTATTACAGGACATCTGTAAAAAACTTGTGATATTGCCATTGTTGGATAACTGGATAATCAATCTGGAACCATTGGATTCATAGACACAGTTCTTGTTGCCTGTCTTTAAGCAAACAGGCTGAGTGTCAAAGCTGAGGAAGGTAGCCTTGGGAGGAAGATAGGGGAAGGTTCTTGGAGCACATGAGTCACAGCAAGTGAAGTGTATATGGGCACTGTGAATTGTGTTGCTGTGACAGAAAGATTTAGGGTCCTGCTTTTGGTGCTTTTCTGAGCAAATTCGTCATTTTTTTGTGTGTAGATGTTTGAAGAGCAAATCTATTACTTCTGTGGTGTATCTAGTGAGATGAGAGTCTGAGCAACCCGGTCTAGTGGAAAGTGTTCTTGCTCACAGCAGAGGGTTTGGAATTAGATGACCTTTAAGATCCCTTCCAGGGCAAGCCTTTCTATAATTCTATGATGTTTCCTGTTCTCAGTTTTGTGCAGCAATTAACTACATACTTTAGGAAATATTTAAACCTATGCCTTTGGCCAACTGAGTGTAAACTTATGTCTTAGTTCAAGGGGAGAACTACGATATCTATGTTGGCCAAGAAACAATCCCTCTCCTTTAAATTTAGAAAACAGAACATTAATTAGAAAAAAAATATATATATTTATGAAAGCATATATATATACATATGAAAGCATAACAGTTCTTAACCACAATACACATATATATATCCAGAAAGAACCAAACAACAACAGTTTGTAATAAACCCCTCCACCCCCAAATGACAAAGCAAACAGTTAAAAAGTCTTTTGACTACCCCCCCAAAAAAGGGGGACTGCAATTATATATACGGAGAGCAGATGGCAATGTTGCACCTCAGCCGCTGGCTGCTCTCTCTCAGGGGTTGCAGTTATATTTACGTACAGCAGGTGATGATGTCACACCTGGCCGGCTGGGCTCTCTCTCTCAGGGGTGATGGCAGGCAGAGTTCCCAGGACAGCTCCCATGAGAAATCTGAAAGAAAGTAGCAATCCCGTCTTTGCAGGGGCAGGAAACAAGGGCTCTCTCTCTCCTCTTTTCCTCACAGCAGCTCCCGGGGTGTCCACGATCGCTCATGGATGAAAACGGTTGAGCTGGGGAGGGAAAAAATACAGTCCAGCTATCCAGTGATGCCGGGATCAATGTGTCTCCTGTCTCCTCTCACTCCGCCAAGAGCTGAGCTCTTGACCTGCGCAGAAAAAATGCAGCAACCTGCCTCCCTGCGACTCCCCTCCTCCACCCCTCAGGCTGGGAGAATATAACAAAGGCCTTTGGCCTGAGTCTTTAGGTCAGGATATGCATATGCATTCGTTCTATTGTTAACCATCTTCATCAAGGTTTAGGGCATCAGCTCTAAGCCTTTAGAGAGGAATTCCAATGAGCTACTAAGCTATAAGAACTTAGTAAAGGTCTGTACGAAACATTGCATTAGTGCTTCATGCTGTGTCATGTCAGTAGGTACTTGAGTGATGGTGCTGAAGAATATGGGAAAGTGGTCAATAAGTTGATATAGCAGCTTATTTTTGATGCATTATTTCTGAGTGAGTTTCTTCTTGGTATGAACTTGTCTGGCATGATATCCTGGAAGTTATTTTTTTTTTTTTTTGCCTAATCTGATCAGTAAGATTATGAATAAGAACATTTCATAATATTCTGAGGAATTGCCCTTGAAAAAAGTTTATGTCATAATAGCTCAAATGTTTTGATCAATATGTAGAGTAGTCTAAAAAACAGGATTTTTTTGTTTGTTTTCTTCTGTTTGTCTGCCACTTTTTAATTGAAACTTGAAAGTAATGCTGGCTGAGACAGCATTTTAAATGAATCAGCTTTGCTTATATGAGCAGAAATTGTAGTTGTAAGTCAGCTGCACAACAATCGCTTCCACCTCTGGAAAAAGATTTCAGCATGAAAACACAAGACTGGTACTTTGAATCTAATGCCCCGAGTGATTCCCTTACTTATTGTACTCCATATGCTCAGTGTTGTTGATTAAAATAAAACCGTTCTCTAGGCATTTGGATATACCCTAGCAAATACATACACATCTTTTCTTCTTAGTTTTCGCTATCTCTCTTCATCTTGTTTTGTCACATTTTAAGGGGAAAGTCCTTAGAGGGCGATTTGTTTGGGGTTTGTGGGGGTTTTTTTGTGTGTCTGGAAATCCTGTTACTTGAGCAGAGCTTCTGTGTCTAACTCAGATGGACAATGGCAATACCCATTATAGAGTTCTAGAATATTTTTGACCTCCTATAGAATATACTTCATCTTTTTTCTCTTTTTAACTCTGCATCTCCTGTAAAAGCATCTGGCATGTTGAAAAATAATTAAAAAAAAAAAAAAAAAAAGAAGAAAAATTTCCAGCAGCACTGAGATGGATAATCAGATGAACTTTTGCAAACATTAGTCTAAAAATGCCATTCTAAACAGGCATATCTCTAGGAAGAGTAACATGACATTTATAACTGTACTACATAATGTAACAAAAGAATTTTCCTAGTTCATGTGAAACTTTTTACGTGCAGACTTTGCAGTTTCTTAAATTTTTTACCATGTTTATAAACCATCTTAGTGGATCAGATTTTGGAAACACAAAGCAAATAATAGCTGTTGAATTACATGGGAATTTAGTTTGTGTCAGAATGAAGAGGATGTTACTTTTGTGTGACTTGTGGTTTTGCAAAACAGTGAGGCAAACTACTTTTCCATTTCTAGCAGTACAAACACACACACTTGATCTAATTTTTACCAGGTAAGATATTCCTTCTTAGATATTTTTACACTGAATCGGAATATCATGGTAATATTTCTATAGCAGAAGAGAAATGAGTGACTGATTCTCTAAGCCTTATACTAGGGACCACCTATTAAATACTGTCAGGATAAAATTACCAACTTATTTTGGTCAGAGTCTGTAAATTTTAATGAAGTTATATTATCAAAAATTACTGTTAATAACTTTGTTATATTGTCTTGCATTGGAGGCAATTACCAGCTTCCTTCAGCATGACCAAAGGTAACAAGATACTTACAGTGAACTATATCATTATAGATACATTCTGTGAAGTTTTAATTATGTAACTCTGTTTTGAAAAAAAATGTGTGAGCATCTGTACGTTCATATAAGAGCATGGCTGTAGGTTATAGGAATTTTTGTGATACATAAGATATTCATCTATGGCTAATTATACTGTAAATATTCCAGAAATTGCTAAAAGTTGTTGCTCAATTTTAATTCCTTTTTTTTTTTTTTTTTTTTTTTTTTGTAATCTGGTTGCTAAGAGGAATGCAAAGCTCTCACTTAGAAGCAAGTACATGGATATGGTGCTATAAACTATGAATTCAACATTCATTGAAACAGGTCCTTTTCAAAGTAAATTAGTTCATGCTTAATTCTGCATTGCCATGATCAGAGCGCAGAGTCAACTAATAATGGTAAAAATGTGTAGGTATTATGACGGTTATGTAATTCAAAAAAAAGTGGTTTTCTTTTTAGAAAACTCACATCTAACCAATATCTGAAGCAAGCTAATAATTTTGAGTGGGCAAGTTATGGTATTACTCGTCTAATTCAAAAGTATTTTTCGTCATTGATCTAGTAGTATTGCTCCTAAATGAATTAAATTTTGACTGTGTCTTTAGTACTTCAGGTGATCTCGAGTATCTTAATAGGTGTGCTAGTGCTGTGCGTCTTTCAAAACACACCCAAATAATTTCTGACTCCTTTGAGGAAGAACTTTACTGTACGGGTGACTGAGCACTGAAACAGATTGCCCAGAGAGGTTGTGGAGTCTCCCTCACTGGAGGTATTCAAGGACCGTGTGAATGTAATACTGTGCCATGTACTTTGGGATGACCCAGTTTAAGCAGGGAGGCTGGACCAGTTGACCCACTGTGGTCTCTTCTAGCCTTACTAATTCTGTTTTTCTTTATTAGGAAATCAACAATGTGTCTTCTGTCTAATATAGCAAGTCTGCTAATGTCACATGCAGTTACTAAACTTAATATACCATTTAATGGTATAGAAACTGCTGAGACCTACCCAAGATGCAATTTAAGTTTCTTTTTTTTTTTTTTATTTCTCTTTAATGTCTAATAAAGACTTTCATTCATGATAACTTTTAAAGAAATTGACTTTTTACTTGAATTTTACAAGGAGTTTGACTTGATGGTGTTTATGGGTCCCTTCCAAATTGAGATGTCCTGTGATTCCATGAACTTTTATCAATATAAACATCTGGAAAGAATTTTTTGAATATTCAGGAGTATTTCTGGTCTGTTGTAGGTTTTTTTCCTATGTAGCGGAATACATGAGAACAAAACCCATTAAACTGGCCTTTCTAGCATAAACCCCAGTGTGGATCTAATAACCATGTATCTCGGATATTGGAAAGTTTCTTTATAATTCTTTGTAAGTCTGTCAGTATCCCTGGGGAAGTATAATATATAACAGAAAAAAAACAGTAATATTTATGTCAGACCCTTGTCTTCATGATAGTCTTATAATGGAAATATTAATGCAGGTTTGCTAAGGCTTAGTGTCAATCATCAAAATATAGTTGTGCAAACATTTCCTTCTTCGTATTTCAGTGATTTGTAGGAAAAGATTGGCTTGCTTACACAGATTTGTTCTTGGAATGAACTGTTCTGAAAATTAAAGGAACTTAAGTCTTAACCAGATTTTCAGCTGTTGCAACAGTGTAACCTGAAGCAATTTATTTAAATCTGAAACGGGGTCAAGACTTCTGGAGCTGACCGCTGAATTTGGGTCTCTGTGTAAACCAAGCTACTGTACAACTAAGATAACAGACCATACAATTTGCCTTAGGAGTGAATATTTAAAACACTCAAATTATCTTATTGCTATGTATATTGCTATGTGTATTGACCCAGTATATTGCTATACTGGGTCAATAAAACAAATACTATTTGGTTTGGAACCATTTTGATTAAGAGAAGGGTGAGGAAATCCTGTTCTGCAGTAACGAATGATTGCAAAATAATTCTATTGATAATAAATTAAAGTTAAGAAAACAAACCCCAAGCAACTCTGTTGCTTTCCCAATACCAATCTGATATTTTGAAACAGGATAAACTTGAAATTTCTTTAACTGATTTATATGTAATTTTTAAAAATTAAATGTGGGTACCTGAATTTTTTTATATCGGAATTTAAAGCATTCAGTTCACAGAAGATGTAGGATGGCACAATGATGTCCTGAGATATCTTTGTTTATTTTGGGGGGGAATTCTTCAGGAGTAGTTCAGATCCTGCTGTGAAGGATGTGTCAGATCCTCAGTGTATTTGGCTGATAGCCATACACAGTCTAAATAGGCAAACAAACAAACCAACCAATATAACGATCAGTTTGTGAAATGTCAGTTGTAATTTCTTGATTGGCTTGCCAAACTCTTCTCTCCCAAGAAAGGATAGGAAGGGAAAAGCAACAGTTTATTTTCGACATGGACCTAGGTAATTATATTCTTCTTCATCAGGCAAGAATGTGTATGCTTGACTCCACAATTCAGAAATTAAAAGCTGCTGCACCCATTTGAAAGACATGTTTTCTTTGGGGTTTGTGCCACTATTTAGAATAACCTGTGTCTCATTTTACCTGGGGAATTAAGAGGAGTGTGGTTTTAATTGTATTGATGAAGTTATAATGGATCAAAAATACAGTAGTGTAGTGCAGTAGTGTATTTTTTTAATGCAAAACTGAAAGGGACTTTCAGTGGGTTTTTAATGAAAATTTTCTTTTAATATAATAATATAGAGAGAGGAGCAGCACACATGGCAAAAATACTACTGGAGTAATTTGCTTGTATAGAGCGCACTGGGACAGAGTGACTCCATTTTTCACTCATGAGCACAGTGTTAAACTTCACATTTCACTAATGAGCATAGTGTTAAAGGTGAAGTAGGTGTCAGACCTTGTCCTTGTTGTGTGATATCAATTTGTGTGTGCCCTGGGGAGCTGACTAGTGCCAGACTGAAGGAGGAACAGTGGGATTGGTGACCTTGATCACCATCCCATAGGAAGGTGGAATAAGAGGCTGTTCATAAAGCAAAAGGAGGAAGGACTTCAACTTCCCCTCCCCTTCCATCCTTAAGTTTGAATGCCTTCTCTCTACCTGCAAAACACTCGAAGTGTGCATGAGGGGCAGCTCTCTGCTCCTAAATTATTTTCATGGTGTATAGCTTTTGCCCTGAGCATGACAGAGGATGTAATTAACTATCTCTTACAGGATGCAGAGGTGGCCCAATCCCTTTCGCTTGAAGATGAATGAGAACCAAATTTGTCAAACATTGTCAGATACTTGACAATGAACTCAAATTAGGAATTCAAATCAAAATTTCTTGGGTTTTTTGGGCACTGAACTTGCACCTTGCACCATAGCAGCAGCTGTACATTTTGTGGGTCCTTACCTGACTCTTATAGTTTAACCACATCAAGTATATACTGGATGTGGTGTTCTGTGTATGAAGTAGCATTTTGACCAGTTCAGGTCAGCTCTTCTAGCCATTTTTCCTCCTGGCTTCTTCTGCATTTCTGCACTGTCAGAGTAGGGAGAGCTGAAAAGTCCTTGATTTCAGGTAACAAGTACTGAGCAACAGCTGAAACATCAACATGTTGTCAATGTTCTTCCCATATTAAATCCAAAACACATCACTGTACCAGCTACTACAAAGAAAATGAACTCTATCCCATCCAAAAGTAGGACACTGATTTTAAAATGGGACTGTCTGTGGTTAAAGTGTTAAATATGCATCTTGACAACCAATTCCTTAGTATTAAAAATGAAAAATTCTGGCTGAGGCTGTCTATGTAGTAAATGTTTCTGTTCTTCATTTTGTATTTGCACAGCTCTGCTAATTAGGCAATTAACAAAAGAAACCATGATAATAAACTTCTCCAGTTCAGATATGCAGTACATAATTCCTGATTCTCAGCTGGCTCATTGATTTCTGTTTCATTATACTGACCAAATTCACATCAGATGATGTTTCTGAATAGGTGTTCTATTCTGAACTTGATAGAGAGGGTGAAGTTTTATGCCTATTTGTTGAAGGTGGGTTTTTTGTTTTTTGGTTTTTTTTTTTTCCCACTTAAAATTAATTTGGTCTTTGTAGCTCACTAGTTTCCTAATTTCCAAAGCCATATTGTCACCAGCCTAAAATAAACTATGCACTGATTGACTGATAGGGAGAAGTTTTTCTCATTTGGTTGGAAATGCATTTGCCAGAAATCAGCCCATTTTTTAACAGCCATTTCTTTACTGAACATTTTATTCCACTTGAATGTTAAAATATTTGGTTTTGTACCATTATACAGAGAATTAGCTTAATACTGCTTTCTCCATATTAAAATGCTGTATGTGCAAAACTGCTTGGAGTGAATGCTTATGAATATATGTTCAACGCTTCATATTCTATATAGAATTTGAAGTCGGACCCAGATATGTGCAGAATAAAGCTTTTGGCCTTCGTGGTCTTATCGTTTATCTGCCTCACCACATAGCAAGTTTTGCAAATAAGATAATTTTGCTGCAGTCTACAGCCAAATCTTAACAGCTGGCTTTCTGTTGTGCTCAGATTCAGATCTGAGCTTTTAATGCAGCTCTTATTCTAGAATGCCCTTTTATCAGAATTAAGGGAGAGACAACAGTTTTGCATTTTTCAGATGTATTGTGATTTGGGGTTTTACAATACTAAAGTCTTGATAACAGCAGAGCATACAAGAGTGAAGAGGAGAAAATTTAATATTAAATACTGTATATAAAATTACAGATAACCTTTGGAAAGAAACACCTGAGTCACATGTAAAATAATATGTTTAAAAATATTACCTTTTAATTTTGCTTTTGGTGAAATGCACAAGTTTATGACTTGAATCCTTATGAGCTATATGACTACAAAGCAAGGGTGAAAAATAATTTCTTCACCTGCAGGTAGAAAATTGTTTTTTACTTAGTGTAAGGAGATGTGTAGTATTTGTTTAAATCTGTACTCAGAAGCAGAACACATCCACTCATGCTGTAGAAAAATCAGTTTAGCAGAGCAGAAAGAAATGTAAGTATATTCTAAACTGTGAAACAGAATGGAAACAAAGCATTTCTGGAGACAGCACTTGCTACCAACTGTATTAAGGTTTATTGTACAGTTATAGAGGAAAGCAGCCCTTTTTTTGTGTGTGCAGTTCTCTTCATTGTTGATGCATGTCTTTTGGACTTTATAGCGCAGCTGGATTCATAAAGGAAAACAAGGAATGGTTTGTTTGTTTTGCTTTTTACTCTTAAATTGTTTTGTGATGATTTTACTTTTTGTAACCAGGACTGCTTCAGCATCCAGGTAGTATGACATCAGGTTAAAACAACAAACAAGGCATCAGTTAACTTCAGGTGGTCTTTTTACTGAGATTTTGGGCCTTTGTGATGAGTATTGCACATAGGCACCTTAGTGATAACCCTTACCAGCAGCGTGACCTTTGCTACTAGCTCCCTGATTGAAGCATGTCATGAAGGTGGCTGGTGGGAGGTTAGTGCCATGGTAGTCAAGGAACCAAAAGTATAGCCTGGCTGCAAGGCAGAGCGGCAGTTGCAGCTTTTGTGAACATAGTTGCCACAGTTTGGCTCATGAAGAAATGAGAGCAATTGCAGCGGTGAGACCCTCAGCTGTAGCTTATATACCTTTCAGTTAAAATAGATCACATGAAAACTGAATTTGGTATACCACTCAGATTACAAAACCTTGTTCAGATATGTAACAAGCGTTGTAGGCACACTTGTGGATTCTGGTTTAGACAAATTCATGTTATATTGATATTAGTGGAAGCAGATAAAGTTTGCCCTTAACCACTTGCACAGACCTGGTAAGCCAGTATTGAGCCTTGTGTCCTAACAGTTTCACCACTGTTGAATTGCAGTCTCTTGGGATCAAAGCTGTATTTTTGTTTTGCCTGATGGACTACTGTGAAGATGTGCAGTGTCTTGAAGTTGTGAAAGGGTTTCATGAGCCTGGAGAGGCATTATGCAAGGTTACAATAGCTGGTGAATAAAAAGATGGCTCTTCTATAGAATATGTAACTTGGAGGTCTCAATCAAGTCCTAGTGGGCACTGGATTCTTCTAGGGCATAGTCTTGTGTATTACAGAGCCACAGAGACCCTGTGTAAGAGCAATGGTCATGCTACTGGATGTTAAACACAATTTATAGATGGGGTCTGATATATTTAAATTTAAGAAAACCAGTCAAATTCGCTGGAGTAGGCTTTTTCTCTGATGGCATGCAAATAACTGTAAAAACCACCAAAATATTAAAAGAGGAAAATGCACAGTGAAGAACAAGAGGGGGAGGAATAGCATTCTGAGTAAGAAGTATAAAGAATGGGGAAAGGAAAATTCAGAGAGAAGGAGGAAACAATAGGATCTGCACCTCTGCAAATGTGTGTTTTTGTGCACTTTGGAATCTGCAGAGCATCTATCAAAATTACTAAGAAAGTTGCATGAAGATATACTGGAGCAGTGGCACTCATTTCTCTGCACTTGGGTTTCTTAACTGACACCATTCTTAACAGTTTTCTAGACTTCTGGCTACAACCATCAGATTACCCTTCATACCACGATTTCAGAGAGCAGTCAGGAAAACAGTTGTTCCCTGCACTTGTTGATGCTGGCCAGGAAAATGCTCCTTTCTGATACTATTTTGGATAGAAAGTAACTTTTTTCCTAATATTGTAATTGAACACACCTCTACCAAAATGAATAACATAATTAATTTTTTATGTGCTGGTAAAGTGGGTTTAAGAGACTCTATAAATGGATAAACGGCCTGAAACACCAGTAAGATGCCTGTATTTCAGTCAGTTGTATTTTACCTGATTATGCATTTCAGTGCTTAGTTATATCTGGATTTTAACCTCTTAAGAAATCCACATTGCAAACCTTATTTCCACATTAGACAGTGGGATTTAGGGAATATCTAGGTTAGGTGACTTGAATATAGAATGTAATTGTTTTTTCTTGAGTGTGTTTTTTGTTTTTTTTCCTTTTTAAAGAAATCGATCAGATCAATCCTAGTCATTTCATAGAGTGTGGTACCATTGCACATCATGCAAATTGACTTCATGCAATCCTTCTTGGAACAATTTGACTGGTTTTCGGTGCATGTGAGTGTCTGCACAAATAGCTTTTCAGGTTGTGATCTGTACATGTTCAGCATAAGCTGGAGAGGATGCCTTTTTGACAGCTTGGTCAGATACATTGGTACACCTCTGAATTCAAAGAAGAGTTATCTTGAGAGAGATTAAAAAATGTTATATTTAATCTTTTCAACAAGAAGTCATTTTGTATTGCTTTTGAGGAGACACAGGGAAAATGTCAGAGTAACAAAATGTTATTTAAATTTGATAGCCTGAAACCATCAGCAGGGAAAAAATGCCATTTTGGTCACGAAAGTACCACTCCACAGCTATTTGATCTAGCAAACAAATAACATTTTAAATGAATGTTTGATAAGGAAAGAATCTGTTGCTACACCTTTCAGCCACTTCTCATTGCAAATTCAAACCTATATATAAAATGTCAATCTGTCTTTTTACTGTATCAAAGCCTAGTGATATACCCATCCCATATACCATCTAAACCCTAAGTTTTAGATGCACCAGGAGTGCAGAATAGTATCTTCTTGGTCAGGGCTTTGCTCACAACTGTCAAATTTTGCATATACTCAGCACATTTTTTTATCAGAAAGTAGGTGCTCTCTGTCTGTATGCAATATCTTTATCCATATAGTATTTATAAAACACGGCCACCTAACTGATTAACTTACTGTGCCACTGAGACATCAAAATTTTAGAAGACTGATTATATTAGTAAAATATCTGCTTTCTCTGCATTTTTTGCCCTTCTGATACTGTATTCAAACAGTATTTTTTGTTGCTGAGTATGGCAGTTAATTTCATTGCCTAATTTTATTTAAAACCTACACAAATTCTAAATTTATATACTGATTTCTTTGTTAAGGCATCCTGCTGAAAGTGGAATCGTTTGTAAACCTATGGTGCAGGACTTAAATCAATTGTCATTATTTTATATTACGAAGAGAGATTTATAGAAAAACATGACTACCTGAAACCCTGATAGTAAATACTATAAAAATGGTAATAAAATTAAGGATGTTGAAATTAAGAGTTTGGTATTGAACAGTTCTTTATACTTTCCTATGACAATAGTCATTGTGTGTTGTATGGGTACAAATATTGATACTTTTTAAATGGTAAACTTTCTATATGGTCATATAGTATTTTGTCTGTAAACTTCTTTTAGTGTCAGTGTCTCATTAGGATATTATCACTCTCCTTCTCCTCCTCTCTCCTGGCCAGTGGATCCCCCAGTCTGTGATTTCCCAAGGTCATCATCAGTCTTGGCAGATCGCCTTTCCTGAGGTGTCGAGTTTGCTGTATGGGCACTGCCACTTCTGCCCATGCTGAATTTGAAACTGGAAGTGCTGAAGTTTGCAGACAGGAAAACTTTACCTCAGTTAGTTATGGGGTTGGGCTGTGTGTGTGTGTGTTAGTATAGGGCAGGAGGCAGGGCTTTTTAGGCTGGTTTTTGGTGTTTTGAGAGCATGGCAGTGGTGTTTGTTGGTCTGCAAAGTGTAGACTGATTTATTTGGGTCTCAGTCAGTTTGAGTATCTCTGTGCTGCTGTGTAGATATGAGTTAATGAAGCTTTTTTGTAGGGGAAATACAGTAGAAAACTTTGCAGAGTCTGGTCCACCACGACCATTTTCATTTATAAAAATTTAATTTCATGCAGGGATAAATAGTTTTGGGGGTTTTTTGTGCTATTTTGCACATGTGGTTGTATATATGCTGTTGGTCGGTCAATAATCTAACGTTCTCAATTTGGGGGTAGAAACTGAGACAATTTATTGATCACTCGCGTTAC
>JAWWEE010000122.1:6983287-6993832 GCA_035221455.1 Xenops minutus
CTCGGAGCTGGCCCTCATTGGCTCTGCTCTATAGGATGGAGGGAAACTTCCAGAGGTTTTCAACAGAAACAAGTCTTCAACCCATGACAGGGTAAAAACCTGAAGGAATTTTAAATAAAAACTTTCTGAAATAGAGCAACTGAAAAAGATTGCATAATTCAAAAAATTATGCCACTGATATCAAAATGATGGATTACTGAATTACGTGCATTGATGCACCAGATTATGCCTGTACATTGTATAGAGGAATGATTCCTTGTAGCACAACTCCTTAAGTGTTAAGTCAATCTTCAGAGTTCTTTTTCAGGGTGGTCATTTCAAGCAGCTTGAATGAAACCTTTGAGGGGTTCATTTGTGCTACCTGTGCTAACCTTTTTTATGTCTGATGCAGGTGTAGTAGCTGGCCAACAAGCAACCAAAACCAAGAATCCAAAGACAATGCTTTGCTGGCAACCCAATTGTTAGAGCTTTTTTCCCCTGATCGAAGAGATAAGTATATTATCCAATTCCAAAAGGTTGCATAAACTCATTTACATTTCAGAGATGATGGGAAAAAAAATAAGATTTTAAAGCAAATTTTAAACTTGATTTTCTTATCAAGAAAGAGCATAATGAAAATATTGCCAATAAAATAAATATGCAATTTGTTAAGCGAGGACAATGGAAGACAAGAGGAAATGTAGAAAGATGGCAGTGAAAGTTAAGAGAAGAAATTAAATTCAGGCATAATTTATGGACTTAAATTCTAGTTGGAGTCTAGTTGGAGCTGGTATTCAATTTTGTTACCTTTTTATCTCCACCTCCTTGTGAAATAACTAATAGTTCTGTACCTGCCCAGCTCAAATTCAAAGCTTGCTAGATCTTCTGATTTTCTGGTTTAAGATATGTAGTGTTTTGCACAGTACAGAGGTATACTCATTTTACATTGAATACTAGGAAGAGACCTATTCTGCTATGCTTCTGTTTTAGGCTATTTTGTTGTACTGCTCTAGCTTTCTAGAGAGTCTGGTAGGAATTTCTGTACTACTGGATAAGAATTTAATGAATTTTTAAAGAAATTGCTGAGTTTATCGATTATTTCTAAGCCCTAGTGAAAGAAGTATAACTGATCATTTTAGAACAATTCTGTTTTGTCAGTTCTCAAAGAGTATTGCTTCAGATAATTTATTCCTACTTAAATAATCTAATTTTTTAATTTTTTTTTGTTTTGTTTGTTGTTTTTTTGTTTTTTGTTTGTTTGGCTGGTTGTTTTTTTTCTTATTTTTGATGAATATTTCATGATATACCAGAGATCTGATGCAGAGGCTGGAACAGTAGTTACGGAGTCACTGTGTGGTGCTTCGTGAGATGATGTCCTTACTGTGAAGTGTCTTGTTTTGTCAATAAGCTTACATCAATATCTGTCAGGTCATTTATGCAGATTTAATGTTTCAGAATATAAACTGGACAAAGTGACTAATATCAAATTGAAACTGTTTTGCATCTGCAATTGACAAATCCTATTTTGAAAGCATGCATGAACATGAGGATCAAACTTAGCTTTTAACATTTACTTTTTTTTTTTTTTTCCCCCCAATGGGGAAGTGTCCAATCCATTTCTAATTTGCCTGTTGTTGATTTCCTCATTCTTTCCTAATCTCTTGAAGCTGAGATGTCCTCACCATTGGAGAAGTAATTTACAAAATCCCTGACTGGATTGTATGAAGCATCAGTTAGGGAAGCATAAAAGGTTAACCTAAATCCAAGCACACATAGATGTCATACTAGAACAAATCAGCATGGAGAATTACCTGCAGACACCACAAAGTTAAGATGGAGCAAATGTATTGTAAAAATGCTGTTCATGACTAACAGAATAAATTTTTCAGGGTGAGAAATTGAGATTGCCCATAGTGAGCAAAGATTGTTTTAGGCTTCAGGTTTCACCTGGCAAACACCAAGCTGGAATATTATAGTGGGTTTTGTATATTCAAACTAAAAATACTTAAGTGGAGGATTACAGAGGTGATACTAATTATCCTCTCTGGATGAAGTTACATTTACCAATCAGTTGTATTTTAAGCTCATCTTCATCCAAATATATTTTATACTAGGTTCAACAGATTGATCAAGTTGATTCTTAAGAAGACTGTTCCCTCTTTCTTACCTGACAGTATAAACTGGTTTAACCCTTCAAATTGGAGACATTCATCTTGCTCAAAATTCAACATGTTTTGGTACAAGAGCATTTTGCAGTATGTGTAATAATTGTCTAATTTCCAAAACTAAATACTATGGGTTCTATGACTGTTATATCTGAGACAGTGTCTTAAACTAATAAAGTATAGATATATCTGATAATTGTTCAGCTTGGACCTTGGTATTTTATAAACAGGCACTTTTGTTCTATTGCCTTTTTTTCTCCAGATATGTATGTATCTCCAGCACTAGAGGTGTTCAAGGTCAGGTTGGATGGGGCTTTGAGGGACTCGGTCTGGTGGAAGATGTCCTTGCACACAGCAGGGGAGTTGAACCAGGTAATATTTAAGGTCCCTTCCAACCCAAATCATTCTCTAGCATTTTCTATTACCACACACTGACTTCCAGCTGTTCACTAAGGTACAATTGAATTCCAGGACACTTGGGTGTCCTGCATTTGCACTGGTGTATGATTTGGTCTAAAATATGTTCTGATTTCATTCTATTTTGTAATCTACATTTGTATGTACATTTTTAATATGTAAACACTCCTGCGTTAGCCTACATATGCTAGTGCTGCTGGAGTTGGCACAACAAAATTATGAATTTGCTGAAAGGAATTCAAGAAAAAAGCAATCAAAAGAGATTGGAGATTTGAAGGAAACAATTAGTAGGAAAAGATTAAATGTTCTGATTGTACCCTTTCCATGCAGGCAGAATTCAGTGGAAGATTATGTATTTAATTTAGAAGCAGCGAGGGGCCACAGGCAAAAATGGAGACATAGTCAGGGAAACAGTAACTGAAGGGATATGATAATCATCTCAAAAGCTTGAATAGAGAAAAAGTTTAAAAAGGAGTTCAGAGCAACAAAAAAAGAAAACAAAAAAGGTTAGATTAACAAAACAAAAAAAAAACTTACAGAAAGAAGAAAGGAAAATAACAATAAAAGAGAATAAAAGAAAGTAAATGAAAATTAAATTCTTTAGATTTTGAGATGGCCGCCCCAGAAATGGTTCAGAGAATCCATTACTTAAAATATAACTGTTTCAAGCATTAAAAACATGAAGGCTAGAAAAGAGAGACATTTTCAAAGAACTGAGTAATGGACCATAGGTATTCTTACCATCTCTGATCTCTGTGTGTGTACTTATGCAAGCAGGAGTACAGTAACACTTGACAAAGATAGGTTGGTGGAGTGGTTGTCTGCAAATTTAAATGTTTGACTTAAAAATACCTAGAGGGTGGAAACTCAAGATTTTGTCCTCATCCTGATTCTGTTTCTATGTATTTTATGTGTATTGTCAGGAACTCAATGCATTTCAACTCAAACTTTCAGTTGGGTTTTCTGTAAGAACTCATTCCATTTGGCTGTATGTCTATAAACACATGGCCCAGGCAATCAGCTTTTGGCTTTCACTGCTAAATTCTTCTTCCACACATAGAATTACAAATATTTCAGACTTGAAATACTTAAAGAAGTTTGGTTATTATTTTTCTTCGGGGTTTTCTGTTTGTCTGGGTTTTGTTTGGTTGGTTTTGGTGTTTTGTTTGGTTGGGTTTTTTCCCTGTGTGTGTTTTCTAGTAATCTAAAAAGAATTCCTTTGTTTTCAGTGTGTTACGGAACTTTTTTTCTCCCCACTCACTGTAAACCACAGCAAAAAGCACTTTCTGTGACCTGAGCTGAGATGTTTGCTTTTTTCACTATATGCTGTGTTTACTCCATTTTGTAAGTCTTCGACAGCTGATAGGATGTTTTTAGATGTTTTACTTCAGTTTATATACTGCCTATAGATAGTTCATCTAGCACAAAATAGAAATTCCCCTCTTGGAGCAACAAAGAGAGTGTCAGAATCAATAATGAAGCAACTGGTTATTAGGTTTGCATACAATGGATATGTTTGGGGAGATTAGATTATTTCATTACTTTTGCCTCTTTTCTGGAGGGTAACGCTTTGATTAGACAATCTTGTTCACCACTGTTAATATGTCCCATGATTGATTGAGTCACCTTTTTGATTTGTTGTTTTTTGTTTTGTTTTGGGTTTGGGGGTTTTTTTCCAATTTCCTTTATGGTGTACATGCCTTTTAGAAATGGGCTATGGGGGAAAATCAGAAATAATGCAGAACTCTGAGTATTTTTTCCTGTTCTAGACTGGGTAGAAATTCCCTATGAGCAGTTTGTCATGGTTGTTTTTATGAGTATCTGTAGCTTAGCTTTTAAGTCCATGATGCGAAATTACTCTTTGAACTCTCACCTTTTCTTTCTCTGTATGTCACAACTTCATCATATACATACAAGCTGTCAAATTTAGACCAGAAAAAAGTATATTTTGGCAAAGAAGCAATTTGATTTTTAAAACTAGCATGCTTCTAAATTTGTTTGCCACAGCTCTGCCTATCAAGAGGAAGGATTCAAATTCTGTAATTTTGTAATGGGTTGAATTTATTTTTGTTTATATTTTAACCTGATACAGACAAAATTTTTATCTTTCCTTCATCTGAGATAAGATCTGCAGTTTTCTTTTTCAATGAAAAGAAAAAAACCCCAACAACCAAACACCAAAATGCCACCTCACAACAGCAAAAAAAGCCCTCCCCCCCACCCCAACGCCAGTGGAGAGTGTGAAAATTCCCCAAGTAGGACAAGGGAGAAAAAGAAAATTGTTAAAAAATAAAGGTTGTCAACTGATTTAAAATATAACTGGACTGTGTCTAAAAAACTTAAATGAAAATTCATACTTTAATAGGTTTTTCTAAAATTCTGCTTATTTGATGTTTGTTGATCTTAACATCCTCATAAATGTAAGTTAACTTACTTCTAAAATTGGTTTTCTATATTGTGCTTCTTCTTTTCAGTTACTGACCTGTAATGAATAGATTTTAATGATGAGACTTAATTTCATTATTATTTCATTATTTCTGTATTTTCATATTCATACCAAAAGTTCTGTGTGTTAAACACCGATGAGGAACAGATGTACCTACTTTTTATAATCTTGATCTCATATCTAGTGTTCCAGGTGACATCAAGCCATACAGTTTAGGAGCTGATAATATTTATGTTTTCACCTACTGCCATGTGAAGAATATCTGTTATAAATAGTAGTCTGAGAAAAAAAAATGTCAAGAAGTAAAATACTGTAAGAATTACAATTAATGTTGTCTTTCATCAATGTTGAGACTGTCAGAACTTAAATGAGTCATCCCTAACTCTCCTCAGTGGGCAATCTGGTTGCTAGCCTGCCATCAAATAACCAACATTTATCAAGAAATAGCACGTAGATGTACTGTGTGGTTTAAAATGTTGTGTTAAGCATCATTAAAACTGAGTCTCCTTAGTGTCTTATTAAAAAAGTCCTTGCTCAGTCTGTAATAAAACATTTCTCTCTGATTGTTTCAATTAAGGCTCTAACTATACAAACAAAATGCCTCGTAATTCAGTACTGTGCTGGAGAACCACTGTTACTGTCAGGTTGCAAAGGCACATGGAAAAAGCTGTCTTTACAAATTCCTGTCTAGCCAGCAAATGAGAGGCATCAAATTAATATATTTTCTTGGTTTTCCTGAGTCTGTCATCCCTGTTAAGTTTTATATTTGCAAATATTTTTGTGCCTGTGATTCACTGCTTATGTCAGCTGCAATCCTCTTTATGTAACTTCTTGGCACCAAAGTTTAAAACTCTCAGAAGCTGACATACTAAAGCTGTTTGAGCCATGTGCAATTGCAAACAGGTGATGTAAAGAATTCTTCACTTGCCTGGAAAAAAAAAAAAAAAAAGTAGTACAAATATGTTTGGGCAGTGTACCAGCAACCTCATTGTGGTTTTGGGTTGAATCAAGTTCTTCCTAGCAGTTTTTGTCTCAATTTTTGAAATACATTCCTACAGCACAATCTTGTGTGGAGTCCCTCAGACTTCCTTTTGTCTTATGAACCTTACAACACTGAAAACTTCATCATTTGATACTCTTGCCAAAATGAACTTGCCCAATTACATTTTCCTGAGTGTCAGGAAGCACAAAGAGAAATGGAATCTCTGTTAAAAAATTAAGAGTTTTAAGGCAACCTCAACAGATGAGAATCCTAAAGAGCTTCTTAGTTCTCTTGTACTCTGGAAATACTATGAGAGTCCTAAAAATAAGGATAAATAATTAAGTACAACAAGTCGAACATCTATAGACTTGATATAGTGTGGCTGGAAGGAAAAACAAACTTTATGGAAGCAAAGAGATGTTTTCTTGTACTGTAAATCAAAAAGAAATATGTGAATAAAATAAAGCACTGCCAGTAGTAGGTATTAAGAGCTTATAGCGTGCTCAGTGAAATAATGATTGCTCTTCAAATTATTTAGTTTTACTTATACCTATGGCAAATGAATTATTATTTTTTAAGTTAGATGAGCACAATTACTACTGATGCTTTTATGAGTTTTCAGCTTTTAATACCCCTAAAGCCAAAGTTTCACACATGAACTCACAGGGTTAACCCATGGTATGTCTCTGAGTTCTGCCCAGCTCTAATAATAATGAATAAGGAGACTTTCAAATAAAATTAAATGCAAATTACTTTTTAAACCTTTTGGCCTTGGTGGCCAGGAATGATGACGTGCATTGACCTTACTTATCCCTGTCTTTAAGCAGTGCTGCCCTCCTTCCTGGAAGCATAATTCTTCTGCAGGACTTCCTCCTACTGAACCAGAGGTGCTTCTTCCACTTTGAACTCTGTATCAAAGTCTTTTTTTCTGAGAGGGGTCTTGTTCTCACTGCTTTGGTCAAGGAATTTCAAACTTAGTGTCAAAATCAAGGTTCTACTGTGACGTTCCCCATTTGCAACATACTTAGGGGAAAATGAACTGTAAAAATGTTAGTATGTAACAGTAGATCTTCTCAAAAGCTAGTGTCAACAGGCCCTAAAAGCATCTATGAAATGTGATATTTGGCATTTTTAGAGCCTGTGTAGTCAATGAAACCCTGGTAATACAAACTTTGGTACTGCTGTGCGTTGACAATTGTGCATTTTATGCAGAGTTTTTGTGACTCTTTGGGTTTTGTTATTATAAAAAAGAACCTGTTAAAAGAACTTTTTGGGCTTTTTAATGTACATAATTTTCATTTTAGGCAGTGTAGCATAGGTTTAATTATGGCTACATTGAAGTCTTTGCTTATGTCTGTTAAAATGCAAATTATATTGTTGGGAGAATGAATGGCATCATATACCCACAACAGATTTCACTGCAGACTACAGCAACTAGTTTAGATCATGGTATTATAAGCTGAAAATGTATGGATTTCTCATGGTTTCAGAAGGGCAATGCATTTTCTTCTGTTCTAAGTAAAAATAAGCCAATAAATGACTGCATTAATGATGGTATTTCTGGGTAGCAGCAGTATGATTTGGAACGTGTTGGGCCTCAATCATGCAAATACTTATTCATAGGTTTTACTCTAGGCAACTTCACAGAGCCATTAGACTCAATTGGTCATTCATCTCAGAAATGAATTCACAAAAATCAGACTTGGTTCAAGTCACACATTCACTTCTGAGTGAATGTGAATTTCCTGTGTATTATGAAAGGCTAACCCAGAGGAAGATATTTAAAGCTATTGCAAGCAGTGTAAATTGCTATACAGTGCCTCATTGTCAATGAATTTTAGACTGTCTTCACTATTAGGAAGATTTATATTTATTCTTTTCTATTAAGATAAGTGACATATGCCAGCACTGCAAAAATCACAGCATAGGAAAGAGTTAGTAGTTTCTTCCATTAATTACTTAGTCTGTCATAGCCTTGTATCTAGCCTCATTCCTCCATATCTTGTTTAGTTTTCCTTGTGAAAAACTAGACCATCCTGTCTCCCTTGGGATATTATAATGGGGCAGATGAATGATGAAATGTTTCTAAGAGAAGCTGGAGTCAAATATGAAGATAATTTTTATGTATTTATTTAAATTTGTCACTCAGTTTATGTGAAAAGATCTCAAAACACATATGGAAAAAATCTGTTTTCACTTCCAGGACACTTTAGAGAACTATAAAAATATGGAGTGTCTTTTTTTGTCACTGACAGCTTTTGTCTTTATCACTCCATCCTGTGATATACTACTTACAGGCAGTAAGAGCTACATAGGGAGGCTGTAACTTCATTTATAGCTTTTTATTTTCTTTGATTGTAGGAAAAAGAATCTGATGGAAAAAAATCTCTGAGACAACTTAATTAACCTATAACAAAGTAGTATGTACACGATTCATGCAATGATTGCACATTTCATTTTTACTTTAATGAATGAAGACATAAAATGCCATGTTTATCAGAGAATATTTTAAAACACTCTTGGTATCAGCTCAGTATTAGTTTACTTGGTATAGATAGGCCATGTTTTTCCATAAGCATGTCAGTCATCATCAGATGCAAATCATCATCAGAAACAAAATTATGGACACATTTCAAGAACCGGTAATTTAAAATCCAACAAAAGAAAAGTCAGCAAAAAAACCCCAAACCACCAACTTGTTTTAAAAGTGTCTCTTCAGAAAAATAATTTTATAAATGTAACTTTTGAGCAGAAAACAAATTTCTCATAGAGAGTTCAAATATCGGGGAAGATAAAGCTGTATCCTGTTTAAATGGATCATGGTTTGCTTTTATTCTTTGAAGACTGTGAGTTAAACTGGGAATAGAAATAGTATCTTTATGTCGTTGCAGGACTAGTCATGCATACTCTCACCCACATTTATTCCCACACTATACTCTTATGTTAGGAGGGCTTGTTGCTACATTTTCCTTCAGCTTATCTTCTACGAATGTGTGGTCATGCAGCTCAAGGACTGGAATAACTGAGCTACCTGATAATACCTTTGTGAGCCTTATTTAAAAAGTTATATTTTAGTACAGGTTTGTGGACCATTACGTCTCAGAGAATAAAAAACCTGATAAATAAGTTGTTTCCTGGAATTACAGTCGGAAACAAATTCTCACTAATTGTGGTGAAGCATTGTTGTCTTCTCCGGTGAGAGAAAATTATGTTCTTTTTTTGTTTAAAAAAAGAAAGGCAGAATTTTTCTTTTACAGCAATTAGGGATGCTGCATGGAGTGAACTGCTAAGTACTCATGATTAATTTGGATAGACAGGGCTGTCGCATGCTAATCAGAATGAATATTGGCCTGTCCATAAAGAGCAAGGAGTGATAGCAAAGAGAACAGTCAGCTATTACTAGGGCAAACTCTTGGCCATGAGCTTCTGTGGATGATAATATGCAAAGACAGAGACGAAATTAAAAACAGTGTTAACAACTCAGGAGGCAGAAGAACACATAATTTTTTTCTTTGCAGTTACTTGATTATTGTACTGTATTGAAAGGACATTTTTCAGTTTTATTATTTTTGAATGTAGAAAATGCTGTAGAATTATTTTTATGTGGTGGCAACTGTATGGATTATCTGGCTCCAACAACACAGAGAACAATCACTACAGTGAGTATAGGTGAGGGGGTTTTTTATGTTGTATAGTCATAGCCTTTAGTATGTAAAAATATTTTCTTTTTGTTAAGGTGTGATCACTTGTTATGTCCTTCAAAGGAAGTGTTTCAATGCATAGACTTTTTCTTTATGGAAATTTAGTAGAACCTCTCTTGCCCTTACCAAAAAATTCCCCTTGTAAAGGATGTTGGGTGCAGCTGCTGTGAGGTTTCTATGTCACATAAATTCCTCTGATATTATGGAAGCTGTTGAGAACTTGCTCTTTCTGTATTGATGTTGTTGTGCTGTGATATTAAAATAATGTGCCATTAGAGAAAACTTCCTAACCACTGCACAGACTCTCAGGGATCCATTTTGGTTTAGCAAATTAATTGCCTGTTTTCCTCTGAGGGGACATCTTTGCAGGTACAGTTTCTTAGAGTATATCTGCATTGCACAGTAGATATACTGTGATTATTGCTCAAGCAGAAGTGCTTAACTTGCCTTAAAAAAAGCAGGTTGGTGTTTTTTGTTAGTGCAGAAGAAGAACAGCCTGACCATGTACTGCTGAGTATTGCATCTGGTTCTGAGTTTTGTACTATCACAGGCACTCTGCCAGCAGAACCTGAGATAGCTTGGGAGTATCCCTTCAGGCACCGGGAGGCCATGATTAGGTCACCCTTTTCTTCTCCAGGATGAAAAATCCCAATTCTCTCAGCCTTTCCTCATAGGAGAGGTGCTCTAACCCACTAATCAACTTGGTGACCTCCTCTGGACTCAGTCCAACAGGTTGATGTCCATCCTGTGCTGGGGACCCCAGAGTTGGATGCAGAGCTCTGTAGGAGGGGAGTCCAGTGAATACAAGGACTTTCACGAGTGGATGGAGTTGTCATCAAAATGAGAAGGACACTT
>JAWWEE010000122.1:7016431-7083886 GCA_035221455.1 Xenops minutus
TTAAGAACTGTTATCCTTTCATATATATTTCCTTTTTCCTAATTAAAGTTTTGTTTCTAAATTTAAAGGAGAGGAATCATTTATTGACCAGCATAAATACCTTAGTTCTCCCCTCGAACTAAGACAATCTCTTTGTGCTTCTCAGTCACAATCATAGTGAAATATATTATTCTAGTTTTCCCACTAGGATTATATGGTTGTTGCTCAGAAATATATTTGCATTTAAGTCTGAAAGTTGATTTTTTTTATTGTTGTTGTTACCTCAGTAATAAAAATGCTTATCCTCATTGTTTAAGAAGAAAAATGGAGAGGATGGTTACACCTAGAGAAAACTTGTGAAATTTCATGCTGACCTTGAGTTTTAGGGTAGCAAATATCTTATTCTGGAAACAAATATCAGCTTTGATTTATTTTTTTTTTTTTGGTTAGGGGGGAAATTATTTTGTTGCTTAAAGAATTGATCTCCATTCAAGCTTCATTAAAGTTGTCTTTTAATGATTACAATGGAAAACTTTATAAATTTTGTCCAATAAATTTCTATTCACTCTGTGTATGAATTTGTTAGAAAAATTGCTGCATTTACAAGGGGAGACAAGTGGGACTTTATTTATTTGGTGCTCACTGAATTACAAGAGCTTCATTTCAGGGTGATTTCAGGGTGATTGCCAGCAACCATTGAATGAGAAAACAAAATGGAAAGTTGCAGAGTGCTAAATCTGGCAGTCAGTTTATTTATCTGTAAACAAAATTAATTTAGACAAACGTGGTATTACCTTGCAGCAGTCTGCCCTGCTCTTCATGCTCTGTGCATACTAATCATTCTGTCTTGACATTCAGTTATTTTAGTTATTACAGATATACCAGTGAGTGAGTGATCATTAGATATGGTTCAATAGCTCTAAGAAGATTTAAGCGGTTGTGTAACTCTGGAAAAGGAAACAAAATAAAATGCTTGGATATGCTTGGGATTTATGCAATAGACTCATACTAGTCCCATGAAATGACATCCAGAAAGAATTCCAAGATATCGTGAGGTCTGAGGATAGCTTACCTGTGGTGAAACAGGACATAAACATTCAGAGTCCCTGTCGGATCTTTCTGTAAATGCTCTTAGACTATTTAAATTTCAGAGGCTAAGCACACACAGAGTTAATGGTCAGTAGTTGTTTTTCTGTAAATTCTCATTTTAGCTTATTGTACGCTTTTGTTTGTTATTAGTCTCTTTATCTCCAAAACTAACTTGGATATATGTGAGGTACTCCTCTTTTTCAGCTGATACTACTTCCAGTTGTCTAAAAACAGCCTACATTTAGTTAGCCTACATTAAGGCTCAAGCCAAAATATATTTTAATATAAAGATGAGATAAAATATTTTTAATATACAGGTGCATCAGTGACACTATTGTTTTTGTCTATAAGATGTGTCCTTAACATTAAACCCTATTTTTCACATTATGTAATAACAATACTGTGGTTGCCGGTGATTGATATTATAAAATGTACAGTGAGATAAATGCTGTTATTATGGAAATCCTATTAGCAAGTCTCTATGTACTGTGCACATGGCCCAGAACTATTAACAAATCTTCTGTAGTTACTTTCTTGAGAACAGTTTTGCCTCCTATAAAATACTGTGCAATAATACCATTGATAAATGTATCCAACTGCAGTACGTAACTGTGAACTAGAATGGACTTGAAGAGAAGCAGGATTATTGCAGTGGGATGTATTGAACAATGTATATTGTACATCACTAATTTTTGTGCTACTTTGTGTTGAGAGCGAGTATTAAGTATATAGTCAGGTAGCTAATAAAAAACATAGCCTTTTTATAAATAGCTGTCAGTAGATGGCAATGTGGCTATTTTATACATACTTTTTAGTCCATATGAGGCTTAAGGCTTGTAATCATCTGCTGTTGCTGCTTAAATCACTCCTTTTTTTTTTTTTTTTTTTTTTTAAAGAAAGCTTTAAGAACATTTTAAAACTATTCTTTGAATAATTGATAGCTACAAATGGAAATCTTAGCTCAAAATGTCCAAAAGTGATAAAAGTTGTTTTAATTTTCCAATAGTTGGAGTTGAATAAAAATAATATTGCATAACGTACCATTGGTAAACAGGAGATTACTGCACTTATGTCTCATGTTGATGCAGATGCAGTAAACCCATATTTTATTGATAGCTAGACACTTTAGCCATAACTCATCCAAAAGTGTGGTGCCTATAATGAGCACCAGAAGGAATAACAAAAATAAACATGTTCTTGTGCTGTCAACAATACATCCAGCATAAAGCTTACCAATGTCTCTTCTTTCCTCTCCTCCCATTTTGTAATTAATTTAGCCATGGAAAAATCAAGCTTTGGAACATTAAGATCATAATCTGGCATTAGGTTAGATATTATGGCCATGTAAAGTATGAGCAAATACAGCACAAATGTATATGCTTAATTTTTAACTAGTAGTTGCTGTCGTTAATATTCATGTGACAGCAGTACAGTGAAATATAATATGCTAGATGCATGGCAAACAACTTTTAAAGAATGTAGTAATGTATTTTTATTTAGTCCCCATTTTTTTCAATGGCAGCATGGATTTGAAGGGCTTGATTTGCCACAGCTTATTTATGTTCTGAAGTATTCAGCCCATGTTTACATTAATAAAGGTACCTCAGAAGTTTGATGTCCACTTTCTTTTGAAATTTTTTTTCTATAAATCTGTCTGAAAATTTTACCTTTGCTCAGTGCCCTCAGCAGGACTTGATTTAGGAACAATGTCTCTTCATTACAATGGTCTCATTTATAAATCATATTGTGGTGTGAGACAACATCCTACCTGTGCATCCACATACCTGAGTCAGAAGGTGGTTTTTTGAATTAATTGGTCTCTTGTGTGTCTGCATTCTCAAGCACTTCTGTTGCACAAAGAAGCTGCAGATGCCACATCCTTGGAAATGTCCAAGGTCAGGTTGAATGGGGCTCTGAGCAACCTGGTCTAGTGGAAGGTGTCCCTGCTCATGGCAAAGAAAAAGGTGATCTTTAAGGCCCCTTCCAACTGAAGCTGTTCTATGGTTCTAGGCTTTGGAGTCTTGGAAAGATGAAGAGCTAGCTGTACTTACTATACATTTCACCTTGAAGTAGATTGCCATCATAGTGACTCTGGTGAATGTTACTCCCAGTTACTGGAACCTGGCATGTGACTCATAGTAGAGTGGGTGCAGCCACCCATCGTGAAACGCCTCTGTGTCATAGACACTTGCCAGACTAAAAGTACAGATGTCCTGTAGGTGCAGAGGAAGCTCCTGGGCTTCATCGTGGCCCTTGTAGCTGTGAAAACAGACAGGCTGCTCCAGGCAGAAGCAACCATAGAGAAGGAAGTGGTTTTGGCTTTTGAAGCAAGAGGTGTGGCTGGTGTTCTCAATGGTAGATTGAACCATCCTTCAAACTTTTGAAGAAACAAATCCTTTCATTATGGGCTAAACACTAAAAAACTGTTGTTTTCAGCTCCTTGCAACTATTAGCTGGACTTTAGTGTTAATTTTCTGGATGAGAAGCTGCTTACATTTGTAAGGCATTTCTTTGGAGCATTCCTAGTCTTTTATAGTGAACGTATCGTCTTTTCCTAAACACAACAGTAATGGATAATAATGAACAGTTTTATTAATTCAAACTTTTAAATCTATTGTTTTCACTCCTTCATCCACAAAGGTCTATTTTGGCTCTTGAGGCCAACCTTACAACTATTCTTCTATCTTCCTGGTGGTTTTCTGCCAATATGTACCAACATATCTACTTCCTGTCAATACAGGACTCAATGTTTCCGATCAATGCCCTGGGCCTTCCCACATGGCTTTCTGTTTCAGTTGTTTTACTCTATGAAGATCTTAATTCCTCTGAACAAAGGGCTGCTGGAGTTCACATCTGCTTGCAAAAGCTGTGATTTTCCATGGAACAGAGGCATACTTGCTGGCAACCATTAATAGCTTCCAGTCTAACAATGCTTTGCAGCACCATGGGCCATGGAAACTTACTGCTCCAATTTAAAAGCCCTTGTGTAGTGAAACTCTCTGATAGGTTGTCTGCCCAGCCATCCTGTTCTGGATGACTGTGCAATGGGTAGGCAGCCTTAAAGGACCTTTGCATATTTAAAAGGTTATTTGTTCAGGACTTTTGATTCATGCTGCCTATAAGTTAAATTAAAAAAAATCTGAATAAATTTATTATTTCATCACTCTGCCCAAATCCCTATAATGTAGATGGAAAGATTTTTTTTCCTGTGGCTTTCTGCTATCCTACAAAATGGATTAGTTAGTCTAAATGTGGGGTTTGGAATGAATTACAGGTTACCAGCCTTTACGAGACAAATATTACTTACAGATTAATCACAGAAAATATTCCAATATCATAACATACCTTTATGTACATTCATACAGAAAGGAAATACAGTCCCTTTTTTTCTGTGCTTAACAAATTTGGAGCAAGGGCATTAAAATATGGTACTTCATTAGCTGCCATTATGTTTCTTCACATTCAGTCATGCCAGCAATTTTATTTTGCTATGGATGTCCCTACTGTAACATTAAAAAAGGGTCCACAAGACCCTACTTCCTTACCAGTCTCCTGAGAGAAATCCTTGTGAGATTCATGAGAAGGGTGATTATATCGCAGAATTATATATAATTTGAACTTTATGAATGGTTGAACAAGAACTCCTAAATTGTTAAGAACTGAAGGCTGTATCTTATGTCATTCCACAGCTAATTTTTCCTAGGTATGTAACAGGATTTTTGATTTAACCTGTGTGCTTAATGTCATACAGTATTAATTATTATCCATACTTTTGGAAAGGCAGAGATACACTATTTTTTATAGAAAAAACTTTTGCTTGAGCTTCCCCTGATCTGACATTGAAGATTGGTAAATATAGCGTATTTTTGGTTTTATTTCCATAGATATTCCATCAATAAATTTAGCCTGAAAATTATTTTTTTCTGTTATCAATCAATGTAGCTAAATGCATTGCATTCAGTGATGGCTGCGGTATGTTCAACAAAATTCAAAAGGTAGGAAGTTTCTCAATTTCCTTTTTTATTGTAAACTGACAGGTATTAACCCTTAATCTCCTCAGAAGACAGATGCAAATTATTAACTCCTTATGCTAGATGTATTCTTTTCTCAGTAAGAAAGATGTTCAATGTTGCAATAAAAAAAGGAAGTAAGTGACTGGATTTTATGTCATGAGAATTTTGCCATAAGTTTGAGCTGATCTACTTTTCAAAAGCAGATAAGAAATACTGTTTTGTGGATGATCCTCAGTAAGAAGAAATGGACACATTGCTTGCAGTATTATGAAACATCATTCTGATAGGCAGAAAGGATCTGAGGAAGTAGAAATCTTTACTGTTCTCAAAAAGATTTGAATTGATAAAACTTTATTTTAATCCTGCAACCCACTTTTTGGAAGATTTTCAATATTAAACTCAGAAATTAATAAACTGTGTGGACTAAACCAGAATATTTCTGTAGTACTGCTTCCTTTGAGCAATTACAGATATGTTCCCAGGTGCGTAATTGTCTGTGTTATGTTTTCAATATTTCTACATGAATTGAAATATTGTTCTAACATTTGATTGTTAGACAGACAAAATCTCTGACTTTGCTGAATAGTGTTGTGAGGTTTTTCTTGGTCTGCATAAGAAACAGACTGGGCAGACAAATGAGGTTGCCATCCTATGCTAGTGCAACCTCACTATTAGCTTGAATTCAGCTGGATTGCTGTGAACTTAGATTGAAGCAAATGTCTTATTTTCTGTAATGCAGAGGTAGACAACTGAAGTCACATACACAAAGCCACTTTCATTCATAAATGGTTGCAAGACACATCTAAGCTTTGTTTTACACTGAACTGACAGAAAAGTATAAATATCATCTCAATAAAAGGAGTATGTTCATTATGTGTCCAAGATACTATAAAGAGTAACCCCATCTCAGACATTAAAAAGCATCATATAACGAAACAGCTTTAAGCATTTGAACATCATTTATGTATACAAAATATCTTCTGTGTTTTGTGTTTGTTATGTTAACATTTTAAAAACTGGATGCATTTCACAAGGTTACTTCAATACTTGTTAATTCCTTGCACTGAATGCTCCAATGCCAATTATGCAGAAATTGTTTAAATATGACAAGTTCTTTTTAATTATCACAAAATTATATTAAAATAAAAGCAAAATGCTTGTTAAAGAAATTAAAATAACATAAGCTAAACAAACACTACAAAAATTGCATGCAGAAAAATGTGAGAATAACAACATGGCTTCCATTAGAAAATCACACTTCTCTACTCTCATATTTCACCTGGGAGATTAAAGATGCTTCTTCTCCAGAAAATGTCTGATTTTTATTTTGTCATGGGAAGGAATCAAATGATTCCCATTAGTTTCAATATGCATTTTAGTTATCTGAAGTGGAAGTTTTTTGTTTCCTTTACATTAAAGATTCCAGTATTATACAGTGTTTGAAGTTAGGGAGTGAGAGAAATGCTAATAGAAGGGGGGAAATATACAGCAAACCATATGCAAATATTAATAAATTTTCTTTGATCTTATATGAAAAATACTGTAGACTTCTGAGGGCTAGAAACATCATAGATAAAATCAGCATCCTTTTTAATGGTGAATGCTTCTTTAATCACTTTTTTGATTTACCAGTAGTCTGACTTGAGGTCTCCCAGTTCTGAGACTTGATTTTATATTTTACATATTTAGTCCAACAGTCAGCAGATCTTGCCACTTCTTCAGTTCCTTTTTAATCTTTAGATCTATCACTTAATGGGAGGGAGAAGAGAGAGACAACATCTAAAGATGTGCTTGAAAGAAGAGTGGGAAAGCTTTCCTTTTTATTATCAACTTACCTGCTGTCAAGAGCTATTTCTGTAAAACAGACCAAAGAGTAAAGATCATACAGACATCTTGTTACTTTTGTAGTCTTGGACTAACCTGGAGCATGCAGCTTGGATGTTGTCTTAAATGGCAATTCTCAAACTGCCGTTTGGGGATCACTGTCTTGTTCAACTGGGATCCACTTGGTACTGTCCTGGTTTCTTCTTTCATCCATTCTATAGTATTGCATGTAGTGAAAGGTTGTCCCCATAGTACTCTCCCTAGAAGGAACATTTGCAGATGCACATAGATATTTTATGCCAAGGAGTAGGAATCAAAGATGAGTCAGATAATGAAAAAGTTAGTTCTCTTAAAGTGTTCCTGTTTCTCAAAGGATCTTGTTCACTGTTTTTAATGAAAAATATCTTGATAGTTTTGCCAAGTTGTCCAAATTATAACATATTAAGGAAAAGGCCTGTCTTGGATGGCTTGATTTGAATTTTTATTTTATTTTTTTTAAATGTGACTGATTTCCTGTTGAGTTTTTGTTTGGACTACTTGTTAGTCCACTAAATAGGCAGAAACTGGTAACTTGGAGAAGCAGTGGCTTCTTCTTGTGGTTAACTAACTGCTTCAATGTAAGGCTTTTTCCCCAGTTTCCTCTTGTGATAACTTTGAAATTTCCACCCTTTTTATCAGAATCAGATCCATCTTCCCCAACTCAAACCACAAAAATCCCCAGTCACCCCATTTCCAAACACTAAACTTCTCTCTGGCATCCAATCAGCTTTCCATGTATAACTTACAGTTAAATAAACATGAACAGGAAAGTTCATGAAAGGATACTAATGCATGTACAGATAAAGAATCAGTGACTTGGGCCTCCTGTCAGAGATACAGAAACCTTGGGTTCAAATTCCACTTGTGCTTAATTCAGGATTATGATAGTGCAGTAACTGCTTGGAAATTTTGACCATAAATTTCACCTCAGATCTTTTATCAGTGGAGCGTCTGTAGAAAAAGCAATACATTTCAGTAAGTAGTGGCATTTTCATTCTTTGCCAGGAAAAAGTCTCTTAAAAATATTCTCAGTGTTATCAAATGTTGCAATGCAGAAATACGCATCAGTGCTGCCTCTGAAGGAAGACAAAACCCCCAGGTCTGGGGGTGCACAGCCAGAACAGTGGCCACAAGTCCTTTGGTGCTCCAGCTTGGCTTGTGACAGACCACAGCTCAGGTACTGTCCTGTAAGGCAGAAGTTGATGGGTCAGGTCCCTCACTAGTGTAGGAAGTCCAGCCAGGATCAGGAGGAGATGAGGCTGGGCACAGGCACTATGTTGGAAAATGGGACTTCTGGGACATGGGCAAGGCTTTTAGAACCTTTAAGTGCCTTCAGGACCTGAGAAACTGACTGCAGCTTTAAAACACATTCCTCATTGCTCTCCTCTTTTGCCTGGTCAGTCAGGAACCTCTGCACTTACAGTTTACTTACAGTTTTAAAGAACAAAAGAAATACTTTTAAAAAAGTATTATGTAAACCAATTATCATCTTTGAAGATGTCTCTCTTAAATAAGGCTGACAAGGGCTGTGGGAAGAAGTGAGCAGTGCATGGTAGATGTGTGACTGACTGCACAAGTCTACGCATGATATTCATCACAAATTTATTCAATGTGTGAGCTTGTCTTCTGCTGTGCTACTAATGCATATTTTCTTTGCAGGCTTTTTCCACCCAAAAATATGCCGTTGCTGTGGAAAACAGTCTGTTATTATCATAGCAGCCTACTTCCAGCTCAGGTATATAAGCTAATGCAGGAAAGGACATGAATTTTAATGACAAGTATTTTAGATGACCAGGAGGATAACAAAACCAATAAATAAAATGTAAAACAGTGTTAGAAAGTGAGTGGTAAGGTGAATCTGTTACAAGATTTGTTATGTTTGTTGTCAAGAACAAGTGTAAAATTAGAAATCTTGAGTTTTAAAGAAGCAGAAGTCCATCTTTTGCTGTGTTTGGTTCTCAAATATTATAACAGAGGGAGCAGGGAAATGTCCAACTCTTTATTTGCAGCAGACAAAAATTGTAGAGAGGAAGCTGTCTCTAAAGTTGACAGATTATATCAGTTGGGGAGAGCTGAGAAAACTAAACTGCTATGTTTTCAAAATTGTATCTGTGGAGCTGTTACAGTTTCAGAATCTTGCTATGGAATTCCTCTTCCTACCAACACAGAGTTTGATGCTAAAGCCCAACCTCCTACTGTTAGTCAACAAAAGGGATGACTGAGCACCCACATTCTGACCTAATGGCTGAGGGAAGGGAAAGAGGTTTTCTTTTTTCCTATTTTTTTTTTTTTCTTGCAGTGTGCTGGGTGGGGAGCAGTTAGGTTATTTTTTCTCCCGGCTGCTGCTTGGGGTGGAGGCATCTAGGAGGGAACCTCTCTTTTCAGTTTGGCTCCTCTTCCCCTATCCAGCCCTCAGCTCTGGGCACCCTGTGCCTTGGATTTACAACAGACCTTTTTCTGATGGGGTCAACATTGATGGAGAAGCTACTGCTGCTCCCTCTACCCCCCGCCAGCCCAGCGCTGCTTTTCTTGAACAAAGGACGGGAGAGTGTCTACTCTGAAGTGTGGAGAAGGTTCTGCACTGTCCCTCTGCCCCAGCGTTCCCACGTGAGTCTACTCGGGACTGCCACAGCTCTATCATCGGTAACCAAAGCCATCTCCGCTCTGTTCCTGGGAGACAACCCTGCAGCTAGTCGAGGTGCGACATCGCCACCTGCTACCTGTAAATATAATTGCACCCAAAGGGAACAAACTTCGTTTGAAAGCCTTGATTACAGATTGTTTGGTTCCTTTTTTTTCTGGAGATAGATAGATAGATAGATAGATAGATAGATAGATAGATAGATAGATAGATAGATAGATAGATAGATTGTAGTTAAGAACTGTTATCCTTTTCTATACATTTTCCTAATTAAAGTTTGTTCTTAATTTAAGGGAGCTTGGTGGTTATTTTTTTGAGAAAGAAGGCCCCTTTCCTTCTCCTGGTCAACATAGACATCTTAGTTTCCTCTAAACTAAGACAGGAGCTTTCTGCTGTGAATATTGTTACATAGATTATTACCTGATGAATTCTCTAGTGCATTGTCATCTCCTAGTGCATGCTTACTCCTTGGAGGAGTTCTGTTGTAGCATCCCTGTAAGGGGGCATTTCATACTCTATATAGTTGTAAAAAAAGCTTGATGCCTAAACTCAAAGGGTTTAATCTGTGAATAACATTGATTTAAAGTTCATATCAAAATATTTAGTGGCCACAGGCTTGTAGGGATTTTGCTTTGCATGAAGGCAGTTTATCTTCCAAAATTACGAGGAAATAGATTTCTTTCTGATTCTACATTACTACACTGAAGATCACAGGACACCTTTTTGTGAAGACGGTGTATATATGACTCCTGCATATGTGGTACTTTCAACATAGAACCGTGCTTTTGAAATAGAAAGTTTAAATAAGGCTATAATGCTTGGAAAATTATAGTGGAGATGGTATGATCTGAATAGATAGAGTACAATAAAAAATCCTTGTACTGTCCTCTTTCACAATGGATAAAGTAGATGGAACAGTGATTAGCAAAATATAAAAATTCTTTTGTAATTTGTTTAGACATCACAGTCAAATGCCTTGTTATATTATGATATTCTTCTAAAAGGAGTTACCTTTGTTTCTAAATATACAGTTTAATGTTCAGAAAATTTAAGAAATCATCAATAGAGATGTTCCTTGAAGGCTTTTTATCTTTAAAGCCCTGTGTTGGGTAATCTGAATGAATAATTCTTATATTTGGGCTTTCAAGCTTTTCATTTCCATTGGGCTTTCTTTTCTTATTGATTGTACTGTGATGGGCCAGTTAGATCATGTACCATTACAATGCGTCATTATTACAAAAGTTGGGATTTTTTTTCCTTACATCAGAAAACAATCAGTAACAAATAACTGATGCTCACTTTTGGATTATGAAAAAACATTGCATTAAAAACTGCAGAATTTGTGAAATAGTCTTTAAAAATTGCAAACATTTTCATGACTAATAGTTATTGTCCTGTCTTCTAAGTACTAATTCAACCAAACCTAAATTTTAATTGTTGACTCATGAAAAGTTTCTCAGGCTAGTTGCTGTTATGTTGTATGCAAATTTTAACTTGTTGGAATTACAATCTGTCTTGTTTTCTTGGACAGAAAAGTAGTGGGTCATAGCTGAAAAGCACTTCTACAAGTAGGAAAAAAATACAAACAAAAAGTTAATTTAGGCTTTTAGGGATATTTTGGTATCCTAAGAGCTGCTCGTGTTCATCACACAGATGCATGAAAATGAAAAATGCTGTGAGCCTTATCCTGTGACTGCACCCATCCTCTGAATTCTGCCACTACTGGTATTTAGTATAGTTAGCAGAATTTGGCCCGTTTCCCTTTGCTGGTATTCGGGACACTCTTCAATTTGTGTCAAACAAAAGCAAAACCTGTTCTGTTATTTCTATAACGTCATAGGACAGTGATCTGTCTATGATATATTTGTCTGAGAAAGCTCCAAAGATGTTAATGGAACTAGAAGACCTACCTCCTCTGACCCTCAGCATTTCCACCTTAAAGACATTGGAAAATATCAATTAGAAATATGATTTATTTTTTTTTAATGGGACTGTGTGTTCAGTATTAGTCATCAATGTCAGGTGCCTTGTAAAACCTGCACAGAAAAAGATATGCTGCTCAGTTATTTCAACTGTGAATTGCCTTGTGCTGAGAGCTTAAATCATACTCCTTTGTCACTTTAATGTAAAGTGGATTTTTTTGTATTAAGAAATGTAGACAAAGATGTGATTTAGGATGAATCTTGTCAAGGTATAACAATATTAAATTCTTGGAGAGCTCATCTGAAGACCAATATTAATGTGAAAAAATATTTATAGTAGAAAGCTCTATGTCAGTAACTCAGACTTTGTGGGTTCTTCCAGCCAACAGAAGTACATTTTTTTTATCAGTTCTCTCACATCTAAGGCATTTGTTAGGTTATAACTGCTTAAGAAGCACCTCTTTGCTTAATAATACTGTGGTATAAAAAATCTCTAATTTTCTCAGGGAAGTCATGAAAATAGAGATTTTTAGCCTGGAGGGATAAGATAGAAGTTGTCAGACTATCAAAGAAATCCTCTTTTAAGAGGAGAAACCATCAGAAAATCTAGAAGTTTGAATATAAAACTGTACAAACCTTCAAACTCTAAGTATAAAGAAGCTGGTAGTTTTTCTTTTTTCTCCCAGTTTCAATAGAAGGATCCTTCTGCTGATCAAATGTAAAGAGGTGACAAGAAGTAATTTATATGGGATCATATTCTCTATGTAAATGATTGCAAGGAGAAAAAAGCTTGTTTCTCCTCTGTGCTTGCATATACAGCAATTACTCATCACATAATACTTATGGATGGATTCTGTGATTCTGACAGCATATTAGGTACTGAGGTAAAAGCATGAGGGAAATGAATGAAAGAAATAGCACGTGTCTGAGATGCTGGCACAGCCAAGATATATATTTGTCACTGGAGATAAAACAGCATAATTCAAATGCATCCAAATGTAAGAAGGCTCCACCAAGAGGAAAAAACATTAGATTTTTCTTTCTCTATATTTTTTGACTCTTGATTTAAATGAATAATGTGAGGTTGGCTATTGTGGCTGTGTTGGGTGCACTCTATGATTAAAAATCAGTGGGGCTGAGGCTGCTCTGCAGGATTGATTTTGAACCTTGAGATTTCATGCTGTTGCTTTGTAAAAGACAAACCAGAAAGAATTCATTGTAAAAATGGCCCAAATAATTCTGGTTAAACTATTTCCTTTAATAAAATTATTTTCTGTGTGAGAAATATATGCTTTTTACATGCAGATTTGACTTCTGAGTGAAAAAAAGAAACACCTGAAAACAGAAACTTTCAGCTTTCAGCAGAAAGGTGGAAACTTTTGATTTGAAAATGCTGCTGCCCTGGTTCACGAATGTTGTATTGTACTAAAGAAAATGATTCTCAGAAGCAAACGTAATTGAATTCTAGCTCTCATGAGGCCAAATTTATAATTTATCTTGGGGATTTTTGTCTCCTATTTTGATATATGGTAACAGAGTAATTTTTGTGGGGTTGGTTGAATAAGGCTCATTTTTGGGCAACTTTTAATTATGGTAGACCGATATGTGAGGGCACAGTCATATATTTTTTTTAATCAACTTTTATTTTAGAAAGTGCAGAGACATGATTTTTTTTCACTTAAATCACACTGAACTGTCTCCCTCCTCTTACACTGTTAGAGAAACACTTAATGTATAAGAGACAGGTTGTCAGCAGATGAACTCCTTTTCATCATCATAAATAACCATAGACGTGAAATATTACTCAATTTCCTAGAGCCAGGAAAGGAGCTTTATTTTAAGGAAAGGCTTAAAAGACTTTTTGGAACATTTCAATCTTCTGTCAGAATATACTGTTCTGCTAGAGATCTTAACTCCACTGTTTTGGATAATCTGCTACACTGAAGTTTAGCATGCACCCTTCCTTGCAATAATTTATTTTCAGATGAGACACACTTGGTACCTTATCATGAGATAATGAGTCATAATGAGTCAAGGCTATATCTAAGCTGCAAACTCAGAAGAGTTGGGATTGTTGAGGGCTGCAGGGGTCAGAGCTCCTAGTTCAGGCTGGCTGCACATATACTATGTATGTGGAGAGGCTCTAGAGCACTCTCTGGAGCTGTGCCCAGAAATTGCTTGGAAGATGCAGGGATTAACCGTCCTGGGATTCTGCTACAGCTTAACCTTACAGATAACAATCTCATAGTATTCAGAATCACTACCACTGATTCTTAAATTTCACAAAATCATAGAATGGCTTGGGTTGGAAGGGGCCTTGAAGACCATCTAGTTCCAATGTCCCTGCCATAGACAGGGACACCTTGCACTAGATGATGTTGCTCAGAGGGATAGAACAAGGGGTAATGACTTCAGGCTGAAGGAGGATAGATTTACATTAGTTATTAGGAGGAGATTCTTTACTGTGAGGGTGATGAGGAACTGGCACAGGTTGGCCAGAGAAGCTGTATATGCTCCATCCCTGGAAGTATTCAAGATCGGGCTGGATGGGGCCCTGAGCAACCTGGTCTAGTGGAAGTGTCCTTACCCATGGCAGGGAGGTTGAAACTAGATGGTCTTCAAGGTCCCCTTCCAACCCGAACCATTCTGTGATTCTATGATTTATACTCAGGCAACTACATCTGTGCTTCTTTTACTCTCCACTGCTTAAATTATTTGTTTCGTACTCTACTGTTGCTGAAATTTTGACACAGAAAAATCAGGGAGTTGTTCAAATGCAGTTCTTATTCATTTCTGCTATGACTCCTGTGACAAACTAGCAGAACAAAGGTTTGTTTTCATAGTGGGTTAGTCACCCACTTGAACTATCCAAAAGTGTCACTTTACTTCTATAAAATAAGACAGGTGTATTAGCACTTTAACATGCTCAGCTGCTTCTTATATTTGCATGTCACAATAATGTTTTCTCCAGATTTTTAAATAAGTTGCAAGTGTGCCAGTCACACAATGTTCACACTGAGGGCTTGTTTCTTGTGTTTAAGTTGGAGCAGTGCTGGGAAGCCACAGTGGTATTAACCTATAGTAAAGGAAATTTAAAGCAATGATTAATTTTAAGGGTTTTTACGTGGCTTCACTTTTATTTTTCAAGTTACTGGATATGATTACCAGAAGAGGTAATCATCTCTATACCAGAGCAGCATGAACAGCTCTGCCAGGATGGTTGATCACAGGTTCACTCTGAGTGACTGACGGCAGAAAACAACATTGGACAGAGCTGTCTAAGCAGTTTGGAAGAACAATTAATTTGACTAAGGATTCTTGCCTATTTGTGAATAATCCATGTGTGACTTCTGTTTGTTGTATTTATTTCTATTTTAAATTGTCCCTTAAATTTTCATGAAAGAGTATCAGCTGTTGAGGTGATTGTAAAATACTTGCTATTAGTATGTCTTAGAAGTATCCAGTGTTAATAGGTGTCCCTATACACTTCAGTTGCAGGATTTTGTTCTGTGGAGCCCAGAATGTGAATTCCTAGTTTGGGGGCAATGGATCTAATTTATGGCACTGAATTTAATTAGACAGTTCTAGAATTGAGACTTAGAGTCTCAATTGAGAATAATGAAATTTGCTAAACACAACTTTTAGAATTATACCAGATTTTCTACTTTTTTAATCAGAATCCAGAGAAGTTGATTCTAACAGCTTGCAGAGAGATCCTACAAGGCTGTTACAAGCCTTGCAGAATCTAGAACTGTACTTACTGGTTTTTGATTGCAGCTAATGCCATTGCACAAGCATCTTTATATTACAGCGTGGTAATTTATATTACAGTGTGGTAGTTTGAACCTTCATTTGCAGTGCATGTATGTCATTTACTTCTGAAAAAAAGTGAAAAGTATTATTTAGCATTACAATTAGCCTTAAGGCATTCCTGGTTTTTTGTTAGTAGTAACAAAACTATGGCTGACCTTTTGCTCAGTGCTATGATTCTCATGTTATATCAAAAGGAATGTTTAAAATAATGGCTGCTAAATTCCACTTTTGAAACTGAATATGGACATTGGTTTTGGTTTGGTTTTTTTTTTTCCAGATCAAAGAAGAGTGTGTCTGACAGCATGCAGGCAAGCAAATGCTGTTTCCTAGTCAAGGTCTTTATGTCCAAGTTTGTTTTCTATCATCTTATAAATGTTTTCAACAAGAAAAAAGCATACAAGGGAGGATGTAATAAAAATATTAATTTGTCCAAGTAATTAAGTATTCCTTTCCATTGTTTAAGTCTCTTCAAAATGCGGTGGACTTTTCACTTTACCTTTTGAATGTCTGCAAAGGCCTGTGGCTATGAAATTCAAACTGTTTTGTCCAAACACTTCAAATACAAGTTTCCGGCAAATGGTCTAGTAAAATCCAGGTATAGTATCCTCTTATGCCTGGGTAGTCTCTTGCATGGAAAACCAGAAGAGCTAATCTTATACATTGGCAGCTCTGAGTGGATCACATGAGTGAAACCTCTGTGTATGTATACACATATAATTTGGTTTTTTTGTAGTTTCTTGCCACCCTAGATGCCATAACTGTAGAATCCACTACAGTGGGTATGTTAATTTTAATTCTTCCTACACAAACATAGAGCCTTTTAGAAGGAAAAATCTGGATTCTATTCCACTTGTCTTTCTCTCTCCATAGATGTGCACAAGCTCAATTTTATGAGGCATTTTGTAGGTGATATCTGCCTGTGCCTAATTTTAACAGCATGAATACTGTTAAGCACAGAGAGAAGCGAAAGTAGTCATACAGACTGTAAAAAAAAAACAAAAAAAAAAACCAAAAAAAACATATACAGTTTGGATTATTTATTCTACAGTACCAGCTGCATTCACTTATACCAAGACAAGGACATCTGGTGATGCAAAAACTCTTCTTGGGATCTAGCTCCAGACACTGGATTCTTAATGATGTTGAATGAGAATAGTTACACACCAGTGGTGTGCTCCTACCACCCAGGATGTCCAGGCTGTAGTAGGATGTTTCTGGGAACAGATTTCCCTTCTTTTGAAGCTGCTTTATTCTCTTTCTTTGAGGCTGCTATGTCAGAAATTATTTTTCTTTTGTGCCCTGTGGCTTATGAAGGTATCTAAAATCCACCCTATTCTCCTTCTCCTTAGTAAGCTATGTGGACTAATCATGCTCATGACATAGCCCAGGAGGGATGCCATGGTGTGTGTGAACACTGGGGCTCGTGTGCTAGTCTTGTGTTGCACTGAAAATAAGTGTCAGAAAAGAAAAGAATGTTGACCCAGGTGGTTCAGCTGTGCTCTTTTCTGTGTACCCCCAAAACACGCAGGCTGGAATGCTTGTTCTAGAGATACATCTACTAAAAACCAAAACCAACCAAACAAACAAAACCTCAAACACACAAACAAAACCTAAAACATTATTGAGAACAGGGAAACTTTATAAAATGTTCACTGGCTTCATGAAGCATACAGCCTAAAACAACTCGGAGAATCTCAGAAATAGCTCTAAAGCACTTGTGTAGATGGTTTTAAATCACAGAAGAGATGAACTCTAATACATGATTGGTTCTCAGACACAGTGTGATAAATTATTGCTGTGATATTCCATAAATTCAAACCGGGGAGGGTCTCAAAGTCACAAGCTTTACTGGAGTATTACTTATATTTAAGACTCCAAGAGTTCACCCACTGAACTTTTGCATTGCCTTTTAATTCTTTAATTCCTTGAAGTCGTGTAAAGAGAACATACTACACACATTCCCCAATGGACTTCTTTTAATTTAATGAGAAAATAGGCATTTTGGTAAAAGTTTCACAGTGGCAGCACACAAGCAAGGAGAAGATTCCACTAAATTACCCAACACACACCAACTCTTGGTAAAATACAGTCCATTGGTTTTAAGTTACCCACAAGAGATCAAGGAAAGAGTAAAGAAAGAAACAGAGATTAAGAGAAGAAAAAGTAAAAAGTAAAAAGTAAAAAGAGGAGAAGAGAGAAAGAGTAAATAAAGAGATTAAAATGAGGGAAAAATAGTTCCTGCCACAGTCCTTTACATGATGATGACCTGAGAAAAAAGAGAAAGCTCTGTGCTCCTCTATCTATGTGTTTTGGTCACTGTAGCCACCCCTTCTAGACGGGACACCTGGTTCACTGACCCCTTGTTACATACAGTTTGCTTAAATGTTGCAGAAAGAACTTCAGATTTGAATATTTTCCCTGAGAAAAATTAAAACTCACACAAGTTATCTCTTGATGCCAAAAACTGATTTTATTAATTGCTAAGAGAAGAAATAAGAAAAGGTTGGAAAAAAACTAAGACTACTTTTAGAAGCAAAGAAAATCTTACCACCAAAACTACCTTTTGCCAAGCTGGTGTGGGGATGGAGAGAGGGAAGCAGTTTCTGCCTTTTCTTTTTCTGTGTCTCTGCTGCATGTCTTTGTCTGCAGAGGGTCTTAGCTTCTTTAGTTCTCTGGAATGCAGGGAGGAGGTGTGGATTTGTCATTCACAAGGAGTGTTGAAGGCCATCTTGGGCCAAGCGGGACTGGGTCAGCACCTTTTGGGCCCTCAAAAACATGGTAAGAGTAGAAGGCATAGTGGGTTTTGGTTCTCTCCAGGCTGGCAGAGTTTCTGTCCCCAGCAGCAAGCAAGCAGCAGGCTTTTTTGGCAAAGAAGAGGTAAGAGGGGAAGGGGGAGGTAGGGATAGATTTTTGGTTATGGTAATGGGTCCTGTCTCTATATTTCCTCTAACTCCCTAATTTTCCAAAATGCCTTCTCAATTTTATTGTGTTCAAAAGAGGGTGTACATGGTTCTTTGGCCTGTGGGAAATAAAAGAATATGGGTTTATTACAAATAGTTCATTAATTCAAGAATTATTTTCTTTAGGTGTATCGTGGGAGTTGTAAGGTACCAGGTCCTGTCTGGAACTGGTGCCAGGGACAATTTGCATTCGGGAATAGGGAATTATGAAAATAGACAATGATATGGCTAAAATGGGCCTCAGCCACGTGGCGGGTCCTTTGTGTGCAGGAGAAGGTGGTCATTCTGACCAGGAGACCCTGTCTCCCTGTACAGGGGGGGCATCCCAAACCCAATCAGAAGAAGAGGCCCACTTCTGTCATTATACTAACAAGGCGGGACCCTAGAGGCACATAAAAAGCATGATTTTTGGGGTGGGCATGTGCCTTTTTGGACCTCCATGGCCAGGGCATCCAGCACGTGCTGAAATAGAAACTTTCTTTTTGAAAAATTTCTTTATCTCACAGATATTTGTATCCTAGCTAAATTGAATAAAAAGATTTTTCTTACATAGCCCTATTCAGATGAACAATAACAGGATCTTCTGGCAGGAAACTCCAGCAGGGAGCTCTTCTGAAAACTTCTGGGAGGAAAAACTCCAGCAGGAAGCTCTTGTGAGAACTTTTGGCAAAAGGCTGACAGAGAATTCTTCGGAAGGAAGCTTTGACAGGAAGAAACTATGGAGAAGAGTTATTTATTGCATTTTTATATTATCTGTGTGCCACACCCCTCAGTGCTCTCCAGAACAGAGTGAGGGGTGGTCCAGACAATCAGGGACTCCAGGGGGTTGTGGTGTTGGCGGGCTAACAGATACCACATGGCTACCATCTGGCGTGCCATGGCTGCCATGGGGCGCAGGCCTGACCATGAGAACCCCTATCTGACCCCTTCCCTGGCACACACACACACAGATTGGTTGACTCGACCCAATAATCAAATAATTCAATGAGACTCGAATCCAGTCTCTCACAGAGGGAAGGTTTGCAGCTATTGATATGCCACTTTTCTTAATAAAATAATTTCCTACTGGATTATTTTGCATGCAGTCAACAGAGAAGTAGATGTATCAGTTAAGATCCTTTGTTGTCTGTCCTAGAAAGGTGGCAAGCAGCATACGAGATACTCAGTTATTATGGTTATCAAGATACACTGAATATAACTGAAGAGGTGCTGTGATTTTTTTTTTTTTAATAAGAACAAATAAATACTGTTAATGCCAGTGCTATTAGTGCTACTTATGTAGCTGAGATGACCTTTCCTTAATGCAACTTAATAAAAGCATTTGAGTTCATGTGACTATTATTCCAAAGACTACATTAAACTGAATCTTCACATACAACCAACCAAACAAAAAGCCACAACCCACCAAAAAACCCCAAAACTAAAAAACAAAAACGCACACACACAAAAAAAGAAAAAAAAATCAAACAAGATACTCCACTTGAAAGTGTTTTCTTTTGAATCTGTAACTTTGGAACAAACACAAAACTCTGCTATATTTCCAATTCAGTGCCATGCATGAATATGGATTTTGAAACAGTTCTGTATTTATAGACAAGCTTTATGTGTCAAGCAGATAACACAGCATGATTTATAGGTAATTAGAGCTTGTGCCAGAAAATATGGCTTAAGGATTTAAGTCATACTTAAGGGTCTTACATGTGAAATTACAACCCTCTGAAAGAAATGAGGGTTCTTACTCAGTTAACGTCTCACTGTGCTCTGAAGTTTTGGACTAAAAGTTCTCTGGATGGCTGGAATGTTGTGCTGGGGTTTATTGAAGTCCACATGCATAGGTTTGACTGGAATGTGCAATTCAGGACTACACATCATTAAAAGAGTAAGGCATTCTGGTTGTGAAAAAACCTAGGCTCTTATAAGTCCCTTGTAGGGGATGGGAGTGAAATGACACTGAATAATCAGTGTTTGTAAATATATATATATGCAGGATTTGTTTTAGAATAATTTGTTTCAAAGGTAAACAGGTATGTTGCTATTTTGAATGTTATCATCTATAGTAATACAGCAATATGAAGGCATAAAAATAACACTTAAGGAAAAGTATAGGAAAAGGAAGAGAAAGAAAGGATATATATATATATATATATATATAGTCACCACCCTCTAGATCCAGCGATGAAATTTGGTAGTCGCAGCTTTGATGTCTATTGATTGAAGTGATGGTCTTGATCCTTTGGGGTGGGGGAAGTTCCCCCACCAAGCTCAAAGATTTCAAGGTTAGGTGGGAACACCTTGTACCTCCACTGAGGTAGGGAGTTTTACAGTGGATGGTATCACAGGATATGTCATGAGTCTCTGACACCTCCTAAGACCTTACAGCTGCCTATGTCAGCATCAGTCATGGTCCATCAATGATCCAGTATTTGAGATGAATAGCCCAGGCTAGATGACAAATGTCTTTGAGGTTCCCTGGAGTGATTTTTACAGCAGAGTAATCAGGTAAGGGAGGGCATTGGCCTGATAAGAAAGATTATCCCATCTGGAAGGATTTCTCTCTTATCAGCCCCTTATGTGGAAATCCAGTTTGTAGCTTCAGGTATGCATACCCTTCTGCACCCAGCTGGACAATGGCATAGACTTTTCCTTTTGCAGTAGGCATATTCAGGGAGGGGTAGGATTTTCTAGATGAGGATCTGGCCTTTTTTGTAGTTTGACAAAAGTCTTTTGTTGATCTTATAGTGTTTAAGTCATTAACCATTTCAATCTCTGAAAGATGCCTTTTGAAAGTCCCGTTCTAAGATGACCAAGCTCCACAATGTTAGAAATCTATATACATAACTCAAATTGATAAAAAATCTACATGTAGTGGAGCTGTAGTTTTGAGTACTCTAGGTTTAGTTTGTAAGTCCAGTCAGCAGGCATAGAGAAGGTTTTTCTGCCTTAATTAAACGACTTGGAAATAGTTGAGGTTAAAAAAAAAAAGAGATCTATTATTTTCCCTTGTCATATTTTATAGTGCTGCAAATTTCTTAATCACTCCAGTAGGTGTTTTTTTGGTTTGGGTTTTTGGTTGTTTTGGATTTTATTTTGTTGTTGTTTTGTTGGGGTAGGTTTTTTGTTGTTTGTTTGTTTGTTGGTTGGTTTGGTTTTGGGTTTTTGTGGGTTTTTTTGTGGGTTTTTTTGTGTTTTTTGTTGTTGTTGTTGTTTTTGGGGTTTTTTTTTGTGATCACAACAATCTTCTTTGTATGTCATTATGAATTCACAGACATGATATTACAAAATCAGATTAAATGTTCCTCCAAGCCTTTAGAGATCTCAGTGATGCAAACCCATCACGGTTACATCATGTCAAGTTGTTGGTGGATAATGTGACTGGGAATCTTTGCAGTAAATAATTGAAACGAAAAGATGTCAGAGCAAGACCAAAACCGGAGCCTTTTGATTATGAAAGGCAAAGTATTTGTAACTTTGTCCATGTTACCTGATGCTCTGTCTTCTGAACAATGGCTTAATCTTCCTCATGTTAGAAAAGTAAAGATGCCCATGACAGTGAAATTTTATGTCTGTCATGTCTCTAGGAGTGTGGTAGTCAATGGGAAACTGTGATATTATTTAATTGACAAGAATAGAAGGAATTTTAGGCTGGAATTCTAAAACCTAGTAGTGTCTGAGGTTTACAGTTAGGGTAGAATTCTTAGTATGATTGCTACAATATACATTAAGGAAGAGACAATTCTTGTCAACTATTCTTCTCTGAAGAGAAGTAAAGAAAGAATATGGAGAGATGGGAGATTTAGTTTTACCTCATTATAACTAAATGTGTTTTCAGCTCTTTTTGAGATCTGAGTCTATATATATTAAAGCACAAATTAACTGAGACATTTGTCCTGCAGATAAAAGGAAAAGGTTGCTGTTGACATTCAAGATAATTCTGATGATGCAGATGTGTGATTCCTTTTGAACCCAGATGAAAGGTTGCTGAACGTGTGTGCTTTCTTGTTAGTTCCCATTTTTGACTAAAGTTCTTAATTTGTGATCAATCCAATTTTTGCAGGTTTGATTTGCTGTCACCATTTTTCTTCCCAGATGCTTTACTACTTAAGAGCATTGTAATTCAAATACAGACAGATAACAAGTCTATCATATGTTGCTTGAAGCAAAGCTGCTGTTTCTTTATTTAGTGTCAGGTCTAGTGTTTTTTGAATACTAGTATTCAATTTCAGAGGAGGGACATTGTCCTTGTATCACTGATCTTGGTAGGCTGGAGACAAGATTTGGAAAATGTGATAGTCAGATGTGCTGGGCTCCCAAGGGACTTGATCCAGAAATATTGGAGGTGACTGGACAAGGACCTACAATAGATATTTTTTAATGTTGATATTTTATATTGTACTCAGCTATCAATACTTCATAGATAAAAGGAATCTAATCAAAGTTTTAAATCCTTTCTTCAGTTCTTGATATCTCTCCCTTCACATTTTTTTTTTGTAGGTGGAACTTGTTTTACTGTGAGTTTATCTAGTGTGAATTTTGTCTGACTTAATAATTGTCAGCTTTTGTACTGTATATTGAGATATACTAAATGGAAATGGAGGATTATGTAATATTAACTTTATACTGAAATTTGTCTGTACATATTTTTTTGTCAAAATAAACACTATTAAAAAATTATTAAGATAATTCCATATTTATAATAAGGGTCAAAGGAAGAGTTGAGCAAAAATATGGAATTATTCATTCTTGATTTATGATTAATAATTTGTAAATTAATTACCTTTGTCAAGGTACAAAACTCTTATTTAGTCTATTCTAGCAAGGATATAAGAGTCTCAAATTTTTGATACAATCCTCTTAGTAAAGTCCAAATTGTAACTTGATTTTGAGTATAGTTTCCACGTTCATGAAATTAACACTGAGATTAGCTCTGTTGGTTAGAGCATGGGGCTAATTACACTAAGGCTGTGGGTTTGATCCCTGTATGGGCCATTCAGTCAAGAGTAGGACTCGATGATTCTTGTGGGTACCTTCCAACTCAGAATATTCTATGAAAAACAGATGTGAGAGTTAGAAAGTTAACAATAATCTAGAATAAATTGCAGAGAAGTTAAATGTTTACTTCATTATAAAATCTCTTATAATAAATGCCTTTATCATAAATTATAAAATAATGTTGTCTTTCACATGAAAAGAAATCCAACAAATAATTTGCATAGTTTCTGTAATAATTGTTCCTCCTTCCTCAAGCAGCTCCTTCCTCTAACAACTTCTCAGGCTCTGCCTCAAACATGAATCTTTTTTTTTTATAAAGATGGTTAAGTTTCCAAATAGAAAACATTTTATATAAAAGAAAGAGTTTTATTGGTTGAAAGGTATATAGAAAAACACTAACATTTTTTCATAAAGTAAATTAATTGAGTATAAAAATAAAATGAAAATTAATTGTGTAAACATAGATCCAAAGACCAATTTTAGCCTTCTGAACACTGAGTTAACAGGTTTTTTAAACTAGAAAGAAATGTATTAGGGATCAGTTTGATTCAAGACAATTTTAACTCTGAAAACTCCTAATCTGAAGTACCTATTGTTCATTACAACATTGGTACATTAAGATTCCATCCCACTTCTTTCAACATGTGATATGTCAAAATACACTTTCCAAATTCCAATTCCTTGCTTTATTTGACAGACCAAGCTTATGGTAATAAACCATAAGTGTTTACTGATGATTTGATTAAGAGTTTTTGATTGGAAAATAACTATTATTGCAAATATGATGTTTGAAAAATTTCCTTTACACTCCCTCACCCCTCCAAGATTAATTTTTGCATACATTTATGCTTTTAAAAAAATACTTGTGTTCTTCTTAGCTGTTATGTCTGCTGGAAATGAACCCTGAGAAGTGGCTCTACCTTGTTAAACTGGGCTTGTAGCCAGCTTGACTATCTTTAGAATCTGTAGTTTAATTCTAAAGCTGAACTACTGTGTAACTCCTTGAAATCCAGGCTTGTTCCTCTTTTTGTGCTATCAGGTGGCACATAGATATCCAACAGGATAAAAGGGAGGCTTTCAAAGAATGCTAGGAAATTAAATCTTTAGGAGTTACAGATGAGCTCCTCAGCTTTGAGCTGCCTTAGTTAGGAAACTGGGAGTCTCTAACTGAGATTTGGGTATTGTTACCCCTATACTGGAAATGGCCCAAGGTCACTAATGAGCTTGTTTCTAGCTACTTCTCATAGAAAAACTTCTGAAATACAGTTTTTTGTTTGGTTGGGTTTTTTGTTTGTTTTTGTTTGTTTGTTTGTTTGTTTTGGGTTTTTTGTTTGGTTTTTTTTAAGTGGATGGAGTTTTGAAATTCAAGAGGGCTTTAAAAAGTCATATTTGGACTTCTTTTAATTTATTCACTACAAATATATATACTGAAACACAAGGGCTGTGAGCAAACCTCTTAAGAGATTATTTGCATTTTGCCTGAAAGAAAATAAATCAACAATTGCTTGCTGCAGACATTAAAATATATCACTTGAATTGTAACACTGCCATGAAATTAAATATAAATGCTTCAGAGATCCAAACAACATTAAGACTTTGAAGAGGACCGAATTTTAAATCTTGATTTCCGGCAATAGAATACATATATAATAAACAATTAAGAGATAATCTAACTCCTTAGGAAAAAAACATTTCCTTACATTAGTTTTTGTCTGTCCAGAGTCTACATTCTGAACAACATGATTAAACGATTGTGTGAAATACTTGTTGTTAGATGTAATGCCATAACAAGTAAAGAGAATAAAGCAATATGAGCCTGATTATAAGATTATGCTATTTTCTGAAATACAGTTTAATGGACAAGTTGAGTAACAACTTTGAAACAAAGTTAAACTATGTTGTTTTCAGTGATAGATTTGAGTATTAGCACGAGACTATTTATGAATTATGCCATTCTTTTTTTCATGTTTTACATTAACGTGCAGGAAATACCACTGATTTATCACTGTATGGTTAAACAACAGCCCAACACGGAAAGCAGAGTATGAATGAACTAGAAAATTATATCTCCAAACACAGTGCTGTGCCAGACTATGGTCATTGATAATTTTTCTTATATATAGGGTTGTCTTTAAAAGCCAGATAATATAGCAATTTCAGCCATGAATGAGGTTTGACTGCTTATTATTTCTTTGTACTATTTTAGGCTTCAAAGAGATGCCTTTGAATACTAAAAAAAATCAAACTAAAACAAAACAAAACCCACCACCAAACAATAAAGGATTTTTTTTTTTTTCACTCCATTTGCAATTAGAAAATTTGATTTGTGATGACAATTCAGCTTCTACCACAGAGTGGGAAGACAGTTGACTTTAAAGGCTTCATGATTTTTGAAATACAGAAGACCCCATAGACCTCTAGAAAGTTCAGGCTATCTTAAGAAATTCAAACATCTTGTTCTATGTAATATTTGCTAATTAATTTATAAATGTCATCAACTGTAACTTTGGTCATTATCATGCAGTATTTAGATTCTGGAATGTCTTCAACATCTTTCATAGAAATTACCTCCCCCAGTTACAACTCCTTTATATAAAAACTTTTCATAGAAGAAGAGGCTACTGTTTTCTGGTGTATTTTCTTGCCAACTGTTTTTTGAAAATATAAAATGAGAGGTGATTAGATATATATATGCCATTATTACTGTTCCTAATGAAGTAAATTTCTCAATCCCTATGGCCACTAAAAAGGTTAAGGACACTGAAAGAATTAAAGACAAATTGGAGCAGATGAGGAGAGAAAAAGCTAAAGAGACATGAGGCTTATTAGCTAATACCCTTCAATATATGTAATGATTTTAGTTCTATATGGAATATCACTTAAGATATAACTCAGCATATTTTTATCTTTAATGATTTAGGACCTCATAAGGTAAAATAAAGCAAGGAAGTAATAAATTTCCATAACAAATTAATGTAAAAATGTAGCACTGATTTACAAAGTAGGTCAGATGTTGATCACAATACCAAAGAAGGAGTTAAATTACAGGATCAGTGATTTCCTAAAGATGAGCAGGACTTAGAGGGATGAGTAATTATTTGCATGCAAACTACTCTAAAACTAAGCAGTTAGCAAAACTGCAGTTTATTATTCTGTGATAGTTTCACTTTGAATACAAAAGTAAATTCTCTAGTATGTCATATTTTCTCACCCAACTAACTTTTAAAATTTCCATCTTTATACATTGATGAACCACTTGCTGAACTAATATCTTAGTTAAAAGATTAATTTTTGCTATTGTTTGCCAGAAATCACATATTACAGGTTTCTTGTCTTTTTAGATCTTTAACTGTGGACCAGGGCATAAACACGGATGCATGTCTTTGAAACAATTTGTAAGCTTTCTAAGTGTAGGGTGCTCTTGTTCTGGTATCTTTATTCTGGGAATTTTGAGTCCTTGCCTAACGTAAATACTTTCACACTCACAATGAACCATTTGTAAACCTTATCTTTATGTAGAGTCTAAAGAAAAAAGTAGATAGCTGAAATGAAAAGTAATTTGAAATATATTTCATGTTTCGAAGTGTTCTGAAATTCAGCAGTAGAGAAAACTGGACCTTCACCAGTAATCTCAGAGTGATATTTTAAACACAATGCTTCTTGTTACCGGATGACTTTTATTGGACAGTGGCTGGTCTTTTCCTCCTCGCATGATTAGACTCAGGTATTCTGGAGCATGAATCTTCCCCTGATGATCTCTGGCTAGGGTGGCAAATATTTTTGGTGCTGGCTTATGGTATTGCAATTGGAAAGCAATTTTATCTTGTAGAGTCTTCCTGTGTGGTCTTTTGCCAAAGCATGCTGGTGGTCTACCTAGTAGTGGTATTCAAATTTGGTCACCTTTAGCCTTCATAAATTCAGTCCCTTTTGCCTCATTAGTCAGGTCTCTTTGTATAACAGAGAGTGCATGGTATAGCCTGTGTATCTTGTGTAACAATGTGTACAGTTCCAGGAGTTAGCACTTTAGTTTTTGACAATGGAATCAGTGTGAATCTGTCAGTTTAACTTGAAGCCTTAGTCTGGGTTGGCAGAGGCAATTAGCCAGGGATGCTGCTGTTTTGGTATTGCTGCCTTCTAAAAGTGCTACCCCCTGCTGCTCAGACACCCAAGTGGTTCAGAGGCACACGAGCCTTTTAAATACCTCCTGCTAACATGCCCTTCGTGCCCTACCCCTGCTCACTACTCACAGTTCAAAAAGGCTGTGTGGAAGATTACATTTCAAGAATAAGATATTCCTGTTTAGGTGGAAGATCTGATACATGATGTAACTATTTTCTAGAAATGTTCAATCTTGAAACAAAAAATTCTGTAAAATGACTGAAAAAATGCCAAAAACACTGAGAAAAGCAGCTCCTTAGACTGCCACTGGCCAACTAACAAAATTAAAAAAAAAAAATAAAAAAATTCTGTTGAAGAGAATTTGCAATGGTTATGGAACCAGCACACAGGTCAAATAGTCTATCTTCTTCATGTTTTCAAGTTGATCTAAAAAGTTACTTTCCAGCTTCTTGAGATGAAACTCATTTGAAATACAACATATAGGGCATTTATTCTTGCACAGCCTATTTTTCTCACAGTTTGCCACAGCTCCCAGCAATGCAATGTTATCCACTGTTCTGATTCTTTTTATTATTCTCATCCTGGAGTTGAAATACATCTCAATGGTAAATTCAGTTCAGTATTCACTTAGGCCATTGTTTTACTGTGGATATGCAGTTCAGGTGTTTTTACTACCTTCTCTTTAATTGTAACATTTTGCCTAGGTTGAAAGCAGTTTTGAGAAAAACCTAAACTACTTGAGGACAATGATATCCAATGTACCTTCGAAATCATGATTGGTATCTTGAGAATAACTATCCTCTGTGCAGTGTCCTTTATGCACATTTTTTCCCATCTACTTTCTAGAGGGGATGTTAGAGACAAAGGATTTAATTGCTGTTAATACTAGACTCCAAACTCTAGTGTCTACTGAGGTATGGAAAAATTTGTATTTGTAAAAGAGGAACAGCAAAGAGAGGAAAAAAAGCTTGTTTATCTGAGACACAAAGCTATGAAACCCAAAAGGGTAATGGCATTTTTACTAGGAATGAAATATTCATCTTACTAACTTACATAAAACAAAAGATGGAGTGTTTTCCTCAGGGAAATTACTTTTGCTGATGAGCTCCATTTAGGCATGATACAGTTTTAAATTTTTGAAAACCCCCTTGGTTATTTTTTTTTTTGTTTTTCCAGTTCTGGCAGTTTTAATTTTAGGTTTATAAACAGATAGATGTAAAATTTCTTGCTGAAAGGGCCTCATTATGTTTTAAGTCATGTTTATTACATTCAGCAAAAGCAGAGTTGCTTCTGTCAATGACAATGAATACAAAATCAATATTTAAGATTGCAGTCTCATAGACTTCATATTACAAAGTGGATACTTCAGTTTTAAACTGCCCTATATTGAAATGTATCTTCATTTACTCCCAGTACATTTTTAACATTCTTCTTTTAACCTCTCCAGAGGTGCTACTTCTGTACCAGGTAGTGAGAAAGCACACAGTAGCTGGGGGAGTTGAGAAATGCAATTTTTTTGTCAAAATTCAGGAACGTGCCCAGAACTATGAGGTCTGGTGTGCTTTCTTCATGCTCCTGATGGAAGATCAACATATCCTTGTCTCAAAGGCAAACCCTGATGATATCCATGTAGGAAGACTCTTAGTTACTGTGCAGGCTTGATATGAAGATGGAGTGAGGAAATCTGGAGATTTGGTCTCAAGCTAGGCCCAAATTCTCTAAAACATTCATTAATCTACCTTGTTTCTGTATCATTGCAAACAGGTTTTTGAAGGCCAGAGGATTACTGACCTTACTAGATTTTGGCCAAGATATCACACTTAACACTTTCTAAATGGTTGCTTCTGTCAAGCTTTGGACAGCACAGCACTTCATGCATTGTCCCAGAGGAAAAAAGCACTATGAGAATATAATTCCATCAAAGTCTATGCAAAAATATGTTCTTGGAAGATTTTAGATAGTGCTAGGGCATACAGAATGTACAAAACCACAGTACATAAAACGTGTCTGTTTAAAATGAATACCATAATCTTATTTTCTTGTTCTTTTGACTATAAATAATGTAATATTTTTAGTATGTATATTTAGATACCAAAATATAGCCAGTTTGTCCCATAGAACAGAATTTTTTTAAATAAGCAATGAATTTATGGCTATAATTTGCTTGAAATTATAATATTTTGCTTACTAAATAGGTAAATAATTAAATAGATTTAGTTTATTGCACAAAAAAGACAAAGAGTATAGAAGAAATATGAATCCTAGGGAAGAAGTGGGTGCCTGATTTTTTGTGATTTTTTTTTTTTTTTTTTTTTAAAGCTGCTGTAGTTTAGGGGCTCTTGTACAAGCATTTGCTGGAATAGATTTGCTAACAGTATCCCTGCCCTTGACTCTTCAAAGTGACAGATGCTGTCAGTTAGGAAAACTCCACCTTCCCTATAAAGGAACCTTTCATAAACAGATCATAGTTGTTACAGAAGCATACCTCTTGAGAGATTCAAGTTGATGAACTAAGAGACAGGACACGTTTGAACTGTGAATTTGTATCAACAAATTATGAGAAAACTATTATGCTTTCCTTACTTTATGAACTGAGAATAGAGCTTGATTTTAATATAAAGCTCTTCTAATGTAGATATTAGCAGTGAAATAGGTGCTGGGATATTTCTGGGAAGTGGACTAGGACTGCCTGGTTGTGCTGTGCATGCCGAGGAGCAGAGTTGGTTCTGTGACAGCTGCTGGGAGTGCAGCACAGCTGGCTGAGCTGCTCAAGCCACGAGGTACCACAGCTGGAAGAGTCCTGCAGCTTCACAGACCCTCTGTAAGTCCAGGCTGTGGGACACAGGCTGTTGTAGTGGGGTGAGCTGAACATGAGATTGTGCAGGAAACACCCAGGAGAGTGGAAAGTCTTAAGACTCCCAGCTTATTGGCAAATTAATCATTGGATCATCTTCCCCTTCACCTGCTCAGACTTGGATTATAGTTCACAGAATCACAGAATATGCCAAGTTGGAAGGGACACATAAGGATCACTGAGTCCAACTCCTGGCCCTGCACAAGACCATCCCCAAGAGCCACACCATGTGCCTGAGAGTATCATCTCAATGCTTCTTGAACTCTGTCAGACTTGATGCTGTGACCACTTCCCTGTGGCGCCTGTTCCAGTGGACAGCCACCCTCTGGAGCCATAGCTAAATTCAATTCTTCTCTAGCTATATGAATCCATCATGCTATTGAAATCTAAACTGCCATTCCTTCCTTTCTCACAGCCTTCATAGAAAAGGTCAATAGGATTAAATAGCAGTGACAGTTCTAGTATTGTGCTTTTCTTCCATAACTCTCTAAAGGTCTTTGCAAAGTTGGTAAGTATAGTTAGACCTGATCAGAAACTTTCAGACAGGACAGAACTTTGCTGGCTGATATGATAGGACTGACTGGTTTGACTCCAAGTTTAGTTTGTTTAACAGCAGAAGACATGTTTATATTGCATAATGTGCAAATGAAATGGTCCTATAAATTAGTTATTTCTATGGGGAAATATTTTTCTATTGATTTATATGATGGTTGGAAGAAGCCTTTAAAGTACTGAGTTTTCTGTGCTTAAGAATTGGGCAACAGCCTTATCAAGAATGAATTTTTAACGTGTTTTGTGGAATGTAGTATGCAATTGTTGTTTGTAACAGTTAAACCACAGCATTCATTCACAACCCTGGCATGATACAAGCCAGTGTGCTGATTCTTTGGCCTCTGCATAACAGATGTAAGTCTATTTTCTTTGGAACTATCATGGTTGCTATCATGTAGTGATACAAAAAACAGCCTTTAGTAGCTGATGCTTTCCTCTCTAGGCAGATAAATTACGTCATGAATTTCTTAGAACTTCTTATAAGAACTCTTATTTAAATATAAAATGAAGCAGTATTGATTTAATACAATAAAACAAGCTATTTGATTTGATCTCAGTATAGTTGTGATAATTATAATTTGCTCTTCTGCTGTCAACTGCAAATGAAAAGAACATGATGATAAATGGGAATCTGTAGAGCCCTAGGGAGACATCTGTTGCAATAGAAAACTCAAGGTAACACCTCCTTTCTCCAGACATGTTCTGATGAATATGTGAACGAATAGCACTCTTACTCTGATGTGGGAAAACTTCTCTAGGCTGCTAGGTGCACAAATTAGAGAGATTAGGTATGAATTCGCATTACATATTTGGCAAAAAGTTGATTTTCCTGCTCTGTCTTGGATCTGTTTTGAAGGCAACAGTTCATCTAAAAATGGTTGAAAAACTGTGACTCTTTGGGTCTGTGTCCCATACTGCCATTGTACAGGACACTTTTAATCTCATAATGGAATATTCCATTGACATCCTAGGAGTTATTCAGCAATCTTACGTGTTGGTGTTACAAATTGATCATTTATAATACATTTGATTCATTGCAGAGATTTTCTTTATGAATGAAGTAAAATAATTTGTAAAGGAAAAAAAGGGGAGAAAGAAAGTTTTTCTTCAAATAGAATCAAAAATAGTTCCAGAGAATATTTTTAATCATTAGCATAAAGATGTTGCCACTTTCCAGAGGGCAAGATATTTTGTAGGAGATGTTTAGCCTTGAGGCTGTTCGTTCTTTACACAGAAGCATAAGAAATACAGCTCCTAGCAGTTTTTATCATTACTAATAAATGAATAAGCACAGTTTCTGAAAAAAAAAAAATGTTTTATCAGAAAGACATGTTACACTGTTCTTATCAATAATTCAATGCAAGTAAAATTCAAGCCTGTGGGATTGTGTTGTTGCAAGTTTTTTTACACAATCACTTTTCATAAAAGAAAAACAGATTGAGATGATGATGAATGATGGATGAAAATTTTAATTGTAATTAAAAGGAAAAAAAAAAGTTGAATTCCCATGTTCCTTTAAAAAAGGGAATAAAAACATTACTGTTCACCTTTGGTTTGATAGATAATATTTTATTAAAGTGAACTGCATGCAGGAGAGTTAGGTAGGTTTTTACAAGAGAGATTGACAAGTTTTAAATATCGATGAATACGTAATAGTTGACTTATTTGCTTCCCATTTTAACTGTAGAGATGAGCAGATTAAGCATTGTGATGGAGAATGCAACTGGACATTTTTAAGAGGGGAGAAACTGAGAAATAGCAATCCTATAGGAATACTGCAAGAACTCAGAGGGAGTTGGATAACTACTAACAGATCAACTATACAGTGGTCTCATTGCTGTCATCAAGTAGAAAAGCCTCACCAAACAGTGATTTTTGTCAGATAGCTGAGGAGAAGAAAGATTCAGTCATTGGAGCTATTTGAGATTATCATGGAATCATTTCAAAACTAGCAAAAAAATTTCAAAGGTAAGATCATATTTTTGCCACAGAATATAGGGACCATAAGTGATTTTTACACTGGTAGTCACACTCCATGAGTAGTTTTGTGGGGAAGAGTTGTCATGTTGAATTTGAAAGCTTTATTCTTCAGAGAAAAGACAACAGCTCACTCAAAACGCCTGGGTGAGTGGCATCTTCTAATGTATTTCCCATTGCTAATTTTTATACTAAGAGAGTCTAATTAAATTCTTCTCAATTCACTTTCAGTTAGGTATTTGTGGACACTCCATATTTAACAACATACATGACCTTCAATTTCTTTTAATAATGAGAGAAAATATAGGTTTTTATTGATATAGTCCATTTTAGTAATAGCAAAACCTCTCAAGCATTTCAAAGTTTCTTAATGATAAAAAATTGTTGTTATTTTCTGTGCCTTTTACCTTTTTCAGAGAACAAACCAAAGTAAACATCTAGGTCTTCATTCAACTACAGGTACCAAATATGTAAGATCAAAAGTTGGCAAACATGATGGATTTTTTTTTTTGCTTTTAGATACAAATGCCAGTCCAGAATTTTCCTGTGCCCCAAGCTCTTTTGACTCTGGTGATAACAATAGTCTCTTATTTGTTGTACAAATCTGGTAATTTTAGTACTTTCCAGTGGGGATCAAAGAGAACAACCTACGTGAGAAATAGATCACAATACAAATATTCTTGCCTATGTAAGAGTGCTTACATGCATGCTGCTAGTGAAAAGCCCAGTATAAAGCTCCTAATTTTTAAAACTGAATTCTTAGGAAGGTTAATTAATATTCATGGATCCTGAAAACAAGAACAGTTTGGTTCAGAGCAGTAGTGTCAAGAGATAGGTCAATCGTAACACGTTATTCTTGAAATTTCAAAGACACAAAGGCAACAGAGACAATGCATAAGCTGCCTGACTTGACTTTTGGATGAACCCTGCTCACCACAACAAGGATTGTCAGAGATATTATTAATGAGAGCTGCTGTAATCTAGTGAATGAAGTGCATTGTCTTGATGAAGTTCTCATTTTGTTGCTAAATACCTCTGGCTGCTGAGTATCTAATTTTCCTGTAACAATACTATCACTCTGGCATGTCAGACATACCAAAACTGCTATTTCTTATGGGCACAAATAATACAGTCACATCTAGTAGATACTGGCTACTTAAGAGGAAAGTGGGACCTTCAGGGACAATGTCACCAATATTGATTCAGACTATTTTTGACATAGCATTATATTTTCAGGCAGTTTTCCTGAAAACTCCCCCAAATCCCTTTACATTTGTGTAAGCCTGAAGAAAATAAAAAATTCATTTGGGCAAGGATGGGAATGCCATCTGACTAAGCAAAGTAGCCACTTTCTTTGATGTTGGTAGTGAGATGTCTTAGGGAGGCTTAACTGATAGAGGAGGCAGCTTAGGAATAAAAGAAGCTTAGGTGTTTGTTCTTCCATCTGAAAGAGAAATGTTGCATAAAAATTATTGTTAATACTTATTTTTTCCTTGATTATATAATTTTATTTCCATTCTAAGAGCAAAGTACACCCAGATCCTGAAGCTGTAGATTATATATTGTAGCTTCATTGTTTTAAGTGCCTATTAAGGATATACAAAAGCTGGGGGGGGGGAAAAAGGTTTAAGTACAAAACAACAAATGATAAAGTTTTGTAGAAGAAAGACTTTTCTAAATGCTAGGAAGTGGTATCCTCACACAGCTTTGAAGGGTAAAGGGGGGCTACAGCACACTCAGTGAGGGGGTGAGGCAGAATGGCAGTTTATTCAAATGACATTCAGGCTTATATAGGGTGTAGCGGAGGCGGGCTTGTGGAACAGAGAGACGACTCAATATGAGTTAACAGCAAAGCTCAGCCTATTCCAAAGCACTCACACAATTATACTTTCTCTAAGAGTACATGCACTAACATTATTGGTGTCCATAGCATACAAGCAATTATCTATTGGCCACAGTTACAAGCTACTGTCTCTGTACAAACTCTTGCAGGTGTCTTATCTTCTGTTTCTTCTGATGTCTCTCAGTCCTTGCAAGTAGTTTATCTTCACAGCTACGCAGCAGCAATGGCCAAGGTCAAATTCCTTTTGCTCTGTTAAGAAGTTCGAAGGCCTGGAAGCTACATTTTCCTACAATAGGGGGTTGCAGGAAGGTTCCAGAACTTGGGTGGAGATTGGGAGGAGCCTGCAAATCCTCTCACATGTATGGTAAGAGAAGGAAGGGCAATAACTGTATAGGGAAAACTGGGGAGGAGATAACCATGTATGGTGAGACTGCACTGCAGCAGATCTCGACCAATGGGAAAATGGGGTGAACATGAGGGAGAACTGGGGAACTATTCTGAACAATGTAATTTGTGTGCATATGTATGTAACAATGAACATAGAAAACTGAGAGAACATGTAATAACATTGGGAGCCATTAAAACAGTGTCCAAGTATTTCTTTTCATGCTCGGATAGCTCACAACATGATGGTCTTCCTCTTCATCTCCAGGTCTCAACAAACTGTTCCATGCTGTTTTTATCAGTCTTCATAAGACCGTTCTCCCACAATATCTAAAAGCAACCATTCTTGGAAACAATATGACTTTATGAAAGGCATGGAGACAAAGAAGCTATCAAAGTGGATATGCTTCTTTTGCAAAATTTTTATCATTCTCTAAAGAGAGATCATGATGATAGTGGACGATTCTTGCAAGAAGTGACTATTATTATTTTATATAGGTTTGCTTAATAATGTTAACAATAATTTGTTATCTGACCAATGTTAGAGCTCTGCCTGCCCATTTATTTAATTTTTTTTTGACAGCTGTAAGACCCCAGATTCAAGCAACAAGCTCCTCGGAAGGGTCTTACTTTAAAAATATACAAGGCTCAAAAAATCCAACTGCCAGCTATATTAAACAGGCCTTCAGTTCTTTTATACCTTGAGAGTGCGCACAGGAGAACACACTGCACATGTTTCTCAGGAGGTCAAATAAAACACTTACTGGCAAACTTTAAAAAATAAGGGAACTTGAAAAACGTTGAAAAGGCAACATTCAACCAAAATAAAATATTTCACAACACAATGACTTAGCACATGCTAACCCATACGACCATCAAATTCTAACCCATCCAGCTTTAAGTTACCTAAATATCAAGAAAGAAGATAGGAGAAGAAGAAGTAAAGAAAGAAAGATAAAAAGAGGGAATTATAGCTACCATCCCAGTTCCAGCATAGATCCAGCTCCCAGGAGTCCAGGAAATGGCAGTGCTGCAACCATGCGTTGGCCACATGATGTTGATTATGTCTGCTCTGGTCCCTCTGTGGCCACCACCATCAGGTGGGACTTCTGGCCCACTGGCCATTCTGGGGCAGTGCTCTCGGTGTGTCAGGGACTGGCAACTGCTCTGGCACTGCCCAAGGAAGCTCCAAGGGGCTGGGGTATAGAGCAGGGCACTATTTCACCTTCATGAAGTTTGACTTGTCCCTTATGCCCCCCCCTACACACAAACACTTGAGCTGGTTCAAGCCATTAATTAATATAATAGTTCAGTGTCTCACAACAGCTCACTAGCACTAAATTTCAATGGGCATTTTTCAGTGAGAACTACACACACCAAAAATTGACACCTAAATTCAGCTGTCATTACCTCATGTTGCAGAACCTCCTTGAGACCAAAATTTCCTATATATGTCATATATATATATATATATATATGTCATATATATAGCATTTCCTATATATGTCACCCTCAGGACAGCTACTCTCCGTGTTCACATTCAAAGGGATATGGAATAGGTGGATTAGGTGGATTGCAGGATCTGCCACTCTTTGCAAATACTGTTCATTTCTACTCATATGTCTGAAAAATCTCTCTGCCTTGGGGACGTTGCAGCCTTCAGTGACCTAGAAAGAAGGAATCTTCTTTACTCCCTTCCCTCCTCCATAATTATCCTGGCTGCTTTGCAGCATGTCCTGCTACGAAGGCCAAAGATAAGCAAACCTCTGTTGAAACTAGTGGAAATTTAGAATTCTCCGCACTGTTTTGCCCTCTACACCTTGGAAGATATGTGGCTTATCCAGAGTATAAATTATTTTCAATAAGGGCACTTATTTTTTTATTCTCTTTGGAAAGGCTATATCAGAAGGTTGAAAGGTAGGTTGGTGTCTTTTCCTTTCTGTTATTTCTTTATGTCAGTCTGTGTTCATCCTTGAGCTGCTCATTATTAACTGTATTTTTTATATTCTTAACTTTAGACTTAGTTTTCTCTCTACTTCTCCTCCTCCCCCCCCCCTCCATAGTCCTGCATCAGACATCTTGAGCCTACATTTAGAAGAATAGATTCAAAACAAGGAACATGTGTTTGTAAATACCCTGGCACAGTGAAATCCAAGTCTGATAAACATGAAGAACAGATGAGTGTGCTGGGTAGTGGCTAGAACAGCAACTACAGAACAGAGTGCAAGGGGAACAGAGGAGGTGGTTATACTAATACAGAATGTCCCCATCCCTGGAAACATTTGAGGTCAGGTTGGACAGGGCTCTTAGCAACCTCATCTAGTTGAAAATATCCCTGCTCATTGCATGGGTTCAAAATAGATGACCTTTAAGGCTCCCTTCCAAATCAAGCTCTGTTATGTTTTCATGATTCTAAAACTGTCAGGAGTAGATGAGGTGCTGATTGTGAAAATATAAAATTTTGCTGGGCAAAGAGGTCTGTGTTACTATGATGTCTGAGAGTAAGCCATATGGTAAAAGACTAGCTCTATATTCCAGTTCATCTGAGTAAAGGAAAATTGCTCATTTCTGCCAGAAATTACACTCTTTCTCCAGCTAATGTACAATTTAATATGCTTGCATACTAAGCAACATTTATGAAAAAAAACATAGAGTCAAAAGCATTAAAAATCCAAGACCAGACAAGAAAACTTACAGAAAAATTGAAACCCACTTTCATTCGAGAGCTTGTAGGTACTTAACAATTCAGTTGTAGAGTTCTTGCTCAAGAGCTGCTTCCACACTCATTGGCTGTAGTATGGATTATATGAGTTCAATGATCAGTTCTTTATGTGGGTTATCTTGGACTCTCTTTTGTCTGGATTTATTATGTCTGGCCATGGTGTGCGTAAGCCCAAACTGTAAAAAATTACTGCTGTGCTCCTGAGATGTATGTCTCTCTATTCCTACTTCTTGGAAGTTCTCTGTGGTAGAGGACCTGCAGTATCAGAAATGGAAAAAATCATGTAAGAAATGAGTCTGTGAAGAAAACGACAGAGCTAATCAAAATGCCTTAAAAACTGAAGCTTTTACTGTGTTGTAAAGACAGATTCCTTATCTTTTTTCCCTGAGTCACTATCTTCTTCCCGAACCCCCCTGAGAAAACTCTTATCTCCCTAGCTAAGTCTTCAGGAATTCATCCTTGAAGGTTTCTGTTTAAGTTCCCCTATTGGTCCTTAGTTAACCCTTTCCCATTGGTTGTTATCCCTGGATTCTTATTGGTAGCAGTTAGAATCCCCCTAAAACTTTTAAATACCCCTTCCCATGTTAATAAACTCTCTCTGCTTTCTCTCCTGCAGTCTCTGTGTGGCTCTTTCTGGACCATCTTGGGGACCGCGTGTTGCGGGGGAAAAAGGGGAGCATCTCCCACCAGCTGTTGCAGTTCTCCAACATGGCTGAGATCAGGATAGGGGTGTTTAGCTGGGTACAGTCTGGAATCTCTAATTCCTTCTGAATTTTTGAAAGCTGGAAAAGGGACACAAAAATGCAAACTTTTGTTCAAAGTAACAGTCGCTGAATTGGTACGACTTCCATGGTGCCTGCTTTGTCTTCCACATTGATGGGCTTGTCTGCATTTTCACTGCATTTCAAAATCCTTGATTTTGAAGGATTTTCACTTTTTCAATGGAACTTGGTCTTGGGCTGGAAATGGAAAATCACGGTGTCCTTCTGGTAGATAAACAAATTTAGCTCTTTGGTTTTTAAGAATAAAAATAACTTTATTTTCTGTTTTGTGTTGAATAGAAAATTAAGATTTAAGTAATGAATTTATATGAATAGGCTTTACTGTATTTCCTTTAAATGCAGCTAACAGATTGGTGACATTTGGAGTACTTAAAAACAATAGTATTTGAATTTTTGGGTCTCTTGTGGGAATATTAAGTAGTTTACAGAATCCAGCTCAGAAGCAGAGTGCATTTAAAACAAATAGGAAAATATTAGCTTTGATATTTTCATTTTAGCTACATTTTCATGTGTGTTTTTGCAGTGATATCTACTTAGGTGAGAGCCTTGCTCTGCTAGATGATATACAGATATACAGTAGATAATAACAAGTGACTAAAAGACCTTCAATACAGATAGGGTTAAGCCTTACATGTTCTGAAAACAAAATGAAGCAAATTGATTTGATAGGAGTAAATGGTATTTTTTTTGTCAGAAGATGGTCCTAAGGTAATGAGAACAACATTTAAGACATCACTACATGTAGGCAATACCTCTGCCTTGGAAATCTCAGAGGTTGCCATGGGTGTGTAATAATTTGACTTGGACAACCATAATCAATATGCAAAGACAGCTGAAAACAGTGCAGTGTAGGCTTCACAGTAGTTTCAATCTTAAGTTCATATGGAATTGTTAGACTTGCTGAACTCAATAGCACTCTGGCTAAGTAAGGAAGGTTCTGCAGCCTTCTGACTTTGCTATCATAGCATCACAGAATGGTTGGGTTGGAAGATCAACTAGTTCTAAGTGCCCTGAGATGGGCAGGGACACCTTCCAGTAAATCAGGTTGTCCATTTAACCTTTTGTTAGACACCAGATCAGTAATTATTGGGTCAGAACTATGCTGTGGGGTGCGTGTGTGTGTGTCAGGAGAGGGGATCAGGCCTCCAGCACATCATCAGCCAAGACAATCACCAGGATCTGCAGTCACATGCCATGGAGCCAGAAGGGGGGATCTGTCAATCAGAAGGGCCCACCATGCCCCATGGAGCCTCTGATTTGCTGTGGCACCCCTCATTTTGGCTGGGAGAACAGTGAGTGGTCAGTAAACCAGATGACCCATCTAGATGGAGTGGCTACAGTAAACAAAGTCTATAAACAGATGCAGAAGGTCTCCCTCTTTCCTCAGCCTGCCCTCCTGACCTACCAACATGTGATTTCTAAGTGGTGACTATATGTTTTTCTCTTTTTTCTTTCTTCTCTTGATCACTTTTCCTTTACTCTTTTCTTCCTCTTGTGGGTAACTTAAACACTTATTTTCTGTAAGTTGTGGGTATCTCACTTAAACTGTATAGGATTTTGTGTTTACTGGATGCATCAAAGTTCTCTGTAGCAATGCCTAGTAGTTCCAGTAGCCTGTTGTAATGCTTTTGTGAAGTAGCAAGTTATCTCTGTAAAACCCTTTCTGCCAAAATATTGCCTTATTTATTGTCTGGGACAAACACAGTTAAAACATATTAGAAGTGAAAACATATTTATTTCTAAGACACATTTGTATCAATTAGCCTCTATACCCAAATTTATCACAGGGAAGTGCTACAATTTTTTTTTTCCTAAGTAGTTTTAAAGAACAAATATAAAGAAAAGGAGCATAATTTGCAGTCACTGAGGGCAGATATTATGGTTGTTAGCATACATTAGCAGAGGGTGAGTAAAGATTGCTGGAAAAATTTTCACAAATACAGGCATAGACATGTTTTGAAACATTTTTTAATCATATTACAGCCTTTTAGAACTTTCTTCTTTCCACTCATCTGCTTTTAAAGGTTTTCAGTCTCTAATTTTAATTTCATTTACTGCAGTTGCCACTGCAGATTGTACTTTGCTGGCCTCCAGCTGTGCTGAATCTCCACCAGGTTCCTGTTAATCAGTGACTTGAGTTGCTACTTGTGGAAGGAACAATTCAGCAGAACGTAGAAAGTGCTCTGTTCCTTCAGCTCAGGGTGTGCTCGGTGTGCAGTTTGTGACCATATTCACTATATAAGATCACTGAAGTCCTATGATAAAACAATAACTTTTATTGGTTTAATTTTGGAAGGCCCAAGCTGTTTTCAATGGTGAGGACATTGCATCTACTGCAGATGAGGAGTATCTAATAGACCAGCAGGTACACTCTATCTTATACATAATCAAGTTCTCCATTGAATGAGATACTGCATTTACTGAAATGTTGTCCTGGAGGAAAATTATAGACAACTTTGAGAACCCGCTGGCACCCTGCAAATGAATTTAAATACAAGTTTGTAGTTCTCAAGAAAGATGAGAAGAGTGTAAGGGAAAGGCAGAGAGCAAAACTCTGGGTGATTTAGGGTTTTTAGCAGCTGCTAAGCAAGAGTAAGAAGAGAGAATATAACATATTTTTTATAAATAAGAAACAGGGATAAGCTGTGGAAAATGAGAAATGAAATTAATTATATGACTAATATAATGAATTATAGGAAAAGTAAAACAGTGTAAGATTTCAAAAAGTCAGAGAAATCTGCTCATGATCACCACTTTGAAAATATGTATAATCAACATTCTATAGATTGTATGAACTTCTTCTGATCTTCATGTTAAGTTTAATTACACCAGCCTGCTTAAAGAAAATTTACTAGCTGATCCTCTTTTTAGGGACTTTTCTCACCCTACTCTTATGGCTGTGATACTTAGTGCACCTACAGATTGTTTGCTTCAGAAAGACACTATTTCAAGGCCACGTATGGGCTCTCTGGCTTTGCAATGGAGGCTATTTACATGGCATTAAATTTAACTGGGATTGTGGTTGTCTAAAAATACCTTCAGTACAAATATAGAACTCAATGTGCTTATTTTGTTGACCAAAATGTGTTTTATTTTTGTAATAAAAACTAGAGTACTTAGCACTCTGACATGCAAGTACATCTTGATAGATGCCTGTATGATCCAGGAGGTTATTTGTGGGAGGGAGATGCTATTATCCTTCTTTATAGTTAGGAACATCAAAGCAAAATGATTTCAGGCTCAACTTTCAAAATCAAGCCTCTGATCTTGTTCTTACAAGATTCCCTGTTTCTAATACTCCACAAGTGCTGAGAGATTGACTTAATTTGGAATCGAGAATAGAACATTGTTAATTTGGGTATAGTTTCCTCATGTGTTTTTTTTTTCCCCCTCTGCTCTGGCATTCTACTTTAGATTGCTGTTGCATGGATTGAAAATGCTTATGAAAAGGAGATCTCCTGTAAGCTGGGAATTTAATGAAAGCTCAAGATTGTAGTAAATATCTTTTTAATATATCTTAATACATCAGCTATAAAACAATATTTGTTGGCTTTGTTGGGGTGGGTTTTTTTCCCCCTTTGTACAAAATCTTTCATGAAAATACTATGTTTAGGGTAGACATTTTCTTGCTGAAATGCAACTTTTTTCCTTGTTCCAGTTATATTTTGTTGTTCATTATAATATGCTTGTGTACTCATTTCTCTCTAAAAGTCAGTTTATGTACCTCTGTTTCTCACCAGTATTTTTGTGTTGAGTAAATTGTCATCTATTCAATATAGTTTTTTATTTTTCTGAAGTTAATTTTGTATTTTGATCCCTTAAAAAAATTAAAGTTCTCCTTCTCTTGCTCATACCCCCAGTCTCTTATGGGAGAATTGAACAGGTATGTCCTTTCTAGAAATACAGCTGACAACTCTCTCTCTTCAGAGCAACTAGGATGCAAGTGTTGTCCTAGCCATTCAAGAAACATAATGTTACATAAAAGCATTCTTAAGGGTAGTGGGCATTTGTGTTTTGTTTTTAAGAGCTGCTTTCAGACTGAAATAGTTAAAAAAAAAAAATAAAAAAAAGTCCTCCTCCTGAAAAACACCCTTCCCTCCACTACATCCCCAGCCCTAAAAAAAAAAAACCAAACCAAACAAAAAACACCACAAACAAACAAACAAAAAACCCCAACTGAGCCAGTTTAGGAGTTTTCAAACTATGTGAGCTTTTATATGCAAGGATTAAAATCCACTAAGTTCCTATCACCCTAGCAAGCCAGGTTTTTGTTTAATGTAAAAAGGATCTATGCTCATAGGAATTTACCTGCTGCTACATGGTGTTTCCAAAGCACTGTCTTCATATCTTCTTTAACTTCCTGCCTGTTGCCTAAAACATTAGAAAAGTCCCTAATAATATTTATAATGGCCTTCTTATATTATGGCTTGTACTCAATGCTAATTTGTAGGAAATGTAAAGAAATGTTTCAGTGTTGGGATTATATGAACTTAATCTTTCTTCATAGCTTGGCTCTTACTATTTCTCTTCAAAACAATAAATTAATTACTACTGGTGAAATTTGATGCAATTTCTCTTCACACTTTTCATGATTAAACCAAAGTTAACTGCTCAGCAAATAAATCTTGCACAGCACTCTGTTGCAATTTAACAAAATTTATGATATCAGTTCAGGGAACCACAGGAAATGTTGTAGTCAAGGCTCTCAGAAATGTAATTGAGAATGTCAGAAGAAATCATTACAGGGTAGATGATTGCTCAGATATATCTGTTACACTAGACAGCTTTAAAACATGCAATATGTGTGAAAGGTGGAGTGCTGCAGAGTTGCTCTGCACAGCTATGGAATGTGGCCAAGGAACTCATATATTTGTTTTAGCTACATATGTTTTAAATATAAGGGAGTGATTGGTGCTATATATGACTCACATTAATTTTGAGAAGAGGAAAGGATAAAACCAAAGAACATTTTTGTGAATTGGATTTAAAGACTAGATGCAGGGAATTCAAAGACACGCAAGACATGCATATCTTTACCCTGAATTTTAAAAGCAGGTGTTTTGTTGGATATGGATGTAAGTCACAAATTCCTATGACAAGTCTTAAGACAGTGTATTTCCAGTATTCTGGTCAATGTCTTTTAATAAATGTTGTTGATGCATGTTTATTATGTCACTGTTCTATGCTTTTATCAAGCTTTATGGAATAGTCTTGTGATCAGTGATGATGTTAATTGCTCTCTGAAGTTTACTTTTTGAAGCAGAAAAACATATGCTTTTTATACTTTTTAGAAATAAATCTGCTGCTTTGAAAGTGTAATAAGGAAAAATGTCTGAAGAGTAAAGAAAAACTATACAGAACTAAAATAAGTATTACACAGTGCAGCAATGGAGAAGTTACTAATGGTATGCAGAAATTCATAAATTCAGGTGAATTGAACATGAAATCATAAAACATGAAGGCCAGTTTGATAGTTTATATATGAAAAAAATAGAATTCACATGCCCACAACTGACAAAATTTACTTTTGATATAATATCACTCCTGTGGTATTAAATGAAAGGGTTTGCACACCTCCTTGCATTATTTTTATGAAAGCTGTTAATTTACTTTTAGATTTTGGAGTACTTTTCTGCTTAAATTAAAATACTTATTTATTGAGAAATGTGGAAAAGGATATATGAAATAGAGGTTTCGCTAGTTAAACATTAGAGTTTATGAAAAAAAAGCACGGAAATACTCTAATTCAGATGCAAACGATGTTTTAATGGCAAAAGTGAGGAATAATTAAAAAAGACAGAATATGAAAAAAGAAATAAATCCAACCTTTCATTTATTCTGCATTTCATCTTAGAAATACTGCCCAATGAGACTGTATTATGCTACTGGAAAGAACACAGAGATTGAAGATATTTTTTAGAAATTAATATATCTCATGTTGTCAGGATCCACTGCTTATTGCAGTGCTGTATGGTACAATAAGTAGGATAAAGAGAAGTGGGTTTATCATTATCTTTTTTTTACTTAAACCTTCCAAATTTATTAGAGTTCTTTAAGTCCTGCAGATGTAAAAAGAACTGTGAGTGAAATACTATTCCAACCTGTGTGTAGAGTTTGCTTTTACCGTTTTCTCCTGTGTGAAAAGCTAGTTCACATGGATCAACATCAAACAGTTGAGAGAGTAAAGCTCTATAAAGATTATTAAGTGCAATTATATTTCATGTCTGTATGTTATTCTCTGGTCATGAACACCTCTGTACATAGGGATTGACTGAATGCAGAGTGATTCAGTTGTGCTAAGCTAGGCTTGGTTTTGTATACTGAAGGTCTGCTTAGGTGCCACTGTTATAGTTTGTGATTTAAATGTGAGTCTTCAGGAGGAAAGAGCTAGGAGTAAAAAGTTTACTCTGCTGTCTTAGGTAATAGAGATGGCCCTTCTGTCAGTAGCATTCTTTCTCATGAACATTTGAATAAGAGAACAGATGCAAGTGAGCTTTATCACATATACAGTATCATTTTACATGCATTCACAGTTTTCCAGCCTTTAGTACTTACACTGATATTAAGCATTGGTCCTTCCAGTTTGTTCCTTGGTAATCTTAAGGATAATAATTTCAGTTAGTGTCCGTGCAAAGGGGTATTGCACAGCTATTTTTCTGAGGGATGTTCATTGAGGGAGGAATATGACATTTCTAGGAGACTCTCAGGGCCCTTGTGAAGTGTTAACATTATTTAGATGGCTGTGCTGCAGAGAAATGTACATTAACTTGAAATATGGGAAATATCTGTAATAAAGTGTTTCTGTTGATTTGATCAGAGAGAAAACGTAGATAAAGAAAACCCTTGGGTGTTTTTAAAATGTTCCTTGATGCTTTTTATGCTCCTCAAGATGCAGTGAAGGTCAATGCAGAAGGAAATGTCTCCACTGATTTAGATAAATGATAGCACTTGGCAATGCATTCCATTTTCCCTTTTATCCACCTGAAGAGCTACCATAAGACTTTACCGTAGGCTGTCAGGCAATGTGCAAATTTTTCATAACACCTGGTGAGGTCATTTGGATTACCATATCCCTTGCCCTTTAGGACAAGCACTTCCACTAGGAGGCTTTATCATTTTTTGTTGTTATCATGGTGCCTGCATTATAAATATTTACGTTTTCTAGTAATTATTTTCTCTTGTGTTTTATTAGCCTATAAACTGGAATGACAGTCAAGTTAATTTGACTTTAATATAAAAATAAAAAAATATTTTTTTCTTTCATATTTTATGTGTATGTTGCCATTGTTGCTCTGGAATGACTTCTGTCTGGTACTGGAGGGTTTATAATGCCTGTCAGAATACTGAGCCTGAATAATAAGACAATGTATATGTGTGGTCTGCAGATTCAATGGTATCTACTAAGAGCAGAATGCATTTAAACAAGTCCGCTGGTGAGATCACGACCTTATGAACTCAGTGGGAGTTTTGAAGTTTGCATCAGGTTCAATCCAAATACTGAAATTATTGCCATAGAAAGCAGTCTTGTTTAACAGGTAGTTAAAATACCTGTATATATATAGTTGTATTTTTATGTATATATAATTTTTACAGATCCTCAAGGATAAAGAAATGCAAATACTGTGCCATGGCTGCCACTTTTTACAAGAATATTACAGATGAAGCATTAGATGCAATTCTGGACATTGCTAGAGCTTTCCCATATACTTAGAGTTGTGGGTTTTTTGAATAGACAAATGCAGACTTGTCAAGTCTCATGCTGTCAGCTTTATACTTCTGTTTGCTGCCTTACTTCTAGCTGCAGAGTTATCACACTGACTTGTACCTGCTCCTGTGCTTTCATCAGTGCTTCGTGCAGGCAGAGCAGGAGCGGGAGGGATACTGTGGTGCTGCGGCACACCGCTGAGCACTTGGTTTCTGGGGAGGCTAAGTATATACGATAATGAGGCAGCACTTGACTGCCACAGTCCCTCCTGTTGCACCTGAATACATCTAAGTCTGTATGTCAGTTGAGACTTAGGAGTTGCAGTGATGGGAATGTTTGAATAAGATTAGCAAAGTGTCAGGCTTCAGACTTGACTCTTTATGGGGTTGACAGTGCACATGGCCAATGATCAGTTCTTAACCTGTCAGTATTTCTCACTGTACATTTAAGAAACCCACTGCAATTTATCTGCAAATATGTAATAGCACTGAACTGATACCATGTTGAATAGTATTGATGACTCCGGCCAAACTCAAAGTGGCCAGTCCTGAGAACTCATTGAAGAAGGAAAAAACTTAGAGAGAATCTACCCTGCCCTAGTATTAGTCTAGAGTGACTAGCCTTGTGGCATACTTCAACTAGCACAAATTTGTGTTTCTTCCGGTAAAGCTGAGTTATACAAACAGCTGCATTATTGATGCAAACTAGATATAGAGGCTTGTTTTGTTTGAAATCTCTTGGTGTCACCTGGATGAAGCAACGATTTTTTTTTAATTGCCATGGCTTCAGTGGTGTAAGGAATAACATTTTGTGGACCCATCCTGAGTAGTTATGTTGAGAGTTCAGAAGAGTTGTTTTTATAAAAAGTTAGAGCTCCAAAACAGCTTAAAACCTGCAGGCATTATTTGCATTCTTTATCTTTGCCTTTCATGGCCACTGAGTACATCGAAGAGAATTTGTGCCTTTTTTTTTTTTTAGATTCTGAGAGCTGAATTCCTAGCATTTGCCAGTCTCTAGGGGCTTCTCATAGGTCATGTATTCTTTAAACCCTTTCTGTAGTTCAGCTAGAGTTTCCCTGAATCACTCCTGACAAAGTACACTTAAGTTGTTAGGTTGTACAGGTCCTCATAGCAAAGATTTTGCAAACTCAAGCTCATGAATACAACATGCCATAAATAAACATCTTATGTTTAGTTTAATTCTTCAGAATACTTTTAATGGTAATAGAGATTCAGTATTCTCAGATCATATTGTAACATGTTTTAACCTTATATTAGCTTACAGATCATGCAGAATGTAAAGCCAGATGAATTTAAAAATAGCCCATGCTATTAAATTCACCTTTGGGAGCGTATTGAACCATTACTACAATCAGTTTGAAACTGTTCAAAAACATCTGTATTGCAGAAAAATTCAGAGACAGATAATTGGTTGAAGGAGGTAAGTGTTAAAAATTCTCAGAGTACTGCCATTGCTTCTAAGAAAAAGGACAAATCTAGATCTTGTCACCTTTCTGCTGTGATGTGAAATTTTCTGTGGTTCAATTTGTGTTGGCATGAAACTATTCCCTGAGATTGCATTTCCAGGACACAATTTAGAGTTGAGTAATAGAGGGATGGCAAAAAACCTTGTTTTTTATCTTTGTCCTGAGAAAATAATTATTTCATTTTGAATTTGTGTGGCTGGATGACATTATTATTAATATCTTGAGTGGATATCATAATGTTAGTGTTTATGAATTCCAGAATTAATTACTTGCCCTTTAAGGATTCCAGGGCAAGGCAGTTTTTGGCTGCCATTCTTTTTCCCAACAAAATGATCCTGCAAGTAACATATACAGACTTGGGTTTATCCTTTGTGTGATCACTTCTGTGCAAATTAGTGAGACAGAAATGGTCAAAGTCCACTAACATGACTGACTGCAGGAGTATATGAATGAATTTATACATGCTGTTGGGCACAGGTTTAGATGCATTTTTTAACAACAATGTGGGATTGAAAAGGAGGATTAGTGTATAGTAGCACAATAACTCATGAGGATGAGTGGGGACTTGAAAACAGTAACAACTAGAGTGTTGGAAAAGTATGATTTCTCATAAATGTTATTTGTAGATACTGAGTGACTCCAGTTCTATTGCCCCAAAGTATGTCATGTGCTCTGTAATGTTTCATTTCAGCCACAAATGACATGTTGTGGTACCTTTGCATATTGCTAGGCCAACCAAATTTGGATGTGTTACTCCGAACCATTCTGACATTATCTATTATCTAGGCATTATCTGTTACTACAATGGTCATTGATAAAATGAACCGTATGAAAATGGATTATTTTTTGGAAAGAATTAGGTTTTATGATGTGCATTGCATGAAGCATGAAATGGAAGATATATCAAGGTCCCACCAAAGTGTTTTCTCTTATGCAGGTGTCTTTCCATTGATTGTTCTGCTACTAGATTAAATAAAAGGAAATGTTTCTACTGACCAATCTGGTGTATTATTTAAAAGACACTAAGACAGTTGTGGGTTTCAATATTGCCAGAATACGATCCTTAAAACAGTACAGTCATGGGAAACAAACTTCTGTCTAACTGTTGATGATCTGTCCTATTGAGAGTCCATAAAGAAACTGAAGCATCCAGAATTAAGTAAAAATTTGTGTTGAAAATTAAGCAAAAAGTTGAAAAAAATTATGATTTTGAAAAGAAGTTACTCTATAGATTTTATACCCTCTAATAGAAAACCAGGAATTAAAAAAGTAGATAGCTGAATAATTTTGTGTCTTTTTGTTTAAACAGGGTTTTTACACCACGCTCAAGGGGGTATTATGATAGTATGAAATTATATTTGTTTCTGAAGCTTTGCTTCCTGCTACTGTTCCTCTTTTATTTCTGCAGTGTTTCTTGAAGAAACTTGCCAGGTTCCTGTATTCTGTGTATTATTTGCAATCTTTGACACTGTAATGTTCATTTTACTATTTTTAGGGTGTGCTGAAAGATTGCATTTACAGTCATTATCTTCACATAGTATTTTTATTCTATTACTTGTGCATATTGGCTTGCTTCAGAATTACTCGAGGTCTGGACCATTGGGTTTTGTTTCCTTATTGCTTAATTAGCATTTATAAAAGACTGTATTGATAAATGATCAAAGGGATGGATATGTTGTCACCTGAATTTTCAACATTTTCCCTGTAAAGAGGAAGGCTAAGGATGCATTTGTAATTCACAGACTTCCTTTTGTTACTATCATAGATTGGTGATATTTTTAATTGATTTAATTTTGAGTGAGAGAAGTGACAAATCATTACAAGAATCTGAGAAAATATATGAACTTTTCCAACAGATTAAATTAAAAAGTGAGGTCAAACTTGGGGGCTGATAGCCCTGAAAATGTCCCTTTAAGTAACATAATAAGATTCCGGGGGACATTTGTTTTCTTTTTGAGTTTCCTTTAAAAACATAGCAGGTTCCAGCCTACTCGTAAATGCAGTAAGTGCATTTCCTTCTGTCTTCAAAGGTTACAGATTTGGAACAGAGGATGAAAGCCATTATAAGAGAGTGTTTGAGACTTTCAGTCCCATCTTTGACCCCTCCTTTTTTTTTTTTTAACAATCCACAAGCAGTGCAGTGGTAGAATACACAGTGGGATACCTGCTTTAAAGGCCTCATTTTACCTTTAAAAGCTATGCTGCTCACAGTGCATTTTTAAAAAGGTCTTAATCCTGAACTGACGAAAAGGTCTAGATACTAAATACTAAGACTTTGATGCTTTTTGTTTTCTTCCGCTGTGAAATTTTCAATGGGGTTGAAACATCCTCTGAACTGAATGACCTATCCAGCAATAGCTGTTATCAATATGTTAGGTGAATTTGAATGAACCTTGCTCCCAGCAGTTTGTAAAAGCAGATCATTTAGTTTGACTGTAGTTTTACATATGTATCTGAAATATGGCTTTAAGAAAACAGAGAGGTTTTTTGAAAAGGACAATTCTTCCTTCACTTTTTTCTTCTGCTTCTGGAACTATTATTAAGAGTGTAGCTGTACACATTGAGACATAATTATGTACAATAAGTAAAAGTAATGCCAGTTGTACATGAAAAACAAATCTATGGATTTTGGAATAGTTAATTGTTTTTGCTGTGACTCAACAAAAAATTCCTGACAATTTTTTTTTGTTTTTTCTTACTAGATGCCTAGTACCTACATATCTAGTCTGAATTTTGGTGGTTCAAGTTTTCTTTATCAAAGTAGCTAGTATCTGTAGTAATAGCAGTTATATTTATTCATGTCTTCTGTTGAGTTGTTGTTCAGTGTACCCCTGACTAATACTGATTTGATAGGTCTATACTAATATCAAATATCCATCTCTATCTGATAGGCAGTACACAATGTTTAAATTTCCATTTTAAATTGTTCTTTTCTGTTGCTGCTGGTTTTTTTTGGCTTGTGATGGTATGTTGACCAAAACATAAAAATAAGAAAAACATCCTTATAGAGAGTGCTTTTGTTGAATTCAGCTACTTTTTATTCTTCGCAATGGATCTCTGTGCTGTTCATAACAAAGCAGTCCAGGCTGTTATCTTAGAAAAAAAACCATATATTTTACATGTTTTTTCCTTGGGTATATTTAGCTTATGAATAGACTACAAAGTTATTCTAGGTCTTGAGAAGTTTGAGGTCTGAATTGTGAAGGGCAACTTTTATGAACCTCTTCTAAAGTCTTTGAATTAAAAGTGCTCCTCAGTAGCTTTATATCCAGAACCATTATGGACATTATTGAACCATAGTCCTTGTATGCCATAACCCTTAATGCAGTTCCTTCAGTTTCCCTGGCATAATTGACACATGGGCATAATTAAGACGTCTGTACTCAGCTGTAAGGCTCTGTTACTATATGAAGGGTTGCAGATCATCTGTGTGCTCCTTCACGTTCTTTTTCACCAGCATCATGGTGACAGGCGCTGTAAAAGACATGTATGAGACAAAAACTAATTCCTATATTTAGAAAATCCTCCTTTGATTAATCTCCTGCTCAAAAAATCTTGCTATGTTTGGCACAGACTGCTAGACAGACAGCGATCTACTTCAAGTTTCTTGTCCAGATCACACTTCTTGTGTTGAAGACTGTTCAAATCTGGGATGGGCTTAAAGCCATCTTTCGTTGGTAGTGTTGTTTTCCACAAGTGACATTGCTCCAATATTGCTGACAGCTATGAACATCCAACACAAGCAGAATTAGATGTCAGATGTTCGTGACTACTTGAATTTTCACTTTAAATTGGATGAAGGGCAAGTTAAAATCAACAAGATAAAAGTAAGGAAGCCATGGAAATGTGTGAGGTGAATTAGACCAAAAGTAGTCTCCCAATCTCATTAGCTACCATCTGTGCTACTGGTTCTTACCTTTGTATCCTGGTGTCCAAGCTGAAAGGCTAAAAATTAACTCAATTCACTGTCTATACTTTTGAAAACTTCAGAGTTTAAGGCTGTTGAGGAGTGATGATGGCAATCTCTTGTAATGTTTAAATTACTGTTAAATTGGAATTAGATTCTAAGGTTGAAAATTTGAAACCAATCTTTATCTCTTGGCTTTGTCTCTTGGCTATCTACCTAAAGCACTGTAAAGAGCTCATTTAGTAAGAGCTCTAGTTACAGAGGGGTTAAATCCATAACTCTTGTGCTTTTTATTCTTAATCCATGATTCCTCCCATCCCTTGTGTCTGACTGCTTTAAAACTGGAGAACTTTGGCAATTATTGATATACTGTTTGGGTTTGGTTGTTTTTGTGCGCTAGAGTGAATTAACCTTCCCCAGTAGGCCAGATGAAACAACAGGTTGTTTTGGCACCTGAAATTTTTGTGAATATTGAGGAGAGTGAAGGCTTAACACTAGCATCACTACGGGCTCAGGTGGACACTTTGAGTTAACCCATCTCTTCTAGATGAGCATATTGATCTCACCAATTGCAGCTGACTCCTGCTGATGCTGTATCTTCCTTTCCTATGTTCTGTTTCTAGCAGTCTGCTGGTGCTGCTTGCTGGTCATCTCAAGAGATGTGAACTGTTCTTGTCCCTTCACAAACTCTATTAGATTCATCCACAGTGCACTTATCTGCTTGAGGTGAGTTTAGGAGGTGAATTTAGATTGCATATATGGAAAGGTATTGGACTTGGTATTGACTTCAATTAGACTTGTACTAGCCTAGGGAAACTGGGCAAAATATTCACTAAAATGAAGCAAGTGTGATCCCCAAGTATGGAGTCCTATCTTGTTCTGCTCTCATAAATATGCACTTAGTATTTGATACTGTCTTCAAATCAGAGAAGGCTGAGGAAGATTGAAGTAGTTTCTGGTCTCAGTTTTATGGATAGGAGAAACTCAAACTATTTCTAGTGTTAGCAGGTTTTGCCTAAAGTTTTCAATAAAGAACTAATATTATTTTTCAGGGTGATTTTTCCTATTTTCACATATGTTAATATAAACGAAAACAGGGGATGTTAGCTGCTGCTCTCACCAGGCTGTGCATACTGGTTGCCAGACACTTGATACTCCCTATAGATTCTACAGCTTGGAGGTATAATTCATAAAGTGCCAGGCATGTAATTTTGTAGGCTCGTGTTTCGGTATAAGGGTGAAGATGTGCTTCAGCATGGTATGAGTGATTCACAGAGATAATTATTTTAGTTAAAAAGGTTAAATGAAATGTCAGTTGTTACTGTGAGACTTCAGTCATCAGGTAACTTTAAGTGTTCTTGCACTGCAAATAGCATGGGGGCTGAGCTTTCTAAGTAACAATTGTTTGTTTACAAATTAGATCATTTTAGTGGTCCATAAAGTGCATAGAAAATACTGTTAGCAAAGATGTAAGTTTTTCTAATCAACTGTGAGACTTGTTCATCTGTAAGAAAATACAGTGTTTTTATTTTCCTTTTCAGTGTTGAGGTAAAAAAGAAGGCATACTTTGAAAGAAAATTAATTCAGCCTTTATGATTGTGTTAGATTAGACTTTTCAACCTTATTTATTTTTAAAGTGAACTATTTATGGAATCTAGAAGTGAGAAATATCAGATTCAGGCATCCCAATAGAAAATAAAATAAGAAAGAATAGAAAACTTAAGCTCTTATTTTGCTAAAGGCATTGTTCACTGTTTCCTAGGATAGGGAGACTCAAAGACATCTACAACATTAAAAGGAGTAAGACAAAGTATTTTCTGTTGCTATTTTTGTGAAATTAGGTATCTGAAGTACACTTGTATAACAAATTTGATTGTTCTGTTGGCTTGTTTTTTTTTTAAAAAAAAAAAAAGTGTGGGAAAAAATCTGTTAAAATAAGAATTTAGGTAGCAGGACTGTTATAGTTTCAAAACTCAGTTGGAATTCCTTCCAAAGCTTGGAGCCAACACCTTAGTGCCAATAAAGAGGTTTAACAAAGGACACAATGAATATGCATGTCCTGATGTTAACAGCTCTAGCCAGAGCCTTTGTTCTGATCTCTCTCCAGGCCAGAGGGGAGGGAAGACTGGCTCAGGGAGGGGGGAAGGGGTCAGCGTTTCTGCGCTTCTCTGTGCAGGATAAGAGCTCACTCTTGGCGGAGGAAGGAGGACGGGAGACACACACTCTGATCCCGACATCACTGGATACTGGATTGTGTTCTTCTTTTTTCCCTTCTCCAACTAGACCATTTTCATCCGTGAGCAATTGTGAACATCACAGAAATTACCATGAGGAAAAGAGGAGAGAGAGAGCCCTTGTTTCCTTCCCTACGCGGAGACAGGATTGTTGTTGCTGTTTCTTTCCAATTTTTTTTTTTTTTTTTCTCTCACAGGAGCTGACCTGGGAACTTTGCCTGCCATCAGCCCTGAGGGGAGAGGGCCCAGCTGGCTGGGCACGACATCACCACCTGCTGTCCATACATATAACTGCAACCCCTGAGAGAGAAAAAACAGTGTCTGAGGCGCAACATCGCCACCTGCTGTCCGTAGATATAATTGCATTTCCCCTCTTTGTGGGTAGCCAAAAAGACCTTTTAATTGTTTGCCTTGTAGTTTGGGGGTGGAGGGGTTTATTACAAATTGTTGTTGTTTGGTTCTTTTCTTGATATATATATATATGTGTGTGTGTCTTGTGATTAAGAACTGTTGTCCTTTCATATATATTTCTTTTTCTAATTAAAGTTCTGTTTTCTAAATTTAAAAGAAAGGGATTATTTCTTGGCCAATATAGATATCTTAGTTCTCCCTTTGAACTAAGACAATGACCACTTTTAGAAGAGTGAGTGAGGGGAAAACAGTACACTGGCAGAGAGGTTCATTTCCAAATCCTGCTTGTTTTAATCTTGCAGAGTTCCCATTTACTGACTTGGGGATTCTTCTAAATAGGGTTTAGCTTGGAGCTCATGTTGGAGAGAAGTAATTCTTCTCATACAAAATTTTGAGGTTTTTTTTTTGTTTTGTTTTGTTTCTGGGTTTTTTTAGTGTGTGAAAAAAAAGAATAATGTACTAGTTTTATTCTTTTGGACCCAGGCATACTGAGTAATAGTTCTGTAAGTTAGAAATTTTTAGGTCCAGTTTTAAAACCTTGCTCTAAAAATAGGAGGAAGAGATCAAATATAATGTCTTACCTGTGATCTTTTCTTCCAAATGTTTTGCAACAGGTGATAGTAAAATAACTTTACATCAGGACCAGATCAAGCAATACATTTCACTTTCTCTGTTTTGAAGTGAAGCAAAACCTTGTTTTGTTGCTGATCACACATAATTTAGTATTCAAGGAGGATAACTTCTGAAGTGTTTTTAGCCCAGTGGCATTTATTTCCAAGCCTTTGTTACTGGAGAAATCTGTGGTGATTCTCTTGTACTTTCTTACCTACTAAACTTTCTAAATTATTAAGACAGAGGCTTTTTTCTTAGTAAGTAAACTTTTGCAGCAGTTAAATCTGATATAAAATGGTCAAACTGGATGAATGTGCTTTAAATGGCAGAATTCAAGAGAAGGAATATTGGAAAATAGAAGAATAAAAGTGTTGTGAAAGTTCACTATTTTTTATTGATTTTGAATTGTATCAGTTAGTGGTATCAAGTCTACATAGATAACAATTTGTTGATCTGACTGATGTGAAACCCACTGTTGGTGCTCCTTTCCCTTTTTATCACTTTACAGTCACATACTTCACTATATAGCATCTAGACCGTGGTCTCTTTCGGATAACTTTGAGTTTCAAAGTGAACTATTATTTATTTTGAGGCTTTTGATGTAGTACTGTAACTGTAATAACAGTAAAATCAAAGTATGTTTTGTACTATGAACTAGATTCCTGGGTTACTCTTTTGCCTAGTTGAACCCAAGAATCAGCTGATTCACATCCCTTCTGGACATGGGGCTGTTTTTAAAATACTATAGTGAAATAATAGATTACCATATTTTCTATTTAGAAAAATAATTATAAAAAAGATGATTGTGATTTATAAATTACTACTCAGAGTGCATTGCAGCACAATTCTAAAGGGTGATATTTTTGAGAAGGAAAAAAGTAGGTAGAGTGGGTGTTGGAGAGCTGGATGATTTGGTTTTCTTTATTTAGTATTCATTTGCAACTTTTTAAAAAATGAGTTTTTAAATAAATGAGTTTTTGGTCACAATCCCAGTTGAGAGTATTTTGATTATATTCCTTAATCAAGTAATTTGTAATATCAAATTATGGTTGTGGGAGCTGGTGGTGTTTAGTCTGGAAAACAGAAGGCTCAGGAGTGACCTAATTGCTCTCTACAACTACCTCAAAGGAGGAGCTATGTGGGGGTCAGTTTCTTCTCCAAGGCAGCTAGTGACAGGGCAAGAAGAAAAGGCCTCAAGCTGCACCAGGGAGATTCAGGCTGAACAGTAGGAAGAATTTCTTCACAGAAAGAGTGGTTAAGTATTAGAACACACTACCCAGGGTGGTGGAGTCATCATTCCTGGAGGTGTTCAAGTGACTTAGTGCCATGGTCTAGGTGACATGATCTCAGAGGTCTTTTCCAACCTGATTGATCCTGTGATTCCATAATTCTGAGATCATGATTTCCATGCTAAATGCAGAAACCTGTTAACTAAACAGACACTATTCTATGTGCATGTGTTTTATGGATTACAGGGAAGGAGATTCTCCATTTATTTGTCATTATAATAAGATGTGGATATATTTATTTATTTATTTTCTGTATAGACCATGTTCATTTAGGTCCGTGCTAATATGAACTTGAGAATATGAATTTTCTTGTTTATTCAGTGGATTTAGGTTGTCTTTCAGAAATGTTTGCTTCCCATGTAACATCCTCAACTAGTCATGAAATGATTTGCCTAGATCAACAGATATTGAGGAATCTCTTTCAGTGGTCTTTGGGTGACTTCTGCTCTAGTTCCTTTGGCTTTCAGGCATTTTCCTGTGCTCAGACTTTAAGCTCAGGGTAAGGGTTTTCTGGGGAGAAATAAACAGTCAAAGGGGTTGCTTAAAAAACACAAACAACCCAAACCTTTTGGTTCACCTCAGTTAAAATGAACTGGAAGGAGACAAAATAACATCAAAGAACTCAAGTATTTTTTTAATTTCCAGTATATGAGATATTTTAAAATATTTTCTAAGGTTATACAAAAATTAGACATTAATCTGTACTTTTCATTATGATTAAACTGCTGAACATGGGATTAGAAATGTTTCAGCTTCACTGTGCTCACATATTCATTACAAACAATATGAATTATATTATGTCATTAAGGGAATTTGAATTTGTATGGATATTCTATTAATTATTCAGGGTTTTTTTCCTCAAACTCTCTAATGTTTGGGTCATCCAGTTAAATGGTGCTTTCTGGAATAATTACATTACATGATTAACATCTAGAAGAGAGCAAGTAGTCAGAAATGAATATTTCAGTAATTGCTACATCATTTTACAAGTGGAACCACAGGAAGCACATTCTGAATAACACTGATACACATATAATTTTTAAGGTATTACTATTTTAAGATATTATTAAGAATATGTGACAGAGTTAGTCCAGGAAGGAGTTCTTTTTCCTGCTTAAACCTGAAGATGCTACTAATCCTTGGGTTTGGGTTGGATTGTTTTGGAGAATAGGAATTGAGTCTTCAGTTTTGCTGAGATCTGTGGAACTAAGTGGAACTTTCTCATCTCTTGATATGGTGCAAGGATGTGAGTCTATTCAGTAGGAAGAATTGCCAATGAGAAAAAAACAAGGTTGTTTTTTATTCTTTCAAAGTTATCTGAGTTCTGAAAAAGGGGGTTTTGCAGCTAAATCTGAATACCTGCAGGTCCAGATGCTCAGTAGAAAAGGAGAACAGATTGTTGATGCCATTAAATAACATCCTCGGTGACATGACAATAACTGTGCAGCTTGTATTGACAAGACACTTGGTACAATGAAGCTGCTAATCAAATGTATGACTTCCTAGGCATGAATGGAAGTTTGGATTAAAATGAACTGATACCATAAACCGCTGGCTAATAAAAACCACTCAGAGACTTGTTTTAATCTTTGAGTAGAAGGTATTTGTTATTTACGGTACTGGGAACGAGGCGAATAGCTTCACTAAAACTCGCTCGCTTTCCAGAACAAAACTTACATATTTATACACTTTAATAAACAGGAAACTATGAATAGTTAGCCTTTTTCTTCGTGTCATTTTACACTTCTGATTACATCAGTCTTTCTGTTGGAGAATGCTCAGTAAAGAACTCTGGTGGTCTTTTACGTTTCTTCCTCACTTCGGTGGTCTCACAAAGTAGTCTTCATCACTCTAAACTTTCGACTTTATGTCTCCACACATGCTCTGTTCAGTTTTTTTTCACTATTTCTCTACTTAGACAATTCCATCTGGCAAGGCATCCTGTTTTTCTCTTTTCACTACATTCTGATTGGTTACAAAGATTCTATAGTGAATAGAGTTAGTAATATATATACATATCCTTTTCCTCTTATTTACGTGACTAAAGCACCTTTACAGACATCCTGTTATGTTAGACAATTCATAAATTCTAATATAGAAATGGCTTTCTTATATCAGAACAATTTGAAAAAAAAATTGACAATTAACAGTTCAGAAAAATATTGAGAAGAGGTTAAACATCAGACCAAATACTCTGGTGCGCAAGACTTTCACATGTGACTTGGAATAAATGTTGATATTGTAGACTGGCAAGGGAGGAAAAAAATAGAAGCAATTCCACAGCATACAAATCTAAATATACTTTAGATGGAACAGGCTTGTAGCACTAGAATGCACTAAATTATTAAAATATGTGAAGGAGAGCAATTAAGATATAAAGATGGAGACAAAAGCTCTCAGTGAGAGCAATGTAACTTTCATTCTCCTTGTGAGAGATGCGCAGCAGCCTTCATTTTCAGAGATAAGAACACAGTGCCAAATCCCCAGTGAGAGCTGCCTAGCAACTAACCCGCCTAGTGAGGGCAATACAGAAGTTAATCTCTTTAGTAAGCAAGTGTGGCTATTAATTTAATTAGTAAAGGTAGCATAGCATGAATCAGCAAACGAGCAAAATTTTTAATGAGGATTTTTGGAATTCCAGCCTTGAGTGGTCACATCAGGGACTGCCTACCTATTACACTGGGACAGTTGAAAACTTATTAAAAGTAAAGTTTGAAATACTATGCCCTGAAATAGGATCCACTAACAGTAAGCAAGAATTTATTTTTATTTTTGACTGGGAGAGATGCCAAGAGAAGTGCCAATAGAGGTGCCAACAGCACCTCCATGCATTTCTCACAACTTTCACCTCTTCTGACTTGTGTTCTATTAAACAGATGATGATAGCTCTTGAGAATAGAAGTAGATGTGACCACTCTGGAACTGAGAGCAATAAGAAGTTCTCTGTGGTATGTGGAGAACTACATGTACTAGTCAGACATACTTCCCTTTCAGAGGAAAGTAGAAAATGTTTGCAGGAAATCCACTTATTTGAGTTTTTGTCATCAAAATGAAGAATTTTTCTTTTAAATGGAAGGAGAAACAGAATGACATATGACAAATACTTACTAAATACTGTAATCTCTATAAATACTATTAATTATTTACAGTTTTCATCCCTGAATACTATACCGTGGAAAATTAGATAATGCTGCAGTAGCTAATTTACGTCATTTGAGCTGCATCTTAGAGATATGAAGATTTGAAAAAATAGACTGAAGATGTTTTTCCCTCAAAAAAAAAAAAAAACCACAAAAACCCCACACACAATAAAACTCCCAAACAAAAACACACAAAGAAAGCAACAAACCCTCCCTCCCCCAAACATGAGAGTCTTGATGTTTGGTGCAAAGTTGTGTATGCTCAAAGCAAAAGTATATGATCTTCATAGTTTTGAAACTTTCCCTGCCAATCCTGGAGAATATGGAAAGGTGTTATGTCCAATGGTTACTGTGAAATCTCCTGAGCTGTCACTTTGATGGAGTGAAAAAATTTTACATCATAACTGATGTGTCAGAGGGCTTTGAACTTATGCATGTTGTGCTGTGTGCAGGTATATAATTTATTTATTCTGTGGAAATATCCTTTAGTAATGCTTAAGAAAAAATAAAAATTCTTCACTTAATTCTATTTTAGGACAGAAACAAATGAAGGTTCAGTCATAAAAGCTCTAATACAAGATGCTTTTCTATTGGGAAATTGAAATAATTTCACAATTCCTTTATGTAACTAGAATCTGTCTTTTACTTTTTTCCTAACGAGAACACTAAAGATTATTCACTGGAGGATTTCAGAGTGCATTTGAGACTGTAAAATATTCTTGTTAAGGTTCTTATGATTTGAATTTGACTAGAATCAGGGATTAATGTTATTAGTGCTACAGGATTAAAGGAATAAGAATTAAGTAGTTATTTTTTTCTATGAATACCATAAGTATATACATGTGAACTTCCATGTAAGTGTGCACACCTTTTCTTTTTCTGTAAATAATTTTCTGACCCTAATAAAAAAGCACAGATGTGTTTTGTTGTCGTTAGCTAACAGCATTGTCTATATCAGCAGGTAATGAAAATTGCTGCAGCAGCACTGGTTATTTACATGATTTGCTCTATGGCAGTAACATGTCATGGCCATGAAAATAGTACTGCTTTACTCTGATATATAAGTGAATGGTACATAAAGAGATTTTTGTGTTAAATGTCATCCCACTGCCTACTAAGTGACTTTGTTCTTTCTTCCTTTCCCTCTCCCATACATGTATGCTGAATCAGGTAGGAATTGAAGCTTTTAAATGCTCAACAAAAGTTGCTCAAAAGTCCTAAAAGATGATGGTTAGAGCAGATCTTTTCAGTTCTCTATCCTTTTTTTTTTTTTTTTTTCCTATGTACATAGTGTGAATTATTACAAGGAATGTGTCATGAATTCCCAGGAAGTGAATGAGCAGACATGACCTTTACTAAACAAGTGAATTTCAATGACATTTTGAATGAAGAGAGGGTTGTATTTCATTGCTACCCCTATGTTTTAGCCAGTGAATTTTCAGTAAAAGTTGATAAAAGGAAACCATTATATGCTTTAATATTTTATTGCTGACATTTTTTTTTCAGTTATTCTAATAACTTTACTCATATGTCAAATCATCTAAAGAGATGTTTGTGGTGTAGGATAGATTTAACATTAAGAAAGGGTATGAATCCTCTTTAATTATTTAATTATACCCCAAAGTGCTTAGAATGCAGTTCCTGCTTCAGTGAAGCCTGTGTTGAGGTGGTCACATTTTAAGGACCAGCATTTAATTCTATGTATATTTAGGAAAAATTCCAGTGTTTCATTTTGTTTGTTTTTCTCCCCTCACTAAGATTTACAGCTGCAAGAATTCTTTCATGTAGAATAAACTGGTTTGGAGATTGTGGCATCCATGCAAAGTTTTGGCTTCATTATGAACAGCCTAATTGTGATAATGACAACTATATATATGGTCCTTCTATAATAATTTATACAGTGAAAAAATCCTTATTATTGGCATAAAGCATGAATTAGTATTTAGACTTCTCTTCTAACACTGACCCTATTTCAGTGTTCAAGGGCACTAAAATACATACTCCAGTCTTTTGATAGAATCCTAGTCCAACTTCCTTTTGTTAAGCCTTATCCATAGTTAATAGGAGGATTTTAAAGTACTGAAAAGTTTTGATGGCTTGTGACACTGAAAGGTAAATGTAAACCTTCCCACTGATCTTTTTCCTTCCTTTTGACTTCTTTTACCATCTCCTGACCAAATGCAGCTCCATGGCTATTTTTTTTTTTTCCATCTGAATAGGCTGGTGCTAGTAAAGCTGCTTCATTGTAGTTGCCATGGATGCTTTTGTACATCCGGTTGTGATATCCTGCTTCTGTTGGCCTCTATTTTAAGAGCGTAGCTACGTAATTGCCTGTTATTTTGCACTGCAGCTTGAATTTATCTTTTAACCATCTTTGCAAACATGACACTACTTTTAAAGTTTATAGAGAAACTGAAGATGGGAGCACCCAGTTCAGATGGAAACCCTATTGTAATCATGCCTGATAGCACCACTGCATATGTAGAAGTTTGTTCTTATTTCCATTATAATTCCTTGTTCCTAGTGGTGTAAGCATTTGTTCTATGGTAAAACATGTCATAAAAGGCATATCAAACGAACAGTTTTGATTTAAAACTTGGAAATACAAATCTAAGACATTTTTCAATCAAAGAAAAGTAAGAAAAGAAGTTTTCAACTTTCAGACATTTTATACACTTCTGGAAATTTTAACTATCTCTTTTATAATGGTGAACAGCTCAGGGGGTGGGAGAAATGAAAAAAATGACAGTAAGAGGATACAGAACAATTATTTCATGGTGCGGTTTTTTTTTTAGTGTGACTTTTGGGAAATGGTAAAAATCTGTGTTGCTAGATAACAGTTCTCACTCTACAGTAATCCACTGCACATCCACATGAGCAGTTTTTTCAAATGAGTAGCTCTATTGAAAGAATTACTCAGAGGACCAAACGCACACTTACAGAAATGTGTTTGCAAACAGATCTTATCACTGTTCTTGTTTCATATCCACTAAAAAGAAAACATTAGTATTTCATTGGAAAAAAAAATATAAACAAAACTCCAGAAGGAGGGAAAAAACCAAAATAGAGGTGTAAGCACATATAATATGACCTTTAAAAATAAAACTCAAATGAATCTTTGTCCATCAAGGTCTAGAACTGGGAGTTACTATTCCTCATACAATAAGATACATTTTACTAAAATCACTCAAAAATTACTAGATAAGACCTCAAACTAAGCCTAACCCTTAAATTACTATTGTCAAAATCAATCTAAAGGTTATTCCTTGGTAATGACTGATAGAAAAGGCAGATTCTACTATCAAATTCTGACCTTGAGATTTGTATCATAGTTTCAGACCAACTGGGACAAGTCAATATTACAAAAGGATAATAAAGCTGCTGTAGAGCATTTATGTATTGATATAATTTATACCATCAGCTCACAGTAAAAAGATTTAACTTCCTGCTTCAAAGAATGACCATTAAATGATCTCTCATATCCTTAAAAGAAATTATTTTCTTATTACAAGGAATGTCTTCAATTTTTAAGATATGTTGAGGTGGAAAAATCAAACTTTATAAGATTGAGAAATTAAATGTGAAATTGGCCTAACAATACTGTCTGAAGGATCAGATATAAGTATCTGAGGATATGTAAAGCAGCTGTGCTGTTCAAGGTCCTATAAAACCTCTAACACCATTTCATTTTGGAATATCTTACCTGATGAATTGCAAGATTTTTGCTGTTTGGTTTTCCTTCTGAACTTAATGAGGTGTGTGTATTTATCTGGTTATGTGAATTAAATAAAGTGATGGTAAGGAGAAAGGTGATTAATTGAAACATAAAATCACAATTTTTTCTTTATTTTTCATTGACATTCAGTTAATGCTTAACAGGATGTTTAGCACTCAGCCTGCAGGGCTGCTTGTCTCATTGCTGGCAGAATATCTCATGGCTGGGGAGTCTTGTGTTTTCTATCTTCATCTTGGAACTTTCACTTATTAAAATGGTGTATAAAGCTGTAAGGAGGCAATGAACTATTATGGTGTTGGAACTTGCAGATACCTTAATTTATTTAAAATTATTTGCATGAAATTTTCTGTGTTTCTACTAAACAAACCATCTTATTTGATTTCTGGAGAAACATTTACGAATCTGAGCAGCCCCATCCATCACTTAATTTTCTTATGGTCTGGAATTGAGACTGGTCCTTGCTGTTGTCTCTTCTGTCAGCAAATTGGAAGCACAGAGGTGGGGAAGAGTAAATAGGCTGTGTGACACTACGCAGCACTGAGATCTCATCTTTGGGAGCGCTCGGGGAATTCCAGCTGGGGCAGGTGGTCCCCTGTGCACATTTGCAGACAAGGGAAGATGAAACCTGACGCTGATGTTGAACAACAACGACCTTGTCACGGTATTTCCATTTACTTCATGTTGGTTATTTATATAAGGTCTCTTGAAACTTCGGGAGGGTGTTGTCATAGATCAATGCTTAACTAAATAGGCATTAGGTCTTTTGCTTTTAGCTGTACTAAAAATGTCTTTTTACCTTCTGTGAGGGATGTTGCCAGCTCTAAGAGACTGATTTAACACTCATATTAAAGCCAGTGATTTGGGACCTGATCAATGAAGCACCTGAGCTAAGGGTTCAATGACGAATGTGAATCATTTTGACAGGTTGTAAATATTAAAATTGATATGAGCTCAGAGACATCATTTTTTTGTTAACTGGAGCAAAAGAGTCAATATAGAACAGATTAGAAATTGAGTTGGAAGTAGAAAATGTTGTCAAGTTTACTTTTCTATAACTTACCAGATGCATCTATCACTGTCATGAAAAAAAGGAACTGGAATTGTCAACAGTGAAGAACTGCTATGTAACAAAATGACACAATAGTTATTATAAAAGGGGAGAAGGGAGAGAAAGGAATGTCCAAAGGAAGATGAGCTCCTATGGAATAAGAGAACTAAGTAAATTTCCTGATTAAACCAGGAATATTTGGACTAAAACATTTAGAATAAAGACAACTCACAGAACTTTTGAGTCCATGGCAATGTCACAGTCTTCAAAAGAGGCTAGGATTTCCAGTATTACATTTTCTGCTGCATGAAGGATCAAGGAGGTACTGAAAAAAAACCACAAAAAATCCCCAGAAAAGTCCCACACTTCATGCTCTGAGCAAGGGGAGATACTTAATCAGTATTTTGCTCATTAACAAAATAAAACTTCATAAGTTAATGGGTGATGCATTACCAGATTGGGGGGGGGGGGGGTAGGGGAGGAGTACACTCTTTAGAGCAGGACTCGATAGTTTCTTGTTTGTTTGTTTTCCACTTTTTTTTTTGAAGTTTTTGAATTGTATCCTGCTGACAAATGCTGTGCTTAGAGGAAAATAGCCCAGCAATGATTCCTTAGAATGTAGAGTTTAGAGTGAGTTACTTATCCTACATCACTGTGCTGGTTTATAGGTAAACTGGCAGGAGAAATGAACCCAACTCAATAGAGATTACAAGTCAGTTACAATTTACTAAAAAGATTAAATACAATGATACAGAGAAAAAAATTGGGTTTAACCAACAAAACCCAGATGTGTAACCCAGCAGCCTGGGATGTGAACAAAATGGTGCTCATTAGCACCTGGGCTGAGCACCCCCTGAGTACAAAGTAAAAGGAAGGGAAAAGCTGTTGGTGAGGATGATGGTCACAGTCTTCTTGAGGTCCTGGTCCTCATCTGGATGTGATAAGTGGTACCAGCAGTCCCCAAACCCAAAGATTATATATGCTCAGGTTTAGGTGGGAATGCCCAGTACTCCCCAGAGTGGGGAGTTTCCCAGTGGGTGATTTAACTCTGTGAGTCATGAGATACTTTTGAAATCTTTGATGGTCTAGGTCACTGCAACTGCCTACTGTGCCAGTCCCTAATGGCCCATTAGTAGACCTGATCTCCCAGGCTGCATGTGAAAGTGCTAATGCCTCCCGGGAGGGGAGTTATCATAACTGAGTCATTGGTGTGAAGACAGAAACACTCCCATACCTCACAGGTTCCTTTAACACTCAGCTTGTAGCCTGAGGTGTCAGGAGTGCCCTGGGCAGCTGCTGAGAATGATTCATTATTAACAGTTCATGAGAAATTACATAGAGGGTGTAGAATACACAGTTTTGTTACACCCACACAGTGATAAACTGATCCCGGTTGATGTAACTAGGACAATCACCAGCGTTATTGAAAGAACAGAAAACATCTTATTTGCATATATAAACAAAACCATCTATATTGAACTGCTCTTTTCCCTCAGTACTGAGGACATCATCCCATTACATGTTTTGTCCATTTTGGGGATGAAGACCCACTTCTAAAAGCAAATCTAAATTTTCTGCAGGCAAACATAGTTATGCACTGGTATAGATTGTCCACCAGTAAAGGAGTCCCTGGGTTTTGAAGTTTTAAAGCAGCTGTTGGTCAAATAACTGTCACAAACATTCAAGAAAAGTTCTCTGGGAATTTCATAAAATTTTTTGACTCTTAGCATAGGCCACATGCTATAGAGTAAAGCAGCTCATTCTATTGCAGGAAAAAAATATTTTGAGTTTTGAATGCATTTTGTTGTATTTTGAATTTTTTCTAGTAAATATTTGTCTCATCCATGTGCAGTAAAATCTTGATTATGTAGCAGATCATTTTGTGATTAACAAAAATCCACATTGCTTTCTATAAGGAGATATTTTTGTTTGTTTGCTGCAGTTTTTGTGGAAGAATATTTGCATTGTTTTGATAGACTGAAATGGAAAGATGTGTTTCTTGAGGGCAGACACTTGCTAGTCTCTGTTAGGACAAAGAATCACTGATTTCTTATTTCAGATGAAGACATATTTTCTGGCAGGATCAGATAAGCTGGGCAATTAGAATAGCCACCACTTTCCCTTGCTACTCTCTATGTATGGTATTCACCTTCCTGAAACTAATAATGGAATTGTTTATTCCAGTTCCAAGGGATGGGTGACAGTTATGGAGTGAGTGAGCCAGCTGATAATGCTTAGCTATTCAGAGGGGAAAGAGCTCTTGCAAGGACAGTGAATCAGACCTGGCTACAGCTCAGTTCTGAGAAGAACAGATTTAGCCAAGAGGAAGTAAAGGATGAGTGCTCTTGATGATTTAATGAGGCACGTAGTGTATTTTTTTGAGTCTGAGCATCTACAAACTGCCAGGTTTTAACTTTATGTCTAAAAGTAACTGATTCTTTTTAAAGACTGGATTGTAGTTCTTGTTAGCCTGCTGCTCTAGCAGTATTTATCTTTTTGCCAAACAACTGACAGCCCCTTAAAATACACAATATCATTTAGTTGAGAAAAGATCAGTACAGTCCATCAAAAAAATTGAAAAGCTTCATAAAAACTAGTCTGCTTTGGCTACCACTTAATTCAGTAGCATGACACTCTGTGGTAGTGACGACTTTTAGATGTAAATGGGCCTTTGCAACAGCTGGTGGGAGATGCCCCCTACCTTTTGCGCCCCCCCCCCCCCCCCCCCCCCCGCCGCCCCCGGGGGGCCCAACAGGTCATGGGAGCGTTTTGGGGTAATTTTGAGGTGATTTTGGGGTGTTTTTTGGTGGTTTTGAGGTGATTTGGGGCAGTTTTACCTCCCGGGAGCGCATGAGGTACCAGAGATGATTTGGGGGTGATTTGGGGGTTTTTTTGGGGGTGATTTGGTGCAGTTTTACCTCCCGGGAGCGCATGAGGTAGCGCACCATCCGGCCCCGCAGCACCGCCAGGGTCTGGCTGTCAAAATCCGGGGAGCTCATCCCTGGAACAGGAACAGAGGGACATGGCAGGGGACAGGGAGGGACAGAGGGACACTGCAGGGGGACAGAGGGACACTTAGGGTGTCCCTGGGGACACCATTCCCCTGACACGGGGGAATGGACAGCGGGCTGGACAGGGGGGTGGACAGGGGGACACTGGGGGATGGACAGATAGACAAGAGGGGGGACAGAAGGACACTGGGGGATGGACAGACAGACCCTGGAGGGGACAGAGGGACACTGGGGGGTGGATGGACAGCCAGCCAGGCAGCCCCACCTGTGATGGAATCCACCAGCACCTGCCACTTGTGCAGCTCCTGCTCCAGCTGCCGGATCTCCCTCTTTTGCCGCCGGTCGGCCACGGTCAGCTCTGTGGGAACGGGGGT
>JAWWEE010000122.1:7130061-7142574 GCA_035221455.1 Xenops minutus
GTTACTTATTGAGCTTTTCCCTGAGTTTATGAGTGTGTGTGTATCTGTTTTATTTGTTTTTACCCATTTTTGTCCCATTTCCCTTTCCCCCCTTTTCCCTTTTGAGGTTGTTTTGGGATTTTTTCTGTAGACTTATAGTGTTTGATTGTATATAATTGTGATATATGTGAATATATATATACTTTTCATACAATTGTCTTTTTGGTACTTTTTTCCCTTCTTTCTCGGGAGGGGGTGGTGAATCCGTGTGGCGAGCAGTTGGGCTTGGCAGGGTGCCAACTCAAACCTCCACAAGGACAGACAAGCTTTTGCTTTCCTGCAGCTCAAAGCACAAAGGAAATTGTTGAGAGGTGTGTGAGTGATCAGAGACTGAGAGGAAGGGAAATGCAGAGAGCAGTGGCAAGTGCTTCTGTGCAGCCAGGCTGCTGGGCAGGTGACTTCAGACCTGCACTTGGCCAGTTGTGATGGTGGATTCTCATCACAATTTTCATTTTAAGGCCAGTAAGTTGAAATTTCCTTAGAAATCATGCAAAGGACCCATTTCTACAGTTGGGTTCCATGGCAACTTGCATGGAGGCCCATTGCTAGGGTTGGATGCCATGACAATAACCAGGAATACACTCTTCTAAAGGCTGTTGCCATGTACAATTGCACTGACACACATTGCCATCCTCAGGTGCCATCATAACGAGCATAAGGGCCCATTGTTAGAATCAGTTGCCATAACAACCTACACTGAGACCTGTTGCTATGGCTTGGGTGCCATGGCAACCACTTTCATGTCCCATTTCTATGGGTGTGTTACCATAGCAACAATAGGAAGGACCCATTCTTACTTTGGTGCCATATCAACTAACACTCGGACCAGTTGTGATCACTGATTGCCATGGAAACCTGCACAAGGGCCCATTGCTGAAGGCTGGTGTCACTGTGAAGGGGCACAGGGGATCTGTTGCTGTGGCTTGTGCCAGGGCAACTGCACTGGGATGTATTGTGTTGTCAGGTGCTGTGGGAACCCTCAGCCAAACCCACTGCCAGGGTCAGGTGCCATGGCAACCAGACAGAAAGTTTCTTTGGTCGGGACTGTTTCCATGGCGGCCATCACTGGGACAAAACACCTGGATCACCTGTCATTGCAATTCCCATGAAAACCCATTGCTAGGGACTGATGTCATGGACACTTTGTATTCAGGTACAATTCTAGGTGGGTATTTTTGGGCTGTGTTTGGCCCAGCCACCTGTGAGAAGCTGCGTTTTCTCATGCCAAGGTATGAGAAGCAGGCTAATAAAGATGGTCTGTAGCCTTGAGAGAGAGATTTCTGTGTAAACTAAAATTGATCGGTATGTAATGTAAGGGGCTGTGCCAAATACCTTTGCCTGGGCGGCGCTGGCCACGTCGCTCAGGTAAACGTCATTTGGCCAAGTAGATAAAAAGCAGATGGCTCATGTTTTGGGGGGGCTCGCTTCACAGGACAGGCCAATGTTGCCTTGGTGGGGCCCCCCGCCATCACCTGTGAGCCAGCTGAGCCTTGAGGATGCAGCCACTGCCAGGGAAGTTTGGGCATTCCAGGGGTCGGTGAGACAACTCCATGGGGGACACCTGGGCAATTTGGGTGTTTGCACCTGGGGGCTCATGTTCTCTCTCTCTCTCTCTAGGGTTTCTTTTCCTGTTTACTTGGCCACCTTTGGTAATAAAACTGCTGCTTGGGTTAAGTTTTCTGTGGTGTCTCAGTTTTGGCTTCCACATCCCTTTGGACCACTATTTCTCCCTGGAACAGAAGGGACCCTAAAAATCATTTACTTTCAAACCCCTTGCCATGAGGATTTCACTAGACCAGGTTTCTCAGAGTCCCATTCAACCTGATCTTGAACACTTTAAGGGATGGGGCATCCACAGCTTCTCTGGGCAACCTGTGCCAATTCTTCACCACCCTCACAGTAAAGAATTTTTTCCTAATATCTAATCTAAATCTATTCTCAGTTTAAAGCCATAACCCAAATATTAATACAGGTAATCTTTTTGTCAACTTAGAAGCAGTTGAAAATAATGATAGTTTCTTGGAATATATGCTCATTTTTAACATTACCCATCAAATCTCTGTACACAAGTAGTACTCCTATGGTTACAGTTTAAGAAATTGAAATATACAGAGGGTAAGCAGCTCCTTAAACACAGCGAATGTACCACTATCTGTATCGAGTTCGGAACCTAAGCAGTGGCAGAGGTCCAGACTGCCTGACATGGGCTTTAGAAGAGGACTTGAGCAGATCAAAGAAAGGGAAGAAAGTAATTTAAAGAATGCATCTGAGTTTGAGCTGCTGAGTTTGAGTTTGAGCTCAATGAGTTTGAGCTGCTGTTGTAGTCCAGTTTCAGACTGATGGGGTGGGTGGAAGGGTTCATTTGAAAGGTTTACTATATCTTTCCCTAGAGCTGGAATGATACTGAAGCGATAGTTTTCTGTGGAGAGGTGATATTTATTGTTTCTAAAAGACAGCCACTTTTCAACAGAAGTCAAAATAAAGCCCAGTAAGGACTAAGACATGTTGCACTGTTATAGATGTTGCATTTATGGCTCCAACAACCAGGTAAGCCTGGTGGCTGTGGCCCTCAGGCTGGTTCCTCCTCAGCTGGAGAGCCCAAAATAAGCTGCAGCTCCTTTCCCACCCACCCTGTAAGAGCATAAAATTATTTCTGTGTGTAGACAAAACAAAAGGCAATTATCTTGGACTGCTGTCAAACACTACTAAACCAACTATCTCTCTCCTAAAACTTTGGGATTCTCTCTCCATCTTACAAGAAAAGTAAAGAATTCTTCTCCCATAATGTATTTAACAAAAAAAAAAAAAAAAAAAAAGAAACAAAAAAGAAAAAAAAAAAAAGATATGTTTGACACTGAATTTATGTTTTCCATAGAGAAGCATGCCTACAAGTTGGGAATTAGACATTTAAGCTTTCCAAATGCAATTTAATTTGCAAATGTAAACTATCAAAAGGAAACACCTGTAAGTATTAAATCAAGCAGTGCTGACTTTCAACGAAATCAATAATTTGTACCATTCAATCAAGGCAAATAAGAAGTATCTTATTATCATAGAAGCAATAAGATGGCTTGCACAGCATTCTTTAGCTAATTTGTCTTTCATTCTGCGCCATAAAGATAACAAAGTGTGGTGTTCTCTTAGAACATTTTTTTACTCTCTCTGTTTTTCATCACTGTAGTCTGAAGTATGTTGGTTTTTAATTTGCTGATGGAAACCATCAATTAGAATTAGCTTGAGTGTTGTGGGAGGATAACAACAATAGATATGAAGGGAACAAAATAGTATCTAGCGCAAATTAATGATGTATTTATTGTGCATCTCATTAACTTGGTGCAGGGCTTACAGCTGTATGGAAAGCTGAGACAATAGGAGAATTTGGTTAGGGAACCATCTAATTATAGTCACTCAGAATGAAGGACTCTACTTCTTTGATAAAAATCTGATTAAATAAAATTATTTTTCCGAATGTCAACATCTTATATACAGTTAGAGCCTATGACACTCTTGTAATTTACTGAGTCTAAGGCTCATAAAACGTTCTGTGGGGGGGAAAAAAACCAAAAAAACAAACCTTTCTTATTTTTTGAATTCTATAAGCTTGTGCATAAGCACTTGTAATTATTTCCATTAAAAAAAAAAAAAAAAAAAGAAAAGAATTCTCTCTCACAGATCCCAACTTTTTAATAAAATTTACCATGGTAACATTTTTATTATGCTGGTTTTCTACTTCCCTAATCAAGATAATTATCATAAAAACAATGAAACCAGACATCAAGCTACTATCACTGAGAGCAGTGAGAACTTGTTGCTTATCACAGTCTGAAAATAACCTTGTCTCTTACTAAGTGTCTGTTCAAAGCTTTTTCTTTGTGGAGACATGGATGAACCCTGGACATTTAATTCTGTAGGACAGATAGGAACAGAATGCATTCCTAAGAGTTCGTGTTCCGGACAGTTAGGAACAAGGATGGATGCAAACAGATTTATTTTCATGTGCAAATATGTTTCATGTGTATATAAATATGTTTTTGCATTTTAAAAGGCCTCAAATAATATGATTATTACAAGCTGAATTTTCTTTAAGGACAATAAAATTGATTCTGAGGGTTGGGGGTGGTGGCGGTGGTGTTTTTTGCTTAATCACCAATGGGAAAATTTTTAACCAGCTATGATGTGTTTTCTGTAAATCACTAATAATGTGCCATTCTGAATTCTCTAATGTATACAGTGGGGTTTATCTTAATCTTAAGAAACAGGCAAAATTTTTGAAGATTTACCATCTGCTTGCAATAAAAGAAGAAAAAAAATTGTATAATTAAGTCAGTCAGAATGATTTAAAACAGTCAGATCAACCTACAGCCCTTCCTGCCATCTACCGTACAGCAGGTATGTAATTTTTAATTAATGTTTAAAATGTTGTTCACATTTATTTAATATTTAATATATATCTATAAGCAAAATATGTAATCTAACAGTAACATGAATGATTTCTCCATTAAAGAATATGCCACCTTAAAAGTATAGGAAAGAAGAAATACAAACACAAAGGTTTTATTCTATTTTATAATTAAAATAAATCTTGCTTCACCTTTAACTAAATTAAAATTTCATGTGAGACAAGAGCATCAGAGTAATTGGGGCAGTAATATTTTTTAAGACGAAACCTGCAAACCATAAAGTCTAAAGTAGGTGACAATTCCATGCAGGCAGACAGTTTCTGATCATTACTTTTGAAATCTAATTGTTTTGCCAGATGTCCGACTCAGTGATAAAGGAAATGATCTTACGGTTGAGAATAATTTAATCAGGACTGTAAAATTTGGGTCTGGCTTATCCAAAAATAGTCTGCACTTTGTAAAGCCACTTATCAAATTCCTTAACTATTATTAGATTTATTTACTTACTCATCTGAGTGTTGAGCTGAAATTAATAATAAAAATAATAAAAAAAAAGAATTCCCATAGCTTTTGTGTTTATACACAGTGTAACTGTTTTAATAAAAGCAAGAGAACAGAATCAGTTTAGCCATCTGTGCTATATTTGTCCCTCCAGTTGGGAGGAAAAATAAATTAAAAAACCCCCACTCCTCTGAAATATCCCATCTGGTCATTTAGAGGGAGCAAAATACAGTTTTGTGTCACATAAATTAAATCTGAGCATGTATTATATTCCCCTCTTATCAGGAGACATATTCAGCAACACTGACTCTCTGGTTGGAGTATGAAGAATCTTGAACACTGCATGAATTTTTATTATGTCTTGAAGTACTTCTGAGCTTTAATGTTGTATCTCACAAGCTAAATACTGAAATAAATCTGAATGAAGAGTTTTGTTGTTATTGGATTTCTTGTTGGTGGGAAGGGATATGCTAGCTTTGGGCTTTTTGTGCTGATTATGCCCTGACACTGGATAAACAATAAGGATCATATTAAAAAAACAAAACCCAAACCAATAAAAACCAACCAAAAAAAACCCCCAACAACCCCGCCCCCCCCCCAAAAAAAAAGAAAAAAAAAAGGAAAAAAAACAGGTGTAAGTATTTTTATTTTACTTTATCCCTGTTGTGACTTTTCTGACTGCCTTACCTGTTTTGGCACTTTAGAGAGTCTACTTGATCTAGGAATCAATCAGATTGACAGTATTGAGTATAGGCTTTGTTCTTAATGGGTTCTCTGTAAATTGTAATTCATAGTCTTGGGAAGAAACTGTGAAAGTGTAGGAAGTAAATTTTAGCAATATGATCCTAACTTGAATTTTTTTTTTAGATTTTTTCCTCCAAAAGCCTAATTAGGGGAGAAAAAACCCCAACCTGTAAATGTCGAGTTTTAAACTTTTCAAGAATGAGAAATATGAAAGGACGTCTGTTTTGATAATGGCCTGTGTAGAAGAAAGAGAATAAATAACGAGAGCTGAGCTTAAAGTAACAACCTCAGATTCAGTGTCTTTCTAGGAATGACAGGCAATGCTGACTTCTTGTTATTTACTGACAGAGGAGGCTGGTGACCATTAGTGATGCCTTTTCACAAACTGAAACAACCTTGATTTGATCATTAATAAAGCAGTGATAAATGTCTGCTAATGCAGACAAACTTTAAAACAAGCATTAGTTTTGAGCTTGGACACATACTAATTTGAGCAAACAGATATATATTGAAAGATAAGGTGGACAGAAGCAGCAAAAATATTAGAAAACTAATCATCTTCAGTGAATAGGTACAATTGCCTGCAGATATTCAGATGAACAGTGCTGAACACTGAAGGTAGTGGAAAAAAGATTCCAATCCCATACCTATTACAGAAGAATGATAAAATTTGCTCCCTCTTGGAACTGAAGAAGTGTAGTCAAGCATGGAAATCCCCTTTGTACAGGCAAATCATGCTGGCATTAAGAAAACCAAAGGGTACGTAAATTTTCCTGGTTGAGTTGTATGAATATGACTTTAGAGATGGCATTGACAGAGTTTTTCTCCTGGGACTAAGAGTTCATAGACGTTTCTCTGCTACTGGGTTAAAAGCCAGACTTTCTGCATAACAGAAATTTATTTTTCTTCTTTGTTTTTGTCTGTCTGCTTATGCAGAGAAACTACTGCTGACAGGGAGTTGTGTAGTGCAGAAGATCCTCATCCAGGCCTAGTACATGTTTCTGAGTGACACCTGCTGGCTTTAGCCTCTCATACAGTCTCAGTATGCAGAGATTGTTCTGAAAGTGTGTGTACTGTTGTGTCAGGTGCCAGTTCCTAGGTACAACTGTAGAGAATACAATTCTCTCATGCCTGACAGCTGTCTTAGGGACATCAAGACAATAGCTGTGTATGCATTCCAAGGCTTTCCTGGTATCCACATTTTGCTGAATAAAACTCTAGGTATTCTCATCTTTACTCTGCTATTCTATGTGATAGAAAGATGCAGTAAGAGAAACAAAACAAAACAAACAAAGTCTTATTGTTCTGGCTAGGAACAGTTTAGCTTGAAAGCATGCTGCCTGCATTGATGTGCAAGTGTGCTCTTGCTGAGCTATTTGCTCTTGTTCCTAGATATAACTCAGAAAAACAGGCAGTAAAAGTAGTGCCCATGTTAGTGCATGTTAATGCTTTCAGGATCCCATACACTATTTGTGCATGGCATGTGTGCTCTGTTTGAAGGAGGAGAGAATAGACACATCCTAAAAACACATCTTGTGGAAATCTAGGTCTGTGATAACTCTTTGTCTACAGCTTCAGTTGTAACAACATGATTGAGATGTTGATAAAACAAAATTTAGATTATCCCTTGTAGCAGTCTGTTCTGAACAGACACTGTCTTCCTCTGTGGATGGGAACTGCCATGATGAAAAGCATGATGAATTGTTTATTCTCCTGATTTCCATGAAGAGTAGGCAGGAATAAAGTGACTGGTAACTCAAATCCATGTAACTCCCAATGGATTTTTATTTTCCAGCTGCCAGGAGACAAGCTGTCTCTTGCGGTGTCTGTCTCTGAGGACGCCTCCATGTTGTCTGTGACACTCATTACACACATGCCTGCACAGCACTTGTGAGTCACTCTAACCTGGAGGGATGCCCATCACGTCCTGAGGCATTTGATGAATTAACAGACTATTTCTCTGAATTCTGTACTAACCTGTCCACCTTTTTTCCACTAAGACATCCTAGTTTGCCAGCTAAAGGGTATTCAGTAATCTCCTCTGGGTGGATTTAGGTGGAACAGAAAACAGTGCTACCAGGGAAATTGTAGATTGAGCAGAAGTAGGTGGGGGTTAGCAGCAGCAGAGGAGCTGTAAGGTGGCAAATAATTAGAGATGAGATGAGGGAAAAAATTACTTTAGTGAAGATTTTGGATTTGTAAGCCTTCATTTTGAACAGATTTTCATTGGTACCTCGAGACTTTTCTCCTTAAGCTGCCAAATTGCTGCTGTCCCTTCAAATCCCCAGGTACCTTAGTAGTCTGCACAAAGCAAACAACTTTGTCTTGTGTTCTGTAAGACTGATATTGCCCCCTTGTAACACTTTTTACTCCCTAAGCAGGAGTTTCATCTATTTCTCCTTTTTTGTCTCACTGCCTTTCCCAACTAGGGCTCATTACATGTTAATGTGTAAAATTCAAAGTTAAGGCTGATTCAGAATGCTCTGTTTGGTTCTCTGTGGAAAAGGAACAGGGTGATAGCCATGTGATGATGCTGAAGCTCAAATACATTGTTTCAACAATTAATGAGAATGAAAATAGGCACATGCTCCTAATCTTGGAGCTTTTAAAATCAACAGTTCTTTATAGTATGTACAAATGTTACAGAAAAACTATCCCAGCAGATATTGTCTTTCAATAGAATTGGCACTGGAAAAATCCAGAAGGTGAGAAGAAATCTATTGCTGAGGAAATATTTTGAAAGGGTGAAAGAGGTTACACTGATAATTATAGGCCTGTCAGACTGATATCCATCTCAGGGAAAATAATGGCATGGCCAATATGAGACTCAATTATAAAGAATGAAATAAAGGTAATAATTATTGTTAGATTTGTGGAACACAGATACTGTAAAGCTGTTATGACACCCTTTTGATGAGATTACAGTTTGGGTTGATAGATCTAAGAGAGCTGTTGATGTAGGAAGGCTTTTTAATGGCAAAGAGGGACTTGGGAGGGCAAAAAATTTTGATTAAGCAGCTAGAACAGTACAAAGTTGTCCCAGTACATGCTGCATGAATGAAGAGTGGCTAAATGAGTGTTGAGTAATCATCATGCAGGCACAGGTGTTATGGTCTTAGGAATGGCCAGACAGTGTTCCAAGGCCTATCAGTGGCCTGGAATAAACACCATCCATAGTGACACAATGTGCAGATGGTACAAACACTGAGAGATCTGAACACAAAGAGCTCAGATTCTCAAGTACTTTGGGGGTATTTTGCAGCCATCTAATAAATCTAGGTATGTCTACAGTTCCACCAGTCTTTGTGGTAATTCTGTCGAGTAGCATCAAGTTCCTCTTGGTACTTTAGAAATACTGCTTTTGTACAAGTGTGAATTTTAAAATAATATTTACTACTACTACCTCTGCCATAATAATATACTAGTTAATTTTAGAGATTCAGTGTGTTTTTTCACTCTGATTTTCTCCATCTAAAAAATTTTCCTCCTTTGTAAAATATGTTGAGATCTGATGAGGAGATGGTCTCTGTTCGAGAATATTGCAAGCAGAATTAGTTTACCTGATGCTGTAGTGTCAGTCTTTAGAGAATTTGCATTGTATTCAATCTTTGAAGACATTTTTCTTGTCTATATAATAGTGCTTTTTCTAAATTGCATGGAATTAGGATTCTGGGAGTACAGGCCGTGTAAGTGAGACTTCCTAGAGGTTAGAAATAATTCCTAAATATTCTCTAAATATTCTAAATATTTTGTGTGCACAATTGCTGACCTTTTTAATCACTTCAATCCTTTTGTTGTTGAATACGACTCTACAGTACAATTGCATTCCTTCTCAGTGAGAATGAATTATGTTTCTTATTTTAATCAGCTACATAGATATAAAATTAATAAAATTAACAATATCTTACTAGTCCTTCATTATTCATCAATCTTTTCAAATATTTAGTGAATATATCAGATGTCTGTATTATATTTTTTCTGTCAAAGGCTGTAGGGGAAGTAGTCAAACATTTTACATTCCGATTTGTATATTACTATTCTGATGTTTTGTCTTCTTATCAGTATTTTTGTTCATTCTGCACTTACTATCTATGAACATCTAAAAATGACTGTCTTTATAATGAATTGTTTACTTCCTATTTTTGTTTATTGTTTGGCTGTTCGATTTAGAGATACTGCACTGTAGATTGGCACACCTCCTTTTTTTCTCTTCTACTTGTTAGCAGGGAGTCTTTAATCTCTTCTTTCTCTGCTTTTCTTACTAATCACAATATCTCACTTTCCCAGTGGGACTCAGCCTAAGATTGAGTAGAAAATTAGACTCACATCAGGCAGGCTGTGCTTATAATAATGCTGAAGATTACTGAAAAAATGAGACATTCCTGCTCTACATATGGTTTTAATTATTGTAGCTTTTGGAATGTAATTAAAAAAAATACACTAATGAATTGAACAAAGCTTGAAAAATCTGCTTTATCTTTTAAAATAGAAGTACTGCAGTCCAAACATGGTGTAAGTAATTTACTGTATTTTAAAAAGTGTAATAGGAACGGTTTATTGAATAAGAGGTTGTGAGTATCCTTATTAATAAAAATGTATATTTATTAATTTTTTATTTATCTTTCTATTCAGTATACCATACTGGATAAATAAGAAAAATGTTTAGTAGTTATTTGTTCACCAAACTGTTCACGAAAGAATCTTATTGTAGCCATAGAAATAATTTTTGCAATTTTTATTGATACAAGGTGTGACAATTATTGTGGGTTTCGTGTTGTTGTGTATGTTTAATGGATTACGCAAAAGACCCTAAAGTAGCCAGCACAAACCATAGTCTACAGACAAAATAAGACTCCAAAAACTCTACAGACAATATACCAGTCTAAGTTTCAATACAACATTAAACAACACCTTCCCTCACTAATACTTAATTAACAACAGAAAACTAACCAGAAACACAACAACCTAAAACAATCTAAACCCGACCTGTACCCATAGGACAGAGAATTGCACATAACAATAGCTGTCTCCCATTAATAAAACATGTTCAAAGGAATTACATACCTTAAAGGAACACCACAACCAATATAAAGTCCCGATGGATTATGAGATGTAGTGGTTATGAAATAGAGAAGTTAGCGAAGTAAAATTAGTGAATAAAGGTAACTATGGGATAATGATGGAAAGGTATAAGGCATAAAGTAATAGGAAGGAAAAAGAGAAAAGAGAGTAAAAGATTGCTCACTCCTTCATTGTCCAAGGTGTGGGAGGAAACAGGGCAGCTCTATGGTTACCCCCACAGAGATGGTGGTTCTTTTTCCCGCAGTTTTACTTATGACCAATCTCTTTTTATAATTTTTTTTTTTCCTTAGGTAGTTTGAGAGACTATAGCCAATAATAGTTCCTGGGGTGATAGACAGATGACTTAGGCTTAAGCACTGGCTTCCTGTGCTTCCATAAGATTTAGCAAAGAAAGGCCATGTTATCTCCATGACACTCCATTCTTTGTTGATCTTATCAACCAGGCTTGAGCACTTTAAGAAAAATCCTGGACACTCTTTGTCCTCTGACAATGGTTCTGGGAGTACCCTTCCAAGGGTGTTTCCCTTAATCCATCAAGACCTTGGCAGGCCTATCATCCCACAGTGGCCTAAACAAAGCTCAGCTCCACCTTTCACCTGGTTGGCTAACCGTAGCCAATGGGCATCTTCTGATGCAGTCAAACAAAAACAAAGGCAAATAGTCAAAGGCATACACCTGCCTCCAAAGATGCATTCAAATTGACAATCACATGTTGGAACATCAGAACCATGCTCGACTCTGTGGATGGTGGACATCCTGAGCATCATTCTGCTCTAACTGCCCATGAACTGTCATGACTCAACATCAACATTGTTGCTCTCAGTGAAGTTCCTCTCCATGAGGCAGGCAGGCTTAAAGAACATGGTACTGGCTACACACTCTATTGGTCAGGCAAACCCAAAACTGAAAGTTGTGGGAATAGACCCACAATATCAAAAGTAGAACAGATCACGCCAGCGATGGGTGTCTGGTGAAGATGAAGAAGTCAACCAAAGTGCTTTTTAAACCTGAGGTTTTGTTACTGTATTGTAAACTAGTTTTGTATCTTCCCCAGATCCTGGGAAGTAAACCCCTTACCTTCCTAATTAGTATGCAAGCCTTTACCAGGCCAGGTAAATCCTTCTCTGATTGGTCTATTGCTAACCCTTCCCCTTGAACCCTATTGGCTGTGAAGCCTATAAAAGACCTGGCTGGGTGAATAAAGTTCTCTCTGCTTTCCTGCCCTCGGTGTGTGTGCGTGTGTCTCTGGGACGTCTGGGGACCACGCGGGCCAAACACGTGGCCCATGAAGGGACCGGGAAAGTGAGGAGCGAATCCACATCAGCCGCTGCAGAAAGTCAACTTTCAGTGTTGGCTTCATGATTAGAAACTCCATTTCCTCCAAACTTGAAAGTTTGCCAACAGGTCATTCCAATTGCATTATCTTGTTACTCCTCCCACTGCACAACAAGCAACATATGCTCTTCAGCATATATGCCCCAACTCTCCAAGCTAACCCTGCTGAAAAAGACAAATTCTACACTGACCTGCACCACCTTACCCAAAAGGTGCCTGCAGATGACAAGATCATAATCCTTGGTGACTTCAATGCTAGAGTAGGTAAGAACTATGAAGCCTGGAAAGGAGTACTAGGGAAGCACGGTGGTGGAAACTGCAACGACAGCGGACGTCTGCTACTAGAGTTTTGTGCAGAGCAGCAGCTCACCATCACCAACACTATCTTTCAGCAGAAAGACAGTCTGAAGAC
>JAWWEE010000122.1:7169797-7189466 GCA_035221455.1 Xenops minutus
CCAGCGCAGCTGCGTTTTCAGCAGCATGGCCTCGATGCTGGTGATCTCTGCCTGTTCAAGGACAGACACATTAGTCATGTAATCGGACCAGTGGATGTTTAGGATTGTACGGAGGCAGCGCTGATGGAAGTGCTTGAGGAGTCGCAGGTGTATAAGGCTCCAACAAATTTATAACACTAATTAATTACTTTATCTAATGGATACATTCAACCCAAGAATTGTCCACCCCCATAAGCTCCCTCATGTCTGCCACTTGGCACACCTCCCCTGGAACTGAGTCAGAGGTCTCAAGAGCCCTTCTTCACCATCATCATGCCTTCTTTGGAACTTCTCCAAGGTTTCTGGGCCTTCTGCTTTGACTACAGTGATATCTCACTATGTCCTTCTAAGTATATGTCCCAAAAAAGATGTCCTTACTTAAATCTTTTTCCTTGAAAAGAACGTTAAACAAAATTTCAAGAATTTCAAAAATTTGATATGAAGTATGAGAAAGGAGTTTAGTAACTGTTATCTGCTATTTTAAAGTGTTAAAAACTATACAACTATTTTATTAAAAATCTATATGCTACAAATCTTAAGAATCTTAAGGCATCACCCTAGGCAACCTGTTCTGGTGTCCCATAACCCTCACAGTAAAGAATTTCTTTCTATTGTCTAATCTAAACTTGCCCTCTTTCAGTGTAAAGCCATCACCCCTTGTCCTGTAACTACATGCCTTTTTATAAACTCCCTCTCTGACTTTCTTGTACATCCCTTTTAGGTACTGTAATGTGGTCCTCAGAGCCTTCTCTTTTCCAGGCTCAACAACCTGAAGTCTCAGCCTGTCTTCACAGAAGAGGTGTTCCAACCCTCTCATCATCTTGCCATTCTTCTGCATTATTGCCCTCCTCTCCTCATGTGTGTACTGATTGGGAAGTTTCAACCAGATTAAGTGTTCTACTTTTTTAAAGTTGTATCGTAGAAAGTCAGTAGAAGTCCCTGTCATTCTATCACATTTAAAAGAAATAGTTCTCTTCTTTAAGCAAATGTTAAAAACAAAACAAACACACCAAAAAAGACAAATCACAATAAAATTTTAAAATATATCAGAAGTTCTGAGCTGTCTTCCTTCTCCACAAATAAACACAGATTTTTCATTGCATAGAGGACATTATTTTTTTCCTCTGATTTAATGCCTGACATCAGAAATCCATAAATTTGATGCTATCAGCTGGGTATTAAAACATTGTTCTCACTACTGAGAATCTGAAATGTCTCTAGGGTGTGTAACTCAAGGTAAGTATGTATGGCACTGGAAATAGACCAACCACTCTCAAGTTCACATCCCATCAAATTTAATTAAGAACAATATTGTTGACTAGACAAATTTATGTTATGAAAAATCATTCTAGTTCACTTTATGGAAGTATAATATCAGACAGGTTATTACAAACTTGGAACCAGTCTTGCAAAAAAGAGAAAGAACATATTATCAACATGTATCCAAAGCCCAGATCTCTTAGTCTAGACTTCTACCAGGGCCTTTGTCATTTAGAAAGACTGTGGGAAATACATAATTGTCCTAAAATGGTTAAAGGTTATTTGACACAACTCTAATGTTTCTTTGGTTGTTGCTGGCTAATTACACCTCTGCCTCATTTGCTATCAGCTCCATTCATATGAATCTTAAGGGTGTGGTTTTTTTTGTACTCTTCAGTAGTAGTGCCATCATAGAGTGGTTCAGCTTGGAAGGGACATTAAATATCATCTAGTACACTGCAGCTCATGTTTGTCAAGTTTACATGGGCAGCCCTTAAAAGGAGATGATGCTTTGTAAATATATTTTTGACTGCCTTTTTGTTATCAAGAAAGCTAACAAAGCTGGTTAGATAGAAGAGCTCAGACTCTTTGAGCTATGGCTGCTACAGCCATTGAGTTGTCAGGTTTTTTCTTTCACTTTGGGCTGGACCTGGCAACAAACTGTAAAGCAAAATATATGCAGGCATTCTCCCAAAGAATAGTAAGCAGTGGAAAGGATTAAAAAGGTTTATTTCGGAGGCGAGAACACTGAAAACCCATAGATCCTAACAGCACTGTATGTCCAGCACTGAGCTTCAGAGCAAATGCAAAAAGGCCAGGATTTTGTTTGTGCTTTGGCTTTAACATTCCTCCCCATCTCCGCACCCCCCCCCCCCCTCCCCCCCCCCACACACCCCGTTCCCCCCTTGTCTGCCAAGGCCTTGAAGCACATCTTGATGTTTGATGAGAAGACAAATCATATCATCCTTGTCATGGAAAGATACCTGGTTCTGCCCAGGACAGGGTTAATTTTTGCAGTAGCCAGAACCCAGAGGTTTCTGTACCGTCTCATGTCATTGCTAGGGGCAGAGTGAAGCCTCTTCAAGGGAGAAGGGGTTCCTTCTGAGTCAGTTAGCATGGCAAAGGGAGTAGTTGGGTAAACACCAGTTTAGAGTAATCATGTGTAGATAATTTGCTTGTCTTGTATGCTGTGTTACTGATATTGCTGCTGTTATGTTCATTTTCTTATCTCATTGACGTTTCCAGTAAATTATTTTTATCTGCAACCACGATCTTCACCTTTTGCGCCTCCAATTCTCCTCTCCATCTTGCAGCAGGGGAAGGGAGGAGGGAAGATGAGGAGTGAGTGGCAGCATGGTTTGGAGCGTCTCAGTGGGAGCACTAATTTGGGGAATACATTTCTGAACTATGACAATATCAAGCAAACTATTTAAAAGGCCTTCTAAGAATTGCCCATCCCCTTACTTCCCTCTTAAGCATGTTTAAGTTGATTTGCCACCCATGTCTGCCTTCCCTTCAAAGTTACAAAACAGTCAGTACTTGTAGTGCTTTTGTATGTTAGATACTTAGACTATCATCAAATTAATTACTATCCCCTACAATATATGCAATATACACATGATATACACATATGCAGTTATCACACTAGCATTAAACTAATTTGAGGATATTATTTTATTTTATTGTTTTTTCATTTACATATACAGTCAGTTTTATACACAATTAATTATACACAACAGTGCCAGTTTTGGCTGAAATAGTTAATTTCTTTGTGGTAACTGGTATAGTGCTATGTGTTGGATTTGTGACCAGAACAGTGTTGATATCACACCAGTGTTCTAGCTGTTGCTGAGCAGTGCTTGCATGGTGTCAAGGTCTTCTGTTTCTCACTGCCCCTTTATGGAATTTATACATTTGTCTTTGGAAAAATGATGACCTATGTGACTTCCTGTGTAATAATGCATATTTTGATATTCAGTTTCAGACATTCCAGTCCATTGACAGAGAAATTAAATGGCCTCTTTCCTGAACTGAATCTGTTCTCTTACCTTATTGAAGTAAAGTTTTAGAAATATTAACAATGCTTGATTATATGAAGGCAATTGCAGTAAGAATTTAAATGGCAGCAGTTACATAATTTCAATGTTATGAGTCATTTTAGCCTGAGGATTAACTTATTAATTATAGCAGTCAAGTGTAATTATTCTGTCTCTTCAGGTACCTTATTATTGCTTTTTAACAATAAGACAGTCTGCCAAAAGTAATTATCATAACAATAATGTGGAGAAATCAACAACAAATAATTTAGTGCACAGTTTTGGTCTTCTTAGGAATACAGTATAATCTTGATGAAATGATCTTTTCCATGTTAATCAGTCATTTACAGAGGTGTCTTTCATGGTTATTCCTCCTCTGAGAAGTGGATTGAAGCTTGGTAATTGGAGAGGCATTGAATGACAGAAGAATATGTATTGCTCTGTATCAGGGTCTGGTTTTGGCCAAATACTGAAATGTTTGCAAAGGCTAAGTTCAGTTTCCTTACAATAATGTAAATGTCACAAATTTTAATAATTCCCTTTAACCCCCCTGCATTTGTCCACTTCCAAACCTCTCAGATGTATAAATTCCTTACTGAATTAGAATGTCACCAGATACTACCAGACAAGCAGAAACTTCAGCTTTTTCTATTGTTTTCTGTTTTTTTGAATCAGGATGTGTTGTATTTATATATTTTCTTGCATCTGGACATAATTTCATAAAATTGCCAAACCCCCATCTATTTAAAAAAGATCAAATTTTGATAAAGTACATGTAAGCAAACCTGGTTTTTATTAGTAGCATAGGCTTTGATCTGCTTTTTTGTCTATACTAAAGTCAAGTGACACCAGTATTCCTTTCCTCATAAGTGTCTTACTCTTTCTCTGTATTCAGGTGAGATAAAAATGAAGCAAGTCTCTCTGTGAGACATTCTAAATGGAATTCTATCACAGAACCCTTAAGAATAAGTTTATTAAAGTAAGTTTCTGTATATTGGTTGTGGCCTCGGAGGAGTTTCTCTACATGTGTAAGACTGAAAATCAAGAAACATGAAAACTTTATAATCTAATGTATGATATCAGTGGAGCAAAACTTTTCATACTTTAGCAGAGCTCCTGAGTAGTTGTTGAATTGTCTAAAATAAATATTTTATTTATATTATGACACATGATCACCTCCACTAACCCTCAAATTTATTAATCTCTTTTGTATTGAGATCTTTGTCTGCTGTGAATAGATAATAAGGACAAGGTAGGTTTTAAATTTGTGATTCAAATTTATATAACTGGCAGCACACACCCAAGTTTGGTGCTTTATAAACTAAGTTTCACTGACACTATTTAACAGCCGCAATAAGCTCTTAAATTTGTAAAAAAAGGACCTTTTTTTTTCCTAAAATGGTTAGTGAAATTTTGAAATAAGGGATTCCTAGGTGTTAAAAAAACATGGATAAAAAAACCAGTATGGCACATAAGAGGAAGACAGTCTCTTCAAAGCTGTCTATTTCCTGTAGTATAGTAAAAACTATCAGTTTTTACGGATGTAGTGAATACCTGCTGACTATGAAATACAAAATTTTGACATTCAATATACATTTTTATTTTATATTGTAACCTTCTTGCTTTAGCATTATTTGAAATGGCCAATTTCTGGCTAAAGTTTAGTTAATTCATGTGCTTAATGTTCCTCCATTGCTTAAAAGGTGTTACATACACATACTTATTTTGAATCGAGGGGACCAGTAGTGTGTTAATATTTAAATCAATTCTGATGTGCATTGCTCAAAATAGCATTTATATACGATGCTGTTCTTTGCAACAATATAGTTATATTGGACTTTGCTATTTTGTTACATAAAAATCCCCAAAATATGAATTTAGAACTGGAGGTTCCTTTTTTTTTTTTTTTTTTTTTTTTTTTGTTTATTTAATAGTTCCTTCTATAATGTGAAAAATCTTAATGATTTCTTAATTATTTGTGGAACAACAGGTGACAGTGTTGCACCAAAAATAAGGACCCATTATAAAGATTTGACAGTATTAAAATTTCATTCTAGCAAGACTTTTACTGCAATATAGTTTAAGCAGTCTGTCATATACAGAGACAATGGGAAACACTAGTTGTCTGGTTTTTTAAGATCCTTTTAGAAGCTCTTTCTGTAAGTGAATTTCATGTTTCCTGTGTGCTTCTGAAAATATTCTATTATCATAAACAGTACAGAAAATGTATAGTTTGATTTTTATTATAATTGAGAGAGATAATTATATGGAACTTATGGGGTTTTTTTAATCACTGGAGTTTTTAAAACAGCTGCAAAATTCTCAAAAGTTTTTTTCATCCTCAAAGACAATGCCTTTGAAATATGAATGTCACTTCAATTACTTATTTTCTTTCTGATTTATTTCTATGTTCTCAAGATATCCATGTTAGTGTGGCCAGCATTGAATGGACAGAGTTCCATTGAAACAAAGGCCTGGAAATTAATTTAGCCAGTAAGTTCTTTGCTGCAATTTTGTGATTCTACAGACAAGTTCTCTTCTCATATATGTGAATGTAAACCATTCTTCAGAGCTCCCAGAATTTAATCTACTCGTATAAGTGATACCCCAAAATTAAACAAATGGTATAAATGGTAAAATAAAACTTGCATACAGGAAAAGAGAAGCTGTAATTCAAGATATAAAGAGCACTTATGCTTAGAGATAAGTTTTCTTTGGCTTTTATCAGATATTGTTTCATTTCAGTGGTAACTAAACTGTCTCTTTCTGTGATGTAGTGTAGCTTACAGCCCACATCAGTTCAGGAATTTTATACCTTCTTCTGAAGCTTTCTCAAAACCAGATCACGCTCCCTTTTTGGAAATAAAAAAGCTGTAGGAAAGCAAATAAATATATTCAATGTAAATGCATAAAAGATGCATATTACCTCACCTTGCACTCCTGTCTTTTTAAGTCCTTCGTGCAAGCTCTCTCTTTGCTAATACTAAACAGTGGAGCATCATTTGACTCACATCTCTGACTGCCCTAGTTGGCAGTCCAGCTCAAGCACACTGATGCCCTTTTCAGCAAGAGCGGAGAGGATGAGGTGATGCATGCCCTTATCTCAGCAGGTAATCAGGATATTGTGGGATGCCTACATTGATTCCTCAGGTCAGACTATGTTATGAAAGATTATTTTCAATCTTGCATAGCACTGTCTGTATTTTCAATGCAGCTGAAATACTGAAAAGTCAAAGTGATTTTCACTTTGGTGTTTTTTGGTGTTTGTTTTTCTTTGTTTGTTTGCTTGTTTGTGGGGCTTTTCAGAGTATTCTACCAGGACAGCAAAGTTACTATGTGAAAATGCAAATCTCAAATACCTTAATTCAAAACATCAGTAGGAGTGGGCTGCTTTATGCCAGTGATTCTGTCATGTCTTCCCATTCAAACTGATGGCATGACAAAGCAAAAGATCAGAAAACTAATTCAAAATGACAAAAAATCCCAAACCAATCTTACTGAAACAAATAGAAACTTTATTTGCAATTTCTTTAAGTTAGCCTGTCACTTCATCCCCTTGGCTGAATTGTATTTGAATAGCACATAGCATAAACAGTACTGCTTGAGTAGGAAGAAAAATCAGAACTTTTGAGAGCAGTGTTGAACTTCTGCATTCATTTTTAAGGGAAGCTACTAAAATCCTAAGTAGCTGTCTTGACTGAGGAAAAAGTGACTGGTTGCCAATCAGTTTAAAATATTCCATGTACATATTCTTATTATCAGGAGAACTCCTTAAGCAAGATAAAATATACTCTGAACAGTTCTAGGAACTGTAATAGTATTCAGTGGTATGGAACTGTCAGCAGATTTAGGGGGAGGGATGGAGGAAAATTCAAAAGAGATGGATGCAGAATTAGAACAAGATTAGTGTACCACACTAGAAGAGTTTAATATCCCCTAATAGTAAAATCTGAGTAAATTCTGCATTGTTACCACAGCAAGTGTTAGCATAGCTCTTTTGCTCTACATGATGAGTAATGTGTCAGGAACTGACTTGAAACAACATTACTTTTTTAATTTAAAAAGGATAAATATTATTCAGCAAAGATACAATAAAAATTACAAAGCTCTGTGGAAGAAGCAAAAGAAGAATCCTTGTCCTGACTTAAGATGGGCAATCACTTCTAGAAATAATGGGATGTGATAAAGTCACACTGATTATCTTTTATTTCTGAGAGATGATTCTCAAATGAAGGAGGAAGTCATTGCAGCATTAAAGAAAAAATTATGAAGAATGTTGGTGTACACATGCAGGATGATAAACAGAATAGGAAATGTGTTTGTGTCATCTTTACATCTTTTATTCTCAAGACTCAGACTTTTGCTTTAATACATGGTGATATGTGAAGGTCTGACATAATTTCTGAGATGTGTACAGTCTCTTTACACAGTACAAACTAAGGCTAGATAAAAAACAGGCCTATTACTCTGTCAAGGCTTTTATGAGATGTTGAAAGCTCTGTCTGAGTGCAATGTGGAATGAGGAAAGATTTTTCAAAACTAGAAGTTGAGGGGCCAATAATATTTTCTTTCCATCTTTATTTCTGAATATCTAATACACTAGTCTCTTTTATAGACATCTATGGTTTGTATATGCTAATAAACAAAATACAGAACATTCATATTTTAATGATCACTTTAATAATAACTAAGATAATCATTAATAGGATATACTAGTAATCAGAAATGTAAATAATATGTGGAAAGAGGTAAAGTTTTTGAGGGCCTTAAAGTTTATGAAGGCCTCCTGTGTTTGATTTGGAGAAAAGAACAATTTATAGGTTTATTAACAGCTTTAGGGATGTGTTAATGAAGGTAGGAATATTACAACAAGTTTTCTTTCTTGGCTACAGGTTTAATATTTCAATTGTGTTTTAATTTCAATAATGTATTTTGAATAGTGTGAAAGAACAGAGTCTTTCCATAACAATACTCACAAAGCTCTATAAAACTCATGTTCCTCTTGCTCCTGAGGTAGTTTATTGTTTATGTGTCACCACAGCTGAGTCATCATTTTTGAGGGGAAATTTCATAACCCTTTTGTAACTCTAGGTTTGCACTTAATTAGACTTGGCCGCTCTGATGAGGTTGCAGTGGTAATTATGTCTGCATATCCTTTTTCACATGAAATATTTGGTTATTAGCCATTGTCAGCTACTTTGGCCTTTTGAGAAGAGAGACCCAGCTAACAATTCTAACAGTTATTTCGAATGTCTAACTGCCTAGTGCATATCTAATTCAAATCTAAAAGTAGACACTGATAAACATTCTTATACATTTTACAGAAAGTCATCTGAAGTAATTGAGAAATCTGATCACTTTAGAGATACCTGCCATTGTGCAAGTGTAAACTTGAGTCATCATTCTAATTACAATTTGCATTTGTCTGTAATCAAATCTTGCCCAGTGCTAAATGATAGAGATTACATAGATGACTTTATCATAAATACTGAATAGTACATGAATAGTACATTCTTCATATATTATTTCCATAATTATGGAAATATTATGAAATTATTTCCATAAAAACCAGTTTGGGATTATTGACCACTGTAGTGTTGACCATTGACTACTGTACAATACTGTACAGTATTGTTAAACTGTACAGTCGATATTCATTAACTACATCAAAAGTGATACAAGTGACTCCTTGTCAATCAACCTTTTTTTTTTTCTTTAAGATCATTGTCTATGTATTTGTTGCTTGTTATTTGCTTTTTAATGACTTTGAAGACTTCATAATTCTAGAAATACTTTTTCTAGATTAATGAATTTCTGGCCATATTACTGGAGCCATTAAACCTATGAGATGGTGCTGCAAATTTGTTGTGACCAGAAGATGGAAGCTGTACATTTAAAAATGTTGCATATATTCTGTCCCTGTCAAACAGGATTATTTATCCCAGAATTATCAAGGGGACAATTGAATTCTTAACACATAAACTGTGTACTGAAGTTTATTGTCCTTTTCTGCATTCCTAGAACACTGTCTCCTCCTGCATGTCTGGGATTCATATGGAAAATATTTAGAACTGCCTGTTTGTATGATTACCCCCTCTTGGTCAGCATTGCCAAATACTCAGAAGTCAGTTTATTCCTTTATTGAAAGGAAGCTTCAGTGGAGCTCACCACAGCATTAACAATTCCTTGCCGGAGTATAGAGACAGAGGGTTCACTTGCTTGTATAGATGACTTAAATCAAACAATAGATTTGAATGACTCAAACTTAAGGGAATTTTAATCAAAGTATTGGAGGTGTATCTAGAATTCTGATTTTGAAGAACATGACAGCTTTGTCAATCTTCCAGTTTGTTAGTGTCTTTATTTTATCATGCAAATAAAAAGTAGCATATAGAGTGTAAACTCCTAAGTATATATTGAAACTAATAATTTGCACTGTAACCATAATTCTGATTTCATTTTTAGCTGTGTTTCCCAGCAAAAAAAAAAGACACAGCATGGATGTTTCTAGGAGTTCATTCTACATGTTAGCAATTTTCTGCAGTGAGACGAAGCAAACCTGTGCTTGGAAAGGAATACATGGGATGTATTATACTGAATGATGTGTTTTAAGACAGCTGGCACCCAGCCATCTTGATTTATGTAGTATCAGCTCTTAGACAAATTTATGTGACACTGAGTTAAACATTAATCAAAGTTTAATTGATTTACCAATATGAGGCAGAAAAAAGCACTCCTTTTCCATGCAGTACAGGTATCTTACTATTCCACATATGCTGTGAAGAATGGACTTTCTCTTTAGGAAAATAGCAAAAGATACCTTAGAAGATAATATATAGTAGAGAATAAAATCTAAAACTCCAATAGCTCAATAGATAAAGACTTAATATAAGCACTGTTTGCTGACAATTCCTGAGCAGTAGTGTTCTGCAAAGGGGAAATTCAGAAAATAATTTGTCATTAACTTCTTCATATTAGGAGGTTTATTCATTGAACGTCTGGCTTACAAGACATAGAATCACTTGAGAGCTTTTTGAAATCCAATGGTTTGAGTAGCTCTCCAACCAAAATAGTGAACTAAAAAAAAGATGTTGCAGAACAGAATTTTAGATAATATTTTAGAGTATGATAAACATTATTATCAAAGTTGTCAAAAGTACTATGCTTTTTTTTTCTCATTTATTTGTATCTTCTTACACTGTTTTTATAAATAAATTCTGATTTGTCAGTTTTTACATAGTTCAAATAAAATCTTAACATTGACATTTGAATTATATGTCTTGTTTCAATTATTAGATTTCTTAAATAGAAATGTTGATAGAAATACTTATGTTTGTTAACAGTAACCACAGAGTTGAGCAGACTTAACTGAGCTGGACTCAGAATTTTTTTAATAGGCATGGAAGAAAAAAGCTTGGAATCTAACAGGACTGCAGGTTAATAATTTCAACAGACAAAATTAATGGTTGATTTACAAAGACAAAACAGTATATATTATTTTTCTGTTATACAGAATGCCTTCAGAAAACAGAAATAAACTTGTTTGGGTTGGTATTTCTTTATTCACTGTATGATAACTTGAAGTCCTTTACATTCTTAAATGTTTCATTGTCCAGCAAATGTTTTTCTGAAAAGCAAAAGCAGTCTCATGTTAATGAAAACAGTAAATGTATAATAATATCTTTTTTAATAAAAAGTAAACAGATTATCTTTTTTCCTCTTAAAATTCCTCAGATATTTGTGAAAGTGGGAAAAACAATTTTGCATAGCTTGACTTTGACGACAACATTCAGTGGAGAGGATGCACATTCTCATGTTTTTGAAACAGTTGGTATCCCAGAATGATTCCTAAACACTTCAGAAAATACACAGTATAAATCTAGCAAAAGAGCCAGGGTAGAACAAGATATCAGCCAAAAATTCCATTAAATCTTATAATCTGGAAATTTGGATGGCACCTGCAACATCCCAGTCCTAAAGCCTCAAGCCTTATGAGGAGTATTACTTTCATTTAAGACTCCAAGAGTTCCCCCTGAACTCTTGCAGAGCCTTTGGTTCTTTAATACCTTGAAGTCACATAAAGAGAAAATGCTTCACACTTTTTCTCAAGAGATTTCTTTTAATTTAGTGAGAAAATACGCATTTGGACAAAAGGTTCACAGTGCTAACATACAATCAAGGAGAATAATCCACAAAGCACCCAGCAAACACCAACCCACAACTTAGTAAAATACAACCCATTGATTTAAGTTACCCACGAGAGACTACAGAAAGAGTAAAGAAAGAGAGATTAAGAGAAGAAACAGGAGTAAAGAGAGAACAGAGAAGGAGTAAAGAAAGGGATTAGAATAAGAGAACAATAGTTACCACTGAGAATCTTTCACATGGTGATGGCTAAAGAGAAAGGGGAGACTCTGTGCCCCTCTATTTTTATGGTCTGGCCACTGTGTCACCCGTCCCTGTGCACTGACCACTCAGTGCCCTCCAGGCCAGAGTGATGGATGGTACAGCCATCAGAGGCTCCCAGTGGCTTGGTGTGCGTGGGCTGCCAGGTGGGCCTTTTGGCTGACAGCTGCTCCATGAGGCTGTGCCATGTGGCTCACCTGTGCTCTGCCATGGCTGCCATGAGCATGCAGCCCTGGCCAGGTGGCTTCTGACCTGGCCCCTCCTGCAACACACAGAAGTTGGTTGATTCGATCCAATAATAACACAATCTAGTGAAGTACAAGTCCAGTCTCTTGCTCCACCTAAAGTTGTTTAAGAGCTCATGATTAAGGCTGTCCAAATAGAGGACTTGTGGGGTTGGTTAGTTGGATCAAACCAAATTAACTTACAAGGTTCTTTGGAGCAAAAACATTAAGATCCTGTTTTAACTGTACTGCTATAAGCATGTGACAGCTTGATACAAATGCAAAAACATAAATCTAGGTAAGCTAGTGTTTAGTTCCTCAGTTTTCAAATCCTCTATTAATATTTGTATCTTACATCCAGAGGACTTCTGTCAACAGTACATATTATGTGAAGATGTGAAAATTGTAAGAAATTGGCAAAAGACATTTTACCCTGGCAAAAAATCGTTATCAGCATTAAAGAACATGTCAAAAACATGTCAGTTAAATCAGTTTCCTAGAAGAAAAACTTAGTTTTTTCCCCTCCCTTAGGCTATTAAATTTCTTGTCCTCAGAAAAAGAAAAGTTGAGTTGACAATAATTCATACAAAATCTTTTTTATTCTTATTGAAATATCTTTAAGTGGGCAAGAATTTAAGCAATTTGGAGCCAATCTTGGACTTAGGGATGTGTTTTTGAATGGTGTTATTATTTCCTGACTTTAAATATTGTTTAGGTTTTGATGCAGAAGCCCTAACTCAGACTTCAGACAGCTCGTTATGTATAGAGGAGGTACAGAAAGCTGCTGACAAACAGCTTTGGGGAGCTGGAAAAGAGGAGTCTGATTGCAGCCAGAGCAGCCTTTGCCCTTACATGATGTGCTAAGAAGTTGTGGGTAGGCAGTGCTGGCTGTTGCACCAGGGTCTGAGGAAGGGAAAGTTGCAGTGCAGGAATTAAAGGTAATCTTGACAGCTGGGACATAATCTAAAATGTTCAAAGTAGATCAAGAGTAGATCAAAGGGTCCTTGAAATGTCTGAGTTCTCTAAAATTTCTCATATTTCCATGTAACACAGACATATCAGGCTGATTTTCTGCCTTATTTTGTATTTAGGTTTCAGTTGTCTTCCAACATATAATGTTGAGAGAAAAAACCGGGTTAACTGAAGACATCTGGAAAATGGGAGACCCAGAGAACTCTTGTGTGCTGTTGCTGGTGTGCTCTATCTTCCCATGTGGAAAGGGACATCCATTAAAAGGGAGAAAAAGGTGACAGTTATATTTGCCATTACAGATATAACTAGAGAGATGCTTAAGAATATAGAATGATAAGCAGATGCAGAATTATGTGAAATTACTTTCTGTTCACCCAGACCAGCAGATACTGAAAAGGCATATCCTCTCTCTGCAGACATCAGTCATAAGGGTTTGAGGGATAGAGCTGCAGTAGTTTAAGACAGCTGCTCTCAGTGTGCATTATTTCTAGATCCATTTAATTCCTGACAAGAATAGCACTGACCCAGATTTCTAAATAATGATGTAAGATAATTTAGTTATACTGTTTGTAATTTTAATTAGGAAACTGTTTGGTTTTTTTTTTTTTTAATTTGAATCATATGATTCATTAAGTAGGAAATGGTCAGTTAATACAAGTGTCACAAGGAACTTGAGCCTAGATCTAGTTCTCAGCAAAGTAATATATTTTAATTATAAGAAGCAAGGGATATGCAGTTTCCCCTAAGATTAAGCACTGAATTTTAGAAAACTTTAAAAATTAATTTCAATATTTACTTGGAGTCATGAAGATTCATGCACTCACATAACTACATCATTTGGCTGTATGACTATACTGAGGCAAAAGAAGTTCACTCAGGTAGGCAGAATAGTTTCCTATAATATTTTCATAGTAATGTAACAACAGGCTAAAATTTAAAATGGATGTGAGCCATCTGGGTAGCTAGGAGGGGTATCTACTAAATTGAAATGAAGCTGCTTGATTTGAAGTAAGAGGAGTAAAAGGCAAAAGAAAAACAAAGAACAAAGTTTGAAGGCACATTAGAATGCTTTCTAGTTATTCTTGTGTTTTCTTTACTTTTGTTCCTGTAGGATAGCTGAAGCAATTCAGCTTCATTGCTTCCTCAGTATTTCATGAATATTTCAGTTCCAAATGGTTGAATGTGGTTTTCATTAGTCCATTTAGATTTCAGCATGAATATATCTTTCTGTATATGTCTGAGATTTGGAATTAGGGAATATTTGTGGCATGAGACAATAAACAAAAAGAAATGCATAGTGTACAGTTCAATACAGTTGTAACAATGGAATGCTTTTCACAGTTCACACTCACAGTGCTTTGCAGACTTGGGACTTGACTAAATGTACCTTTTATTTTGTATTTTAATATTAATTTCTTGCCAATAACACTGTCTGCTTCTCTTACCCTGGAAAGTCATCAGATTGTGAGAAACAGACAATCCTTATCCTGTTTCTTTTTATCTTTCCAATGCAGGTTTCTTGTTTGATTTTCCAGCTATCAGTGTTCCAGTGGACATCCTTGAAAAGAGCAGTTGTGCTGAGCCATTAGCAAGAAACATTTATAAAGCATATTTGTCATGCACGAGTTTGATTACTTTTCTCTAATTGATAGCATATTGTGGGTGCACAGATCAAATCCCTGTCCCAGTGAGATATCAGGTAAAAATGAGAAATGAGGAAGATCTATTAGACATTTAGTTATGACCCAGTTACCAGGAAAAACCCAAACCAAAACCACTACATTCATGCATAATTTTCTTTTTTCCCATTTTTCTTTTAGTATTTAATTAGTATCCTTTCTTATTGGTGAAGTTAGTGAGGTTTGGTTCTTTTATAACTAAGGCAGACAGGAGTCCTCAGACTCCCACTGGTCAAGTTTCCTGAAGTGCATGGCAAATATCAGTGTGATTTCCAAAGAAGCCTATTATAAAATATTTTTCATTGTTAATGAGAGGCAGGATATTACAAGGAACAAAATCCCTTTTATGATGCAGCCTGGAAGAATTTAGCCTGGAGCAGTTTGTTAGGCACTGTCATCCAGTCTAAATAATCAGGTTATTGAAATGAGGAGAAGATTCCAAAGGAGTGGTTTTAGCAGTGGAGATGTTGGGTAATGACAAGACCCGGAGGCCAGAAATTGATAGATACTGTTCCAGCATCTGGAGGTATCTGTGTGTTTCTATAATTTCTTCTGGGTCAATAGAATGTAATTAGGTTGTTGATAGATCACCTAGTTGGCTGTTTTGACCTTGATGCCCTTTGGGGTTTTTATCTGATTCCAAGAAATTAGAATACCGTTTTTGGGACTAGGGTAAGATAGTTTGTGAGTCTCCCACGAGATTTACACACGGCATTCCTCTGCAATAAACAATCTTCACCCATCCTCCTAATCTTTTCTTTAGCACAATATAGTGGCCCTAGGGATATGTCATACTTATTTACCAAGTAGCATCTGTTGGAAAATCAGAACTAAAATTCACAGTACCTCTGTCACGGAGGAAAAAAAAAAGGCGGGTTTTGATATGTGCATGCATAAGCTAACTCTTTAGGAAAAGGGCTGTAAGGTATAGATATACAAAAGAACATCAATGGAAACTGGCAATTAAATCAGATGTCTTTGAAGCGTGTCCAGCCATGTGTATTGGAAAGAACACTATTTTTTTCCCATTTTCTTTGCGGGCACAAGCAGCAGTCTGCTGATTTTCACATAATTAAAGATTGCACGATGAAGGCAACAGACATATTATTTGATAGAAAGGCTAAGATAAGGGTGCCATCTAAATCTGGAAGATTCTGTAATTTGATGTGACTGCTGTCAGGAGAACAGAGTTGCTGAAATTAGATCTACTGGCTACCACCAGAGTAGTTGGTGAAGTGAAAAATATATATGCAGGGCTTAGATGGTTTCCTAAAGTCCAGTGATAAGTGATACTTCACTCCAGTGATAAGAAGTAGAGTGTTAACCTTCTCTGTATCAAAGCTGACAATTTGCATTTGATGAAATTCTAAAGCTCCAATAGCTTTAGCTGTTTTGGATACTGACTGCCAAAAAAGAAGCATAGACTTACACCTTTCAAAATGCTTGGGTCTTTGCATCGTTTATTGAACTGTCAGCACTGTAGGCAGAGCATACTTAACTGATAGCTAACCAGAGATCAAAAGAATATGATTGCAGGATATTTGCAATCATTTAGAATTTTTTATGCATCTAATCATTGTCAGAGGAGATGTACAGAGAAAATAGCTGATGCAGTGGGATATCTACTAATTGCTTTTGAGCAAAAAGAGATGCCCCATTCTTCTCCCCTCCTCTGGCATACACACACCAGATCAGAGGCTAGAGGCCTGTCAAACCCAGTTGCCTGCTCTTCTTGATTGTACAGATCTGAAACACAAGCAATGAGGTCACTCTTCTCACATATTTCCATGTCATTTGGTTTCAGGCTGGTAGGATAAACTACAGGACTGACAAAGGAAGTTGATGTAAAGCTAATTTAATTAAGATGCAACTGAAGACAGAAATACATCTGTTCTGTTGGTTCTGAGTTTGTTCTGTAGGTATCTGTTTTGTTCTATTGTCTGAGCAGGCTATGTATGAAGGACAAAGACCACTCTGGAACAGTCATTATGTTCTGGTAGCTGTTGATTGCTTCAGGTCTAGCCAGGCTGTGGTGGTTTAGTTTTCTTGGTTTTGGTCTAGGCCTTCGCTGGTAACAAGGTCATAACTAAGGAAGTATTCCACACCATCTCTTCATGTAATCAGGGGTATATAAGATGGGGAGGAAGGTTTCCTCTCTCTCTCTTCCTTTCGTGTACTTGGAGGACATCAGATCTCTGCATCAGCTCATGCTGAGAAGAGAAAATGTTTCAGCATTTTAACAGATCACCCATTGTAAATGACTTCCATATTGCCTATACAGAGGATAATCCACACCTACAAGCAATTAATCTGATAGATAGACTTTTTTATGGCTACATACAATGACCATTCATATTGACTTTTACAGGCTTGCATATAAGATATTTAAATTTAACCAAAGACTTTAAATACTCCAAGCTTTCTTTGCTTTCTGAATTATTGTACAATACACAGACTATTTTTAGTCCATTCTGATGAGTTTGGTTTTTTTTTCTTTTTTAAAATTTTTATCCTGGCATGCATTTCCTGTTCATTTATTGGGCTAGAAAATATATTGAATGTTCTGGATGTATAGATAGGTTTCCCATAATTAAACCACTATTTGTCTTACATTTTTCTATGCTTTGGAAAGATTTCTATTTAGTTGTCTTCAAAAGAAGCTTTGAACTGAGTAGAGGAAATCTGGATTTGGTCATCAGTGTATGAAGTAGAAGCCAGCCATCTCTCTGACTCTTGTTACAACATATGATCTAATGGAGTAATATGCAATTATAGTGTCTTCCTTGCTAAAAGTCTTGAATGGTACATAGGCAATTTGAAACAGGATTGAGTTAAATTTTTTGGAATTGCATTAAAAAGAAATTAAAACAGGTCTTTCTTGGGTAAAATAGTGAAGGTATACAATATCACATTATGAGCTATTACAACCTGCCCCAGGAAGGAAGGGTGACCCAGGTTCTTGTCAGTAAATCCCTTGGAGTGGTTTAGAGTGAAATGACACTGAATAATCAGTGTTTGTAAACATACGTAGGGTTTATTTTAGAACAATTTTGTTTCAAAGGTAAATAAGTGTGTTGCCATTTTGACTGTTATCATATAGAGTAATACAGCAATATTAAAGCATAAAAATAATACTTAAGGAAACCTATAAGGAAAGGAACGGAGAGAAAGAATGGATAAGGATCCTAAGATATGTATAGTCACCACCCACTGGATCCAGCAAGAATCTTGGTAGTTGCAGCTTCCATATGCGTTGGTTAAACTGGTGATCACAGTCCTGTTGAAGTGATGGTCTTGATCCATTGGGACTGGGGGAAGCCCACCCACCAAACTCAAAAATTTCATGAGTTATTATACACTTTGAACTCAGGTGGGAATGCCTTGTACCACCCCTGAGGCAGAGAGTTTTACAATGGATAGTGTCACAGGACATGTCACGGAATATGTCAGAAGTGTCTGACACCTCTGACATTACAGCTGCCTATTTTGTCAGCATCAATCATTGTCCATCGTGGTCCAACATTTGAGATGAATAGCCCAGACTACATGCGAAATGTCTTTGAGGTTCTCTGGAGGGATTTTTACAGCAGTCTCATGTTCAGGGATGAGTTTGGCATAATAATAAGAATTATCCCAACTCACAGGGTTTGCTTCTTATTAGCCTCTTCCCTTATCTGGAAATCCAGATTGTAGCTTCAGGTATGCACACCTTTCTGCACCTGGGATAGTTGGACAATGACATCCACTTATCTGATCTGAAGGTTCTTTCATAGTAGACATATTCAGGGAGGGGTAGGTTTTGCTGGATGAGCAACTGTTTCTTTTCAATTTGTTACAGTGGACAAAAGTCTTTGGTGATCTTACAACTTAAGCCATTAGCTATTTCAGTCTCTGTAGGGGATGCTGCAGACCACACCAAGAGAGATGGTGCTGTTTAAATAACAACAAAAAGCCTCTGTGGAGCAGCTGTCACTTATGAGGCAACAGAAGCAGGGATGTCATGTCTGCAGCACTGACTGCCCAGCATAACTAGCACACACAGAACTGAGCAATGCAAAGCAAAAACTCAGGCGGGTTTTGGCTCCCTGGTTTATTGGAAGAACACAAGCAGAATTTACAATTTGCTCTTTTGCCTGTTTCTCAAAACTACTGGTAAACTTAAGAGCTTGTGGGCTATCTGCTAGGAATCTAGACTAAATCATTACTTGCCCTTTTATGTTAATACTGTAGGGAATAAAACTGTTATTGTACTTCATTAACTGTTAATAGCTGTATTATGATTTACAGGTTCATAGTTAACTACATACAGCGACATTTAGTTAGAAAGAAAGCTTTCCAGTGAAGTAAACTAATTTCTGTCCAATTCTGTGATGACTCATAAGACTGTACATTATCAGAAACTCCATGCAGGTGATTCCTTCAGCCAGGGAAGAAAATATATATCAGCGTGCAAAGGCTACAACTGCTTCAAGAAGCTACGAGGGGATGGCAAAAAAAAAAAAAAAAAAATGGAAGGCAGACTAGAAAAGTAAAGTCATCATCATGGCTAGGCTTTGCAAACGAAGATTTGGAAAGGGCTCTACCCATGCTTGCTGCAAGTGCACTGATGGCTAAAAAGGCCAATGTGAGAAAGGCAAGTCCAATTGCAAAAGGCACAGTGGAAAGTCTCCATCAGCGGTACTGGCGAGGCATAATTTCTTCTCTGTTGTCTCTTCTCCTTGAGACTGATCCTGTGTGTGTTCTCAAAGGAAGAAGCAGCGTTACGGGTGGTGTGTCTCCATGCCTCCCGACTGAAGTCCAGAGTGGATCATTGAGGGTGGTCAATACGGCCAAGGCTGAGGTATTGTTTCAAGGAGTCCTTGTATCTCCTCTTCGGGGCTCCTTTCTTGCAACAGTCAGTGGCAAGTTCACCACAGATCACAATCTTAGGGAGCGGTGATCCTCCATCCTGGAGACGTGCCCTGCCCAGCGCAGCTGCGTTTTCAGCAGCATAGCTTCAACACTGGTGATCTCTGCCTGTTCAAGGACAGACACATTAGTCACATAAACAGAC
>JAWWEE010000122.1:7189566-7221272 GCA_035221455.1 Xenops minutus
AGGCAATGGAGTTTCTAATCATGAAACCAACTCCTGAAAGGTGACTTTCAGTTTTGGGTTTGCCTGACCAATAGAGTCTATAGCTGGCGCCCTGTTCTTTAAGGCTGCCTACCTCATGGAGACGAAGCCTTGAGATAGCATCAAGAGAATAAGCCACAGACTTGTTCTCAAGGGATTTCTTTATTAATTTAGGGGAGAAAATAAAGGGAACTTTGCAAAGGGGCACTACACAAGCTAAAGAAAATGTTCCACCAAAATACCAACCCAGCACACATTAATCCAGAATACCCGAGTCAATATTCAATTAATCCACAACTTAAGTCAAAATCCAATTCCCTCAGCTTGAGGCCACCCAAAGCATCAAGAAAGGAGCAAAGAAAAACAGAGGGAGCAAGAAAAGAGAAAGAAAAAAGGGAGAGATAGCTACCACTGAAACTTTGTGGAAGACCTGCTTTCACACATCCAGATGGCACGGTTGCTACACATGGCACAACTATGCTATTGGTTTTATCTGCTCTGGTTCCTACAGTCAAATCTCCAGGTGGGCCCTCTGACCCACTGGCCACTCTGGGGTTCCAGGCCATTGTGAGGGGCAGTGTTCTCACTGTCCCTGCGAATCTAAGCCTGGGTTAGGGGCTCTAGGATGTGTGGTGTGTTCTAATTTTCCCAGGCTGTTTATGACTAAGAGCTATTCCAGGGCTTCCCCATGTGAGCTCTGGGGGCCTGCCACGAGGGATATGGTGCCACCCCGCCTCCATGAGGTTTGACCCATCCCTTCGTTTTACACACACACACGACTCCTCTGTCTCACAAGGTGGTTCTGACCCAATAATAAATGATCTGGTGTCTAACAGTTGTCCTGTGCATTCTGCATGTTTTTATTAGTTTATGAAGTATTTTTAACCTCGCTCTTTAAAAAGAAAGACAGATTTCTGATCATCATAACCAGCTGGACTAGGTGATCCTTGTGTGTCCCTTCCAACTGAACTATTCTGTTTTTATTCTGTAACCATGTCTTTATTATGTACTAAAGACCTTAAGTCACAAAAGAAATTTTCATCCTTTGCAGGGTGTCTTGTGTTAATGTATGGTAGGAGGTGGGACCCCTGATGCATTAGAGATCCCTCCTGCCAGACTTACTGTAAATTCAAAAATATGAGGCTTTTGAGCAACAGATAGAAATGAGATTAATGGTTTACTAAAAACAAAGGAACAAAACAGAACAAAAACAACACCCACACAATAACAGAGAAAAATATCCCTCAGAAATCACTCTTTTCAACTTCTGTGTTGCCAATGCACTCCCAGTGCAGTCATGTGATTACAATGGAGTTGGGGCGAAACCGCCACTGTGTCGGGCAGATGACACATGGAAAGGGTCATCTGCCCAAGAGGGTCCCAGATCTTTCCAGTGTGGTTTCAGTGATGATCAGGTGGTGCCCAGGCAGTGCAGATGAAAAAAGGCAGAAAGCACCAGCTGTGCTGATGGTAGAAAAGCACAAGTGTGCAGTGTGGTCCTGGCACCTGGCGAGTGGGACGGTGCTCCTCAGCTCAGCAGTTGGCAGCAGAGGATGTGTGGTGATGGTGGTTGGTAGCAAACGTGATGGTATATGGAGCAGCACTGGGGGCAGGAGTGTGAGGGTTCCCCAGTTCGGCTGCCATCCCAGAACAAAGAGAGGTAGTGGCTTCTTCTCAGCTGTCGCTGTGGCACTGGCTGTGGAGATCTCTGTGACTGTGGCAGCACTCATCACAAACAGGGAATTTTCCCAGGTTCCCTGGCAGCAGTGAGGGTGACACTGGTATGCACCAGTGGTGGTGTCAGCACAGGTGTTATAGTTCAAAACCTTTCAGTGCATTTTTTTCCACACTGGCACAGTCAAGGGGGTGGGAGGAAGTAAGCTTTTTCTGTTAGGGAGAGATAAACACTAAAATTCTTTTGGGTTTCTAACTCAGGATCTTAATGGCTCTTAATGGCTTTCCTGTGTAAGAGTTGATGGTTTTCCCTGTAGAAGCAGAACTCTCTTGTTTCTTCTGCCTATGATCTAGGCAATGGAGGGAACCCCCATTTCCCTATGCAACCTCCAGTTACAGCCCCAAAGGTAGAGACAGAGTGGACACAAATAAAGGACTGGCACTCTGGCTTGGAGCTGTTTTGTTTTTTGCACTGGGACTGGGCCTGCCTTGCTGCTACTCAATGCAACCAGAAACCGTGTTGTCTCACCGAGGATTGCCATGCACAGCTCAGCAATACAGTCAAGTTGCTACTTGCTCCCGCCCGTGCCTGCTGTTTGCAGGAGGGTCTCAGATGAACCTCCCTGACTCAGACCTCAGTGACTGCCTGCACTGAAACCAGTTACCTACAGTGTGAGTTTGCAGGAATGCCCTGAAAGAGAGACCACCTCCCTTTCCCTTAACATGTTCAGCGGCAGCCCACACCATCCAGGAAAGCCCCAAGCTTGCATCAGACATGTCAGCCACCATCCCTGCACCAGTTTCGCACAGATGCGGTGGCCACCACTGCCATCAGAGCCCAACAGCATCCCCTCTTGGCTCTTGAGTCACTGCAGCCTTTGCCTCCAGAGGCATGCTAGCACTCCCTGCTACATGTGATTAAAACTGAACTGAAAGACAAAGTGGTACACAATTGTTTAAAGCTAATGTTATGGTGTTGTTATTTGTTCTGTTTTGTTATATATATATTTTTAGTAAAGACCTTCTTCTACATTTTTGCCTGAGAGCCTCTTAATTTTGAAGTTATAGTAACTTGGAGGGAGGGATGTTCTTTTTATTCCAGGAAGGTTCCTGCCTTCATTGGCAGATTTTTGTCTTTTAAACCAAGGCAACAGGGCGGCAGAAACTCTGTGTAACAAGGTATAGCAGGGAGCAGTTGGGGACTTGCCAAGTCCCGTGGTAGGGTGAGTGAGACAGCAGCAGCCACAGTACCAAGAAAAAAGAGAGGTGACTACTTCTTCTTGACTGCTGTGTGATTCCACCAACTGTTGTTATCCCCTCCAAACTCCCCCAGGACCTCCTGCAATAACTCTATCTCCCCTCATTCCCCTCGTTCACTCTGTCAGGCTGGTCCCTCATTGGTGGCCAGATCACATACTACTATCAGCAAGCACGCTTGCGTGGGTTAATTCAAGAAGAGAATTTAAACGCACAACACAGGGAAAACAGTGGGAGTTTTCTAGCTTGTGACTTCTGTAGCTGGTGATCCTCACATGTATATCCATGACTCTTTTCTTAATTACAAGAAGAATTCAGTTCCACATCTTTTTCTTTTTTCATTATATAGTATATGAACATTACCAGAGAGGATTCCATGAAGAATAGACTGAGGTTTTCCTATATCTGCAGCTTTTTTGATGTTCTGCACAGTATCTGTAACAAAAAACTGTTGAAATGAAGAATAGGATCAGTTATGCTTTTGGCAGTATTCCTAGATTTCAAAACTATGGGAGTCAGCATCCATAAATGATTTAGGAACTGTCCATCAAGCTAAAGTATAATTAGCTAAGCTATATTTTAAACACCACAAAGAGAAGATATATAAATACCATTTCAATCATAGCAATCTAATGGATTCAAAATTTTCTTTGGATGAATGACTCCTATGGTAAAAGCAGTGTCTCACAAGGAGCTTTGATCTTTTCTTCCCAAACATAAGTTGCTCAGTATTTTTGTCAGTCTTTGCTGTATAAACAGAAATTTTATTTTCTGTGGGTATTCACAATAATTTTATTTATATTTTTGAGTATTTGCAATCATTTGGATAATGATATTTGGGACTTTTCTATTATTGTCCAGAGAATAATTTCAGTGAGCTGTTTTCCACATAAATCTGTGAGATTTCTGTATACCAGAAAGATTCTTATAGATAGCACTGACTCACCTGACTAAGCATAGAAAGAGTCCTTAAGGAAGGGAAAAAAATGAACAATTTTGATTTCAATTATATTTGTTTGCTTCCTTTGACCTAAAATCTACTTGGATCCAAAATATTAATGGCATGCAGATTCTGCTTCCCATTATTTTCTTCAACAGTTGGTATGAATTATCTGTTTAATTAAGGGCTAAAGCAAAGGAAAATTATTACACTATTTGGTGGTAACAAACTATGAAATTACATAAACCAGTGTTGTCTACTTGGAAGGCGTATTTTTAAGTTTGCTTTCAAGATCCAGAAATCTAAGTAAAAATAGGCTGCATTTTTAGAAGGCTGAGGTCAATCTGAGATGCAATTAAGTAGAAGAACAAAAAATCAGCCTAGAAATTGAAGATTTAGGAATGTGCCTTTAGGCATTCAAGTATTGGGGTTGAGATATATGAAAATGCTGGAAAGTATTCCAATAATACTGCTTATAAAAGTGAAAAATTAGTAACCTCTTTTTTCAAAAAGCACACAAATTAATGAGATACATGTGGCAAAGTACCCAGTTTCTTTTAGAAGCTTTCTTTTAGTCAATAAGTTCTTCAATGTCACTAAAAAGCACTATGTCACATTTTTGCTTTAATTCAACTTCACTGGATCCACACAGCGCAATAGACACAGTTGTCCCATGCCTCTACCTGGCTAAAGGCAGGGCTATGGTCTTGATTATAGCGATCACAGCTTTTTCCTGGTGAATACATTTGGGAGGTACCCTGTAGTGGGTCAGATCCTTGCCCATGGGAAACTGGCACTACACTTACTCTCACTGATTTTTCTTCTTTCGTTCTCCTTCAATTCTTTTACTCAGGCTGCTGGGGCATGGATAGGTTTTCTGTCCCACCATCTCATGTCTTCTCCATGGTTGACCAGGAAATACTACAGCTCAGTTCATGGGTCCTGTCCACCTTTTCTAGCTGGGGGGCATCTGGCTCTGACCTTGGAGGCTCTGATTCACAGTGGTGCCACATGAAAACTTTTCTTCATCTCCTCTCTAAGTTTCCTCTGCTCATCTTTTACCTCTGTAGCTCTGTAGTTAGTGCCTTGAGACTCTCAATTAATGTCTCTACAGTAGAGATACAGGCCTGTAGTGGGCCATGGACCATTCCATTGTATATCCTGAGTTACTTGTTACAGAGACCACTGACTCTCAGTTTCCTTCAGAACACATGGACACCAGGAAACTGGAGTATACAGCTGGCCCCTGGCATGAAAGGGTCCACCACATCTGTGATGTCCACCTGACCTTGTGTGGGTTGCTATTGGGTTGCCCATCCCTCCCAAAAAGCACTTCTAACAGTGCTATTTATCTTAGACATAGAATCCCCTCTTCCATAGTGTTCCAAGTCATCTTATGATGATGTTCTTGCCGTATGTGTCTGTAAACAAACTTCCCTCTTAGGCTCATACGAAGTTGCACCCAGAGTGAAAGGTGTTTTGATTCCCTCTCAAACACCTGTTTGATACCCACATCCTGGGCCAGAGATCCCGAAAAGCCTAGCTTCAGCACCATCAAGTTGTAAGCTTTCACCCATAAGGTCCCAAACTCGAATCAATCAAGTCAGGGTGGGCTCACAGGGATGTCAAGTAATGTCTTTCTGCACACTATGGAGACTGTCAAATGACAGTGATTCAGTAATGATCTCTGATTCTGGGTCTGGTGTCTGTGAAGGTGTTCCATGGAGAAATGGGGTCTGAAGGTGTAGGAAAATGTAGCTTCCAGGCCTGGAAACTTCTTAACAGAGTAAAGGGAATTTGACCTTGGCCATTGCTGCTGTGTAGCTGTGAAGATAAAGTACTTGCAAGAGACTGAGAGAGATCAGAAGAAGCAGAAGATAAGACACCTGCAAGAGTTTGTACAGAGATGGAAACAGTAGCTTGTAACTGTGGCCAATAGATAATTGCTTTTATGCTATGTACACCAATAATGTTAGTGCACGTACTCTTAGAAAAAGTATAATTGTGTGTGTGCTTTGCAATAAACGGAGCTTTGCTGTTAACTCATATTGAGTCGTCTCTCTGCTCCACAAGCCCGCCTCCATTACACGAAGGGATGTGGGAGCTGAAACTGAGACACTGCAGAAAACTTAACCCAAACAATAGTTTTATTACCAAAAGCGGACAAGTAAACAGAAAAAACTCAAGAGAGAGAGAGAAGAAAAAATGAGCTTCCAGATGCAAACACCCAAATTGTCCAGGTGTTTCCCATGGAGTTGTCTCACTGACCCCCGGAATGCCCAGACTTCCTCAAGCAGTGGCTGCATCCTCAAGAGCCAGCTGGCTCACAGGTGACGGCGGGCGTCCCTGCCAAGGCAACGTTGTCGTGTCACGTGAAGCAAGTGAGCCCAGAGACATGAGCCATCTGCCTTTTATCTACTTGGCCAAATGACATTTACCTGAGCCACGCAGCCAGCGCCGCCCAAGCAAAGGTATTTGGCACTGCCCCTCTTGTTACATAACTGATATTTCTCTGGACTTGGGTGGGTCTCTCTGCACTTGTGCAGTCCATTTCAGAGGGTCTTCCTTAATTGAGTCTGGGGTTTACTTCATCCTCCTCCTCTCTTTCTCCTTCAAGCGCCCTTGGAGGGCTACCAGCCAATCATGAGAAACCAATTAATTTTAGTTTACACCGAAATCTCTCTCTCAAGGCCAGAGATCATCTTTATCAGCCTGTTTTCCCATAACTTGGCAGGACAAGCACAACTCCTCACAGGTGGCTGGTCCAAACACAGACCAAAAATACCCACATCAAATTCCACCTGAATACAGAAGGTGTTGCTTCCCCCTCATCATCAACTGGACAAACTGATTTGGTCTTATATTTCCCTTTTTGGTTAGGGGCAACTTCCATTGGCTTGAACTGTTCTCTTGGTTTAGCCATATCTTGAGTGACCATGATGTCAGGCATTTTACTCTCTTCCTTTTCCCCCTGGGGGTGCTGCACCATACCAAGCAGCTTTCTGTAGGCAGTGTCCAGAGCTCCACATGCAACTATGAGTTGCCACTCCATTGATCTACCACAGCATCTCTCCTTCACAGATTTCATTACTTTCATGGGGTTTAGGAGTTGTTCAAGGATGAACTTCCATGTCATTGGAGTGGAACAATTTTCTAAGAACTTTCCCATATCTCCCACAACCTTTGCCACTCGAGGTTTCCCACCCCTGGGGTGGACTTCTGGGTGCATTCTTGAAAGACCCTGGCCCTAGTGTCATACATAACATAGGCCATAATGACACAAACTTGCAGACAAATCACAAAGAATAAGATATGTCTTGCATCTAGAGAGAATTTAAGCTTCCCAAAAGCTATTGTAGCAGACCTAAAGGGAGAGTGGCTAAGGGATTGGGAGAAAATACTCCCGTGTTCCTCCCCATGGATAGGTACCATTATCACTAAATCCCCAGAGGCAACAGCTTAGGCTAGGGCAGGACCACAACCTTGAGGACACATTCCAAATGAGACCCACAAGTATTGAACTCATAACATTATAAATCCAGAATAAGAACTCGGTGATATTTACAGCTGTCTGAGGTTTACTAATTGATGTGCTAAGATGAATTAAGCCTGCCAGGCCTTTTGGCATGATTCTGTACCAAAAAACCCCAAATATACTGTACAGCATGGTGTGTATGAACCCTAAATTCAATACACACATGATTACACAAGAACTGTTACCTTTTTTTGCTCAAGCCTCACAGCTATGTGCCAATTTTGTCTCAGTTTAAAAGAAAACTAATATGTCTATCTGGACTAGGAAGGGGGCCTCTTCCCAAAACCACCACAACCTTTGAAATTCAGGGACTTTATTCAGAAAACGTATATAAAAGGATAACAGTTCTTTACTACAAATATATATATATATATATATAAACCGAAAACCAGACCAGAACAAACAGCAACACCGTAACCAAAGATTTAAAACAAATTAAGTCCTATCTCTGCCCCTTCGGTGTGGTTATATTTACAGACAGCAGAAGGCGATGCCGTGCTTTGGGAAGCAGTGGCTGAGAAAGTCACTCATGGGCTCTGGCGAGGAGATGGGGGCTAGGCAGAGACTGGCTCTGAAAGCTCGTGGGAATACCAATCACAGGGACAGGGTGAAATCTCACCAATGGGCAGTGCAAAGACCCTCTTTTACTGTTCTTTGTCTGAAAAAAGTGTTGTGGGGGGCCGGGGAAGGGGCAGCAACTCCTCTGCAGACGGTGTTGCTCCCTCGAGGAGTCCACAGTCAATACAGGAAGTGGCGATCTCATTCTCTGAAGATTGGCACAGGGTATGCGGAGTTGGGGGGCTGAGCCAGGGGAGCTCCCCCCAAATGCTTCTACCAGCACAGCAAACGGTGTCTAGCACACACAACAGCCGGAGAGAAGTGTGGCAAAAATCCTGAAAAACCCTCTCTGCCCCCAGCCCCATCTTCCCCAATCCTCTTTCCAGCCATTAAGTTGGAATGCAAAGCTAACAGTCATCCCTTTGTTAGCTGGTTCCGGGAGCAGGTAGTGGGGACTGAGCTTCAGCTCCCAAACCGCTGTGTTGGTAAGGGGGAGAAGAAATTCTGTGAAAGATTTTGAAACTATAACACTTAATACCTAATTTTCAATTCATGTTTTTAACGACATGATGATAAAATTAAATGTTGCCATGCATTTTCTGTCACTGCTCAGTCCAACAAACTATCATGTGCTGAGGAAGATTATTTCATTATGTGGCATTTTGGAAAACCTTTCACTCAGTATGATGTCATTAGAACTGATAAATCAAAGTGACTGAACAGCTACTGATCTTATTTGGACCTGAGCAGTTCTGAAATGTAAACCATATGGATCACAAATCCCATATCAGTACATGCTGAAAAATCAGCAAAAAAAATTAAAGAGGCAAACTAAAGAGTGACATCCCTAACAGAAAAATGTATAGATAACCCTTTAAACTCATATGATAAATATCCCTGACAAGTCCAGCATGACTTGTGAAAGTTAGCTTGAACAGAGAAGCAAGAATTCTTGCATGCTCTCTTGTAAAATGAATTAACAAAATTAATTTCAGAATAGCAAATTAAAAAAAATTAAAAAAAATTCATAATTGTAAGTGTAAAAATCCAAGTATATGAATGCAAGTATATGGTTTCTTATTTGTTTGATTTGTCTGCTAATTTGTAGAATCCAGCAGATGGAACTTGTGTAAGAAAATATAAGAGGCTGCTTGAGAACTCAGCATATCCAATAGTTGCACATTAAAGACAATTTAATTGTATTTTTCTTAAGTATGAAGAAGATTTTCAGCATTTTATCCTCTTAAGTGTTTTTCATAGATGTGTACACAGGATGTCATTCACAAAAGAAATGAGGCAACCTGTATTCAGCTTGTTAGGTCTGCTGTTGATAGAAAAAGGAAAGAAAAAAAGAAACTAAATAAAAGAATTAAAAGTAAGAAGTAATTTGTGAGGCCTGATTTCACCAATTAGTCTTAATGGGCTGATTGAACAATTTCACCTGGAAATGTCCACAAGCCCAGCTGAGTCTTTGCCTGAAGTATAGATGGAACCCTGTCTCTGGCCCCATCACCAGCTTCTCCTGACAGGACTTTCTCTGGACTTGATTCACTGCCATGTCTAGGGCTGATGATGGGCCCTTTTACCAGCACTGTGCTTTACATGCAATGTTCAGACCCTGTGGATGGTGTCCCATTTGTGAGGACACAGCCAGCATGGAAGTTGCCCTCAGCTCCTGGCTCCTTATCCCAAAGAAAGCAGCTGGCTCTTGCTGTGCCCTGGCAGCAACACTTGTCAGCACAATGCTCCATGATGTGTTCATTCTGTCACAACCAAAACTTTCAGGCACATCATCTTTCCCTTTGATATCTTTGTTTAACTGAACACATCTATCAGGTTTACAAAACTGACACACAACTATCAGATTCATAAACTTGAAAGAAAAAAGAAATAGCTCTTTTATGAAACCAAGGATGAAAACAAACGTTCTGTCATACTGGGCTTGTAAATACAATAATAGACCCATTGCAGAACAGAGGAAAAGAAAAACATATGCCATTTTCTAAAGATAATTTTATACACAGATATTCTGTAAGTTACACAATAGTGCCACCAAAATAAGATAGTAAAAAAATAAAGAAATAAATAAAAAGCCTGGACTTCAGTGGAGCTATAATTTCACTCCAAATCATTATATTTCAAATGTCTGTGTTAAAGAGATCATGCACTGCTCTGATATCAGTAGATAAGTTTCTACATGGCCTGTTATTGCGCTCCGACTTAGGTCTCATTTTGACTATATTTACTAGTTATATTGGTAAGATACACAAAGATCTTCAAGCTAATCAAGACTATACAGTTATGGTAAATTCTATTTTCCACTCCAGTGAATTTATAAACCAAATATTGAGACAGAGCAGGTGAGGGGCCAGAAGATGAAGGTATCTATTACAATGGAGTGATTCAGTTTTGTTAAACTGGTTTTCTAGCTCAATTATTTTGTTTCTCTAGAAACTGGGAGAATTTTCAAGATGGCACAGCAGATGAATAATTTAAGTTAATTTGCAATGACATAATGATGTGGTTCTGAGGACTTTAATCAATGTTCTCCCATATAGAAGGAACAGACTAGAAGTACACATAACAGTGCTAATAAGAAAAGCCTTCCTGAGACTGGCAAGATTTATAAAAAATATTGAAGATTAATACCAAAACTGGTATTGATGTATTGGGATATTCCATCTTGATATGTAACTAGGTGTTTAAAAATCACTAAATCAAATAATCCAGATATCACAACAAATGCATACTTGTCTCTCTTATTGGCAGGAGTTTGATTACATGCACCTTCCACTGAAGAAAAATTTAGATTGTTCTATTAATTATTGATAAATATTTAATAATACTTAGATATAAGTATGGGATGTTTACAAAAGGGTACTAATTGATGCAAAGATGAAGCCCATAACTATTTAATAACTTTAGGCGTATTTAACAGTAAAAGAAACAGAACAACTCAAATACCTGAGAACAGACAATTCCATTATCATGACTGAACATTGCTAAAATTCAAAGAGGGATAGGTAGCAAATACAAGGCTCATGAAAAAGGATGTACAGACTAATATTATTTTGGTGTATCATAAACCAAACAAAATGCACACTATTATAATCAATAAAGATTTCAAAAGACCCAAAGAAAGTAATTCATGTTAAATATTTACTGTGTAACCAGTGAATAATACTAGTATCTATTCAGAGTACATTTCCAGAAACACATTTCGGAAGGCCTAATTTTGGTTTATGAAAAATGTGATCATCAAGTAATCAATAGAATATTAAACTGCAATTCAGTCCTTCCCTGGATGCCAAGAGCTAGACTTTGCAATGTGAATGAAGACTTTAAATGTAGTTTTTATCTAAAAATTATTTACCTCACAGATCAATTTTTATAGTTGTGCTTGATATCTTAAAACATATCTCTATGTCTAAGCTACCAATAGAATTCTGCCAGTCTTAGTATGTAATACTCACTTCAGAGAGATCCCTTTGTTGACTTAGCAAACATGAGCACATTATACTGGATAACAAATTTAATATGAAATTTAGAGGTTTTAGAAAACAAGAGTTTCTGCCTGAATTTACCTCTGTAAAAATACTGTATGATTTGGGTTTTTTTGATTTTTAACCCTTGGCCTCACGTGTAATTAAAAAGTGTCTTCCTCTGGTACATAGTCAGAATAAGAAAGAAAAGGAAGGAAAAAAAACCCCAAAATTTGGTGTAAAAATGATATTTTTTTTTCCTGAAATTTTACAATAATCTATTACAATTAAAAAGGAAGTTTCTTACTTCTCTTTCTGTCTTGTGTATGCTCCAACTGAAATCTAAATCAGTAACTGACTGAACTATAATGTAATCCTTTTAGATTTCATATTTCTGCTTTCCCACACTATGACAACTCCATAAACGTGTGATTAATTCTCTACATATGGTTCATACAGAGTTTTTGGTTTAGTTTTTATTAAAAATTATATTTTTAGTAATTAGAATTAGAAGCCATTCTGTGAATCTGTTTAGATCTGAAGAATAAATCTGTACATGAAACTTCATGTTTCACAGGATCACATAATATTCTGGGTTGGAAAGGACTCACAAGGATCATTGAGTGCAACTCTTAAGTGAATGGTCCATACAGGGATCCAACCAGCAACCTTGACATTATTAGCACCATTCTCTACCCAGCTGAGCTAACTTCATTATCTACAGTATAATAAAACTATATGGGAATTTATTTTAAATCAATGGTGCTTTAGGTCAACATAATAGACCCAATAATAACATTTAAATTGACCCAGATAATCTGATCTACATGCAGCAGAGCTGTGCTCTGCAATGGAATTATTACATTTTACACAGCAAAGATGATGATATTAGGAAACTGACCATTAAATAGAGTTCATCTGCAACAGACTGGAAATAGGTTTTATTGGTCATAATATAAATTGCATGTATAATGTTTGATAGCTACATAAGGTGAAATGACCATTAAACTTGCTGTATCCTAGGTTCATCAGTATAAAGAGCTTCCTTTGATCAGTGTCATGGTCATGCATAATATGCTCTATAAAATTCCTTATTTCTGGAGAGAAACTGTTTCTGTCAGACACATTTTGTGTCATTCTCCATGTCTCATATCACTGAAATACAAGGAATTAGTCACTGAGCTGCTTAGTTAATAAAATTTTTAGACTCTAGAATTTCTGAGAATCATTTTGCTGTTGGCAGATATCCTTTATGGGTCATAAAAGAAATTCTTAATATTTTTATTTTGGTAATGGTGGTGATAAAATAATAAACATGTATACATATACTCAATATAAAATGTAAATTATATTAACATAACTACATGTCAAAACTTTGCTATATAAATATGGAAAGGTAAAAGGTTATGCTAACACAATATCCCAACATTTCCCCTTTTTTCTCTACTCTGAAAAATCTATTGACTGGGAAATAATAAAAAAAAAAAACAAAACATAACAACCTTTTGCTTCCTCTCTCTTTTTCCTCCCTGCTCTATCACAGTGTTCCTAAGAAATTAGCTTTTCTGAAGTGAAAGAATAGGATGATTTTGTTGGTTTTAGATGTTAGACAGTAGATTCATGAAAGCTGAAAATCATTATTTTTATGACTCATTTAAGTAGTTCCATTTATGGCATTTAATTGCCTAGTTTTATGCATGCAAGAATTCATAAAGCAGATGATTCAGAAGAAATAAGGGGCATCCTTTTATTGAAAAACTGTTACTTATTCCATATTAGTTAATATCAATGCATTTTTATGTATCTGCTTTTATGAGTGATATTATTGCAGACTGGACCATATTTTTTAATGAAGGAATAATAAACTGCTGTATACTGTACACTGTATACTGTACTGTCATCTGCTTTGCTGTTTGGGATGCATAGAAAAGTCATTAAGCCCATGAGTACCAGCCTGAATTCAATAGGATTCTAAATCTCTATAGATAGGTTAAGGGAGAAGAAAAAACACTCTGGAAACATTCATCTCAATATTCTTATCATTGTACTGTTGCTGGTATGTATGTTACATCTTATCCAAATCTATTTTTCTAGCAACAAAAAATAGTTGTAATTTTCCTTTTTACTCCACTACAATAATTTTACCATATCACAGGTCTGTGAAGCTTCCACCCCCATCCAAGTTCATACAAGTGAAGAGCATAGTATGTCACTATAAAGCCCCAGGTCAAAGCCATGAGCTGCCCAGGTGTTTTACTTTTTTTTAAGACTCTAAGAATTCCCAACAAACTTTTGCACAGTCTTTAATACCTTGAGTTCATGTAAAGAGAAAAAGCTACACACTTTTTCCCAGGAGAATTCTTTCAATTTAGTGAGAAAATAGGCATTTTGACAGAAGGTTCACAGGAGTAACATACAACTAAGGAGAAGAACCATTTCACTAAAGTAGCCAGCAGACACCCATCCTGTACAACATAGTAAAAGACAACCCATCAGTTTTAAGCTACCCACAAGAGGTTAAAGAAAGAGTGAAGAAAGAAAGAGATTAAGAGAAGAAAGAAGGAGCAAAGAAAGAGGTTAGAACAAGAGAATTGCATAGGGTCCTATGGAAGTCCAGAACTCCACATGATGATGACCTGCCCCAACAGAAAAGGCTGGATGGAGCCGCTCTGCCCCTCTATTTATGTGCTTTGGCCACCGTGGCCACCCCCCTCCCCCCCCAGGTGGGACATCCGGCTCACTGACCACTCAGTGCCCTCCAGACCAGAGTGAGGGCTGGGGCAGCCAATCAGAGCTCCAGGGGGTGTGGTGTGGGCGGGCTACCAGTCCTGCCAGGCCTTTTTGATTGACAGGCTCTGCCGCATGGCTTCTGATGCAGGCCATATGCCTTCTGTAGCAGGTCTTACCGTAAGGACTCTGACCTGGCCCCTCCCCTGACATATACAAGTTGGTTGATTCAATCCAATAATCAAATAATGCAGTGAGATACAAATCCAGTCTCTCACAGTCACTCAGTCCCTTGTTGAGATAGTGTACTCAAAATCTTAAGTATTCTTGAGTTTACATTTGTGCAAAGGTCTTTTTACAACATTTCATTGTTTCAGGACTGTTTTAATACTCACAGGGCCTTCTTTAGTTTCTTTTTATCTATCATTAAACTTCTTGTAGCTGTGGAAGTGCTTGTATTGGATGTTGCTCTGTGCGAAGCAGCACAGGAATCCGGTCTGCAATACACTGGAAAAAATAAAGCTAGGTAAAGTGCTGAAACCCCTGTTTCTATGTGGGCAAGCCAGGGGCTCTTTGAAACTACAATCACAATGTCTTCTCAGTGTTGGTTGCTTCTACTTTTCCCTAGAAGTATATTGTTGACCTAAGCTATTGTGAACCAGTTATACGTGAGTACTTGTAGCTCAGAATCATGTGTGAAGCTGTATCTAAAGCTGCAGAGTTTAGTTAAGACACAGTCAACCTTCAGCTGGACAAGGAGCGGAAGATGAAATCAACTTCTGTACTATGCTCTTAAGTACCACAGAATGTACTTTAAACATCGCTTTATACACATACACATACTTTCTTTCCCAAGAGTGGTACTGATGAAGCTTTCCCTGGGTTTGACACTCCTAGAATCCACATGCAGCCATACACTCTGTATTGCCTTTTATTGAATGATTTCTGTTCATGTGCTATACTGCATGTCATGTTAGTAGCTGGAGGATAAGACATGGCTTAATGATGTGTGGGCTCTGGGAAGCTACTGGTCTGTGTGCAAGTTCAAATCTGACTCTGTACTTCCTTTGAATCATTATTCTGCAGATGAAGATTCTGACAAGTAATCCCTTATGTTGAGGATTGCTATACCTATGAATACAGAATTTTATACCTCCATATATCTTTAAGATGAGTTTTCTTCATATGATGTAAAGTGACCATTCTCCTTTGAAAGTTTTGGATGTTCATGTACTAATTGCTGTCTCATACCACTTCCTATGTTCTGACCAAAAGCAAGGCAGTTTTACTTAGTTGACTTGTAGTTATTCAGTGTGCAAAAAAGAGCGGGCCTTTCTCTGAGATCAGGAGAGTCTTTTTACTCCTGTGTGCCAATTTTCAACCACGATTTCAAGCAAGTTCTGCAACTCCTCAATAGCACAATTTCTCTGTCTGTAAACTCAGGGAAATTGGATAGCTGATGACCTGATAAGAGGGTTCTGAGAATTTTATAATGTTTTTATAGTAGTCTGAAATTAGCTTACTTTAGATGATATTTCTAGATAAGACTGCAAATTTTTCCCATGGGAAGAAGTTTGAATGACTCAAGAATTATTTTAATAGTGTTGTTTGTATACTGGGAATGCAGAGTGCTTGAGAGGTAAAATATAAACAATATCCCTTAATGTTTGGACCTCTTCAAATTTTATCTGGGCCTAATTTCATTTGAATTAGAACAAGCATATTGATTCTAAAAATACCAATGCCATATTTGAATAGTTGAAAATTCACGAGTGAATCTAATAGTAACTGCAGCTGGGGAACTGGGACCATAATTACAGAACATTCAAGATTTCTGGCTTTCCAGAGGAATTCAACAACAAAAAAAAAATCCTGTATTTTTGATAGCAGTGTTCATTTCACCTAGCTTCTAATAAAGCTGCTGGCAAAGGTAACTTTGGTTCTTCCTGGATGCCTTTACACTGTAATTCAAGAGAAGTCAATACATCTTCATTGTGCTGATTTTTCATTGTAGATTTCAAGTCTTTAGCTAGAGGAATTATAGGTAGTTAAGGAAGTTATCAGAGAATCACAGAATGGCTTGGTCTGGAAGGGACCTTAAAGATCATCTAGCTCCAATCACCCTACTGTGGACAGCGACACGTTCCACTAGACCATGTTGCTCAGAGTCCCGTCCAACCTGGCCTTGAACACTGCCAGGGATGGGGCATTCACAGCTTCTCTGGGCAACATGTTTCAGTGCCTCACTGCCCTCACAGTAAAGAATTTTTTTCTAATATCTAATCTAAACCTACTCTGTTTCAATTTGAATCCATTTGTCCTTGTCCTTTTAAAAAGTCTTGTAAATACGCCCTTGTAAAAAGTTCCTCTCCATCTTTCTTGTAGGCTCCCTTCAGGATCTGGGAGGCTGCAAATTTATATTTAAATTGTCAAAAAAATTCTTTCAGCTTCCTGCTCCTGCTGAATTCCACACTTTCTAAGAATATCACAAAGGAAGAACTTTCCTCTGTAGGACATGTCCTTATACCTACACTACCAACTGATTTCAAGGGCAGTCTTTTTAATGAATAATTTGAACTCAGAATTTGCCCAACAAAATTACTTTGAAACCAAATCTGAACAATCTACATAGTGCTCATTTTCTTTGTTGTTAGAGTTGTTGAACGAGTTGCAGATCTTTTGACAGAATACATAGTTCCCACTTTCTCTTCTTCTTCCACGGATGGAAATTTCCTTATAAAATTGCAGCGCTAGCTTTGTTAAGTGTTGTCCAGTTCTTAGGAGGCAATATGTCACTCTGGGCTTTAAGTGTTTATGTTTTTTATTATGGCAACTCAAATGCACATTACCAGTCTGCTTCTATTAGAAGCATTTTGCCGAAGACAGATGGGTCACTTAGAAGGAACAGATACTATCTCTGTTTCTTGGTGTCCTCAGGTGCTCGGGTTATTCACTTCATGTTTTCTAAAGAATGCTTTCAAATTGCTTCCAAAGGCTTAATGTGCTCACATTCAGAATCTTTCTGATTTTGTTTTTGATTTTTCTTTTCCTTCCCTCCACCCCTGCCCCACTTCATACTGGAAAGAAAATTCTCAGCAGTTGGTAAAAGATCCAGAGACTGAAGCAAAGCCGTCATTTTTTTTTTGGTTCTGATTAAATATAAACTCAAATTAGTTTTAATGAGCTTGTCTGATAAAACCATGCATTTTTCATTTAAGTTATGCCATGATTATATATAAAAGGTTGAACTAAAGGAAAGAAATAACATGAGTGATGCAATTTCAATGAGTCCTGCTTTCAATGTTTTTATTCATAAAACTTTTAAAGATATTGTGCTTTAAGGATTTTAATTAGTAGTGCGTTATTAATGTTCCAAAGGAATTTTATAATTTTATTAAAAAATAGAATTGTGCAAAGAACTCATAAGAAACACCTATGGGTGTCCCATACCCTTCCGAAATGTATACTTACAACTGTCTTTTGCACCATTCAGTTTTCTTAGAATTCACTCCACTCTGCTGCTAATTAGAAGCTTTCCTGCTGTTCCTTGTTCCCTTATTGCTCTTCATGAAGTTACTCTTCTCCTGACTTCTCATGTTTTTTTTTTTCTGATCTTTAGTTCCTATTTGCTTATTTCCTATTTGCTTATTATCATTGAAGAGCTTGTTGCCTGACTAACAGACAACTGTGGTTGCAAATCACATCTCTTCTGTAGTTTGTTCTTTTGGAATACCAGTCTCTTAACAAGGGAAGGAATTAAAGAGAGCTTCTTAATTGAAATAAATTGTTCCAGTATTCATTTGCACAAGATCCCGTAGAGAAAGCACCAGAGACTTCAATGCATAGGGCATGTATATAGTATTTGTCTTAGTCACAGCTAGAGTTTTGGGAAATTTATACATCTAAAACTAAAATTTACTTGGATTATATGGTCTGGTGCTGAGCTTCTTTAGAGGCTTGACTGATTTGTGACAAAGAAAGTTAACTTTATCTCTACCACTGGGACCTGCAAATAAATTCTTTAGCCAAGCTAAATCCCAGTGAGACAGGTACCCTTCTCTTAAACCTGGGAAACTTAGGTCATGGCAATCTTATTCTCTGCACTGTTGTCTACATCCAAAGCCTGTAGGGAAACCTGGCTGTCCTATATTTTAAACTTTTGACAGTAGCATTGTAGCTGTGTTGGTTTAAGCGTAGATAATGTAGAGTTTGTAGGGAGAACTGAAATTTTTTATTGTGCCAAGTTATACAGCTGAGAAAAAAGGTAGTGCTACAAGAATTTTTAATCCTTTGCCATAACAGAGGAACAGAGAATACTAAGGAATGACAAAATTGATCTGGGATTTTCTTCTTCTGGGAGGGAGGGAGGGAAGAAAGGAAAAGGACTTTTATCCTCTATTGTGTAACTAATATGTACAGAGGCTAAACAGCCCACTGATAATTTTGAATGGATGATTGTGAGGAATGTGTCTAACAGCTATTCCCGTAAAAACCTCCTGAAAAGAGCTACTTTGGAGAAAATCTGGAGAGTGTATCTTCACACAGGCAGGTAAAACTCTCCAGTGCATAGGACTGTTGTGTGCATCATTTTAGAGGGAAGCTAGGGGACAAGACAGGAAAAGTGAGAAAAGGGAGATAAAGAGTCCTAGGTCTTTTTGGAATTGGAGAAATTTTGGCTCAAGTTCAGACAAGTTAGATCTACTTTTCCAATATATTAATGTTCCAAAGTGTATAGCAGGAGATTTGCAAGCTTTGCATCAGTATTGCCTTAACTAGCCAAGAATTCTTTTAGTGATCAGTAATTACTTTCTTTTGACCTTTGTTTAAAGCCATTTTCCCAGTACATTTCTTTTTTTTTTTTTTTTTTCTCTGAAACTGTTTCAGGAATAACACTCAAAATTTTTTTCTAAAAATACACCTAAAAAAACGAATGAAAAATCTGTTTTGAAACAGTACCTGAAATAGGAAAGTAATTCTTCCCATTCTCTCACTGGCTTGAATATATTATTGAGCAAGTGAGGTACTTGAGAAATATAGTGCTATATTGAATGTGTTTGACTTTCCAAATCTTTTGGCTGCATTTATCTGCAATATACAACTAATTCTGAGATGCTGGGTATTTTGTACATTTTGTACATTTGATATTAGAGTATCAAAACCTCCTATTGAAGTGCAAAGGTTTATTTATAAAGCCTAAGTGATGAAGCATTTTATCAAAGTTTATGGGAGTGAAAAAACTAAGAGAAATTTAGATTTTATTTCTGCTATAAAAGAAAGAAAACTGTCAAGAGGAGTAGAAAACAGACATGCAGTATATTCTGTACAAGAATATTATAAAAGGTCTGATATTTTGATATGCTTTTCTTGTGATCTGTGCCTTGATCTCAAATAAAGATCAATCTACTAAAAGTAATAAATATGCTAAATTTGCATATCTGACTGAATATTCACAAGACATGCATTTAAAAGAGGTTCAGTTCCAAAGGTTTCACTGTGTGACTCTGTGAAGGCTACCTTTGCATTTCTGTGAATGTTTCTGAATTAAGCAGATAACACCTATTTCCAGCTTTCTAATTTGTCAGAGTAGAAGCTGTCAGAAAAGCAAAAACAAATTCTTAGCTACTCACATGGCCTGAAGCTATTATATAAAACTTCCAAATCTAAACACTGTGCCAAGATCAATCCTCTCAAAGAATAAAAAATTAGGTAATTTTGGGAATGATTTCTCTTATATTGAATTTGAGCTGTTTCACTGTTTCACTAGTTCATCTACAGTCTTTTACAAATTTACTTTGATGTCATTTAAAACAAGGCCAGAGTATCAAAGGCCACCATTCAAACTCATTAAAGCTGGCATGGCAGAACTAAAATGAAATCAGGGACCCATGTCTCTGAGCATAGGCTATTGGTGCACACCGCTGCTAACTGGAGTTTGTAAAGCTTTTGTATTTCCATAGAGTTTAAGGTCAAAGGGATTATTTCACCTAATTCAGTCTGTTTTATATCACAGGCCTTTATGGTTCATATTACCAGAGTCATGAGATCTTAATTAGACTAAAGCATTTTGTTCCTTAGAACACTGACACAGCAGAGACCACAGATATTTTGGTGCTATCAAGACATTTGTCATGGCAGGAAATTAGAGGGTGAGATATATATACAGGATTTCAGTATAAAAGTACAGGCTGGAGAGTTGATGCTAAACCTCCAAGTTATGTTTTACTTTGAAGACAGTTTTTCAGAGAAAATTTTTTCTGACACCAAAGTTAGTATGTGAATTAAGAAAAATCCATGAGTTTCATGACAACTTCAGATGTCTATTTATTCTCTCTGTGGCAATCAGAGTATATAGTTCCTAAACCACTACCTTTCGAGGGTATTAAGTGTAGTCAAAGAGTGTAAATATGTGAAAAGGACAGATCAGATACAAGAATTAAAAAAAACAAAACAAAACAAAACAAACTTCACTGCAGTAATTCATCCCTTTCAAACTGCATTTAGCTTTGGCTGATTTACTGTTCTTCAGACAGAAAAAGTCCTCCATTTCACCCAGGTAAAATTTAGGATCTATATGTAAAAGCTTCACCCAAGAAGATGACAGTGTTTAATTGTAATGCAGGAAACTGCCAGTAATTCCTGTCTTTAATATGAAGTGTCATAGACATATGAGACAGTCTGTCAACCTTCATCTTTTTAAACCCTAGAACTGGAAAGGATGAACAATAAGTCTCATCAGCCCACAAATTCCAAGGCAGCCCACGCTTTCGGGGAGATATAAAGATGATTTGTTTTTTTTTAAACAGCTCTAGCCAGATCTCAAAAAGGTTCTAGCCATGTTGGCCTTCAGAACCTAGACTCTTTCAGTTTAAGTATATATACATGTTAACAGAGCCATTTTCCTTTCCTCACCTGTGCTAAACATTAATTTATGAAAACTTCTGAATATCTTGCCTTCTGTTCACGCTGTAATTTTTGAATAGGTGTTGTCTGTAATTTTATGCCTTCTCTTAGATTGCAACTATTTCATAAGGTGATTGATTGTTAGAAAATTATGCAAAAGACCATATAAAAGATGTCTCTAGCTCATTGACATGTGACTGGGACAAAATCAAATATCTTATACTTAGGAATGATTATAAAAAGGCAAATAGCCTTTTTTTTTTTTTTTTTTTTTTTTTTCTGGACTACACTGCACAGTTTTAGCAATTTGGAGCTTAGAGAACTGAAGAATACATTTTTTCTAACAGTTTTTTGACATTTTCTTCCCTGAACTTGCCTAGTGCTTTTTTTGGACCTATATAAACATAAACTTAACCATCCACAAAAATCTTTAAGTTAAGAAGTATCTCACTTAATAACGATGGTGTTGAGAACCACTTCATTTTTTTGGGGACTTCTTAATAGTTTCATTTGATGCTTCTAGTTCTGAATCTGAAAGACATAGTAGTTGATGGCTCTTCAAATTCTCTTTTCCTCTCTGTTTTATACACCTCAAATTCCTTCCAGTCGTCTGGATAATTAGGTCATAATTACTTTACCTTCTAGAATTTTATTACATAGTAGTAGTTCCACTAATTTATAGGACATAGTTGTCAGGCTGATCTGTGTGTAATTCCCCATGATGACCTCATTTGTAAGTTGAATATATTAGGGTGGTGTTGACAGGACAATGCTGTCTTCTGAATGTTTTTAATTTTTCAGGATTTGTTCAAAAGTATCATTAGAGGTTCATCAGTCTCCTAAACTACTTCATTTAAGGCTCTTGGCTAAAGTTTTTCAAGCTGCTGGTTTGAAAATACTGTCTTTTAGTGACAGCTAGGTCTTCCTTTCCTTTTCATCAGAATCACTATCATGGATATTTGCTGTTTTGCTATTAGAGCTGTAGAACGGAAGTATCTGCTGAACATATTCTTTCAGAAATTCTACCAACTGCTTCCAATAGTTGATCTATAACGAGTCTGAGAATTTTCTTTGTTTCTATTGCTCAAAAACTGCTTTTCAGTGGAAAGATTCAGACCAGTTTCTAACAATCAAACCCTTTCAGGTCAAAGGTCTAAAATTCAAGCATCTAAATTCCCAAGTCACCTTTGCAAGTGTGGGTTAGGAACCAGACTGACTAAAATTTTGTACCTCAGGGGCAGGAGGCACATGATTTTAATTAGAACAGAAATTGTGATGTTCTTTTATAGCCATATGAAATCAGAAACTTTTTTCTTATGTTTTGTTTTTAACTTTTTCCTGTAAAGTATATTCTCAAGAACAGATTAAATTACAGCTAAAGACACACAGAGAAATAAGTATTTTGTGCTGAAATATCATAGAAATATACTATTTCTCTTTAGTCTTCTAAAACATACATGTAGAAGTTTTTGAAGACCTGATATAATTACACAACATTCTAGGTAAGAAAAAAGAAAACCCCTTTATCCATCAACAACATTCCTTAATTGACCTGGGATTCCTAGATGAAGGGATTGATCTTGCACAGCTATTCGTAACAATGCATGATAAATATGTTTAGATTTGACACAGAAAAATGACACTATAATTGACAGTTTACTTTTCTTTACATATTTTCCTAAGCTAGAAGATCAGTTTGACATCTCCAAAATTTGGGAGGGAAAAACAGATCTGTTTCTACTTCCAGTTATTTTTTATTCTGCTTAAACCTGCTTGAACTTGTCAGCTAAGACCATATTGTCCAGTTTTGATACGGTTCACTCTCTTTCATTGAAGTTACTTCTAATACACTTTGTCAAAATAAATTACTCTGCTAAGGTTATTGGAGGCATATCTCTCAGTTTATTGCAAACCTGGAAAATTGATTGTAGAGAAATATTCATGTAACTTATTTACCTCAAATTAATAATGTAAACAAAAGAGAGGACACTTCTATGGGCAAACAAATGTTGTCTCTTCATGGAAGTCTTTCTAAAATGGTAGTGGTACTGGGAATTCCAGAACAAAGACAGGCAGTCACCTGCAGTGTTGCTATTACTGGTCTTCTAGGCAGTAGTCTCAAGTGATTAGATTGAAGACTGTTTGTACTGGAGATAGAACTGATAAACTTAATGGTGTACAGGGCATGTGATGGCAGGATAGTGGAGGGCAAACAGACATGAATACAGGGAATAAGACATAAAACCTTTTCCTGAAGTAGCAGCTGCTTCTATTTCTCTCAATATATCCTACTGTTCTCTAAAATGTCCTCACTGTACTCACTCATAATAAGTAGACAGTTATACCATATAACTTTTTTCCTTAATTGTCCACTTGGAACTCACAGGTATGCCCTAGATCCCACACCGACCAGCGAAAGAAGCTGAGAAGCAGAGTTAATGATTTTGCCTTTCCAGAAAATGAACAAAGCATTTGCTTTTCCTCTATACATGCCCTTTTTACACTTTGAAGGATGAAAGATACATCCGATGGAAAGTCTGTGTGGAAAGTGAATTGTTTTGTAGATATAAACAGTGATTGCCACTCAGCTTTCAAAGAATCTGTGCTTGTATATATGTGTGTGTATGTGCATGTGGGTGTGTGCATGGAGGGAACAGACATGACCTTGAGAAGTTAATGGTAGATGGGGGATATTTTGAGGGTAGTGTATTTAAGTCAACAATGTCCTGACAGTTAACTGACAAAAATACAGAAGGGAAAAGGTGACTGATGTGGAAATCTAACAGGACCAGAGAGGAGACTGAAAGAAAGCTGTACAGGGAAAGAGGGAAAAGAACTAGGTAGGAAAATATGGCAAGATAAATACCAGAGTAATATAAAGAGAGAACAGAAATATTTAAAAATACAATGAAACCAAAGGGAACAAAGCAAAAAAAAATCAAGAAAAATATATAAAAAACCCTAAAACATGAAAGGACACATAAGACTTGAAAAAGAGTGAGAAAGCTTGAGACAAATATGTTTTCTCTATTCTAAAATGTTAACCAGGAACATATTAGTAAAAGAGAAATTAGAAGTCTCATATCTTATCTTGCCTGAGGCAACAATGGACCCCAGACTTAAATGATGAAGGAACATTATTCAGCAGAAATTGGTGTTCAGAAAGGGCTATGATTTCTTGTATTGTGAAAGAATGCAAGTGTCAGTAAAGAAATAAATATTTTTTCTGAGCTGCAAGATTGTGCATTAGTAAACACTTTGGTACCATTGCTCTTTTGGTTTATCTGCAGGACCTCCTGTTATATCAAGACACAAGTCATGCCTTTTTGGGATGTGCTGCTCTAAAGCAGAAAGCTGGGAGAAGCTGCAGTGGTTATGAATGATTGACGAAGGCCAGAGTAGAGATTTTTATTTTTTTTATTGCTTCTGATATTCATTATCCTTCACCAAGCTTGTCCTGACAGCTTTCCAGCTTCAGATCATAAAGATAAGGACACCATTGAAGACACAGCACTAACTTTGAGGTTCATAAGGTCTTCATACTTCTGAACTAATCATGGAAGCCCACTATCTTGTGCATGTGGAGCCCTTCTTCCCAGCTATGAACCACTGCATGAATAAGATGAGACAGCATTCCATATTGTCATAGTCTTTCAAATCAGTATTTTTTGAGGGGTGGGTGTGAGTTACAGATATGCATATGTACAAATGTGGCAAAACATAAGAGTCTATAAATCTTACCAGAAAAATTAAACAACAGGAGAAGCTAAGTGACAGGTATAGGTTTGCTATTTTTTGATCTCCAGGGAATGGAACATGACTTTACCTTGACAAATGCTATTTCAGGTTGTCAGCCTTCTACATATTCAAAGTCAATGTAATTTTATTCTTCCTTACAAAGTTACTCCTTTCAATAGTTGTGCTTTTTCTCTAATAGGAAAGAATGCATTAATTAACTGGAACAGCTTCTGTCCTTTGCTTTAGCCATGCTAGTTTTTTTGTGCTCAGTTATTTACTTAGGCTCTTTAACAAGGCAAGTGTACAGTCCTTTTCTGTGCCCATTTCTTTTTTGTTTATTTTCAGTGCAAACAGATACGTGTTAGTACAGTTTTGGGTAATTTAGCATGTACCAAATTACAGTATCCCCAGCTTTGTACAGCATTGCATCAATACAAAACAGTTGATTACTACCTATTGTCTTACCCAACACCAGAGTAATTATTACAGTAATGCATATTATTACCTTGATGTTGTTTATATCCAAGTAAAATAAGCTACAAAGCTGTAAATTGCAGCCCTGAATCAATACTGTATCTAGCAACTAAATTAAAAAAAAATAAATAAAAACAATGAATATGTTGAACATAAAGTAAAAGAATAAATTAATACTTTTTCTCTGCCTCAGTGTCCCAGAAAGCTGTATATAGTTGATAACATAACATACTACTGATTTGTTGCAGCTGCTTCTCTGATTTCTGTCAGAATGAAACTCACTCTGATTTTGTGCTCCACTCCCGTTTCTCTTTTGTACAGCTCCAAACCCCAGCATTACATTCTTTAGTAACATTTCTGTCAAATGTCTACAGTTTTCAAAAAAAATTACAGTAATTGTAAATTTATCATTTGTCTTTAAAAAAAAAAAAGAAACCTATGTACTCTGGCAATATAAAATTATCTTTTTCTTATTAAGCTATTCAGGTGTCAGTGCACTAGGACTGCAATCATTATAGATTATGGTTGATATGCAAAAGGATGTGAATATAGCTATAGTATTTTCTTCATTTTCAGAGCTAAGACACATTAAAAATGCATTAAAATAGTTACTTACTTTCAGTTTTCTTTTTAAATCAATGATCTTTAACAGAAATTCTTTGAGGGCCTGGAGATTCAGGTTTGTCTGGGTCAATGGGCACCCAGAGGTTCTGAGGATTACATCTGTGTTTAAAAATCTTCTGTGTTTTGAACCTTTATTTTTGAAAAATTTATCAGAGAGTTTAGGCAAAATCTGGGAAGTCTTCACCTTTCCTCTCTTAGGTTCCTAAGCAAAATCAGAAATATATGAGTTTTCATTCTGAATAGCTGTATTTCAGATACATGGAAATAACATTAACTCACAGTCTAACTACTTGTGTTAGCTTTTGTTTGCCTAAGACTGAGATTGGGTTTTGCTGGATGTCAATAGAATATTTTAGAGATCATGACATTGGTATGCTTTGATATTTGTTATCCAAAATTAAATGGTTATTGTGGGAAGATGGCTGGGGGCAAATATTAGAGAAAACTAGAAAGTCATATTAACATCCTAACAGAAGTTATGATGTTATGGAAATTCTAGGGTAAAATGCAGCTGCTGCTTCCTGGATTGAACACAATTGGCATGCTCCATGATGATTCCCCATACGACAATAAATACCTGCAAAGATAGGTGGCACAGAGGGTGGAGTGGAGTGGAGACATCACAGCCAGGCTCTGTAGAAATCTCTGCAGGGAAGGGAATTGGATGGTACTTTGCAGCTAATAAACCACATAAAATCCATCAACCAAGGGAAATGGGGGAAAATGTACCATTGCTGAGCCAAAAACAGTGGCAAAATCTCTCTCCTTGGATGAACTTGGTTCATAAAGGCTTAATTGTGATATTAACACACACTTCCATCCCAAAGTTGCCCACTTTCAAGGTATGACCACCTCCACTGGGCATACACTCTACCTTTTTTGACTGTATCTTTAAAAGTGAAGCAAGAAAATTTTGTAACAATCAGTAATATGACTAGAGTCACTCAAGCTCTGCCTAAACATAAAAGTAAGTCAAAAATGGGCAAAAAGTGAGGGAAGACTCAATTGTAACTGCTGGGATCAGTGTATGGCCTGAGCCTGTCTTCTCCTCCTAATGGGACACCTGTTGGGTATGAACTGTACTCTACCTGCGCTGAATACTTTTCCTGGGATTAGAGCTTGTCTGTGTATTGCTTTAAATATGTTTTTTTCAGTCAGATACTGTCACTTGCAACCTTCAAATCTTAATCTGTCACAATTTTATATTAATAAAGAGTGTTATTCTCCAAACTGTTAGAGTGAGACCTTCACAGGTGTGAGCAGTAGCCGGCAGCAGGTAACACACTCAAATAAATTAGGGAGACCTACTGAGGTGTCTCCCATAAGCTTTAGGTTCAGTCCCCTGAAAAGGGCAATCAAACCACCTTCCAATTCAGTGGGACTGTTTGGTGGAGGATCCCCATAACTGGGTGCTGACAGACTAGTCCATCACAAGGGTCTCGGCTTTCCTGGGGCACTGACAGACAAATAAATAGCTGAGCATTGAGGAAATCTCCCCTTTTCACATGACAGTTATTAACAAAAGGTTAAGGAAAACACATAGAAATATTTGCTTATAATACATGAAAATAGTCAACTCCATTACTAAGATCTATCCAGGTTTACACACAAGCTATATGAGCAGATCCTATTTAATATCCATATTTAAAACTAAAATAAATATGGTGCAGATTATTTTATTTCCTGCCAGTGATGGTGGTAGTTATTTTTTATTTCCTACCATGTGGCAGTCACAGAAGAGAACCTTAAGAATGTACTTTTTTTTTTTTTTTTCCCCACACTACCTTATTTCAAGGGTTATCTGCCTGATTTCATTTTTATTTAAAATTTCTTCATATGTTTTTTCTTTCCCCCAGTGCTGGTGTGTTTGAACTATGTGGGAAAGCAACTTGAAAGCTACAAGATCAGAAAAATAAAAGTCAAAGATAAAGGAATGATAGGAGTCTTGGTATCACTTGTTATAGAAGGAAAAGAGAAAACAGAACAAAAATGAAAAGGATTTTTGAAGCTGTGCTTTTTGTTTACATTTTGGTGAGACAGTAGTAGCAATATGATTCTTGTTGCCATTAACCTGATTTAATATAAATTCTATCCCTTGGAGCCTATCACTGCTAAAGCAGGGAATTTTTTCAGTGACTTTAGGTATATAAAGTTGATTGGATTCGGTATTTATTTTTAAGCATAACACCAACAGTGAAAAATCAGGTAGCATTTAGAACTCAAAATTTAAATCTTGGTTGCCCACCTTTCTCAAAACATATTTATGCACATAATTCTGATGAATATTTATCTTTTTATTTTTTAGCATATTTTCTGGATGATCCTGTATTTATTCCCTGTCTTTCTCTCTTTGCTTTCTTGTTCATATTGATGTCTCTGTTTTTATTTCTTGAGCATTTAGATAATTGAGCTTTTTTCTTACTGTTCTACTTTTGCATTTATAATCAGGCTCAGCTGACCAAACTCTTCTAAAATTCACAAAAACTTGTCAAAATTGCTTATCAACTTTACATGGCTGAAGGTTTTATATCAGAGTAGACTTCATACATGTTAGAATGTTTTTTTAATATGTATCACAAACCATCTATTAGAAAGTCAGTAGTAATATAAATCTTCTGCATCATACTGCTAGGTTTCTTTTCCAAATCCACTATAAACAAGAAAACACAAAAAAGATCATAGTCCATTCCAATAAACGTGCTTCCTAAAATGCAAAACAATGCTATTAAACTTCATAGTCTCCTTCCAAGGCTGACCTCTATGAACTTTTGTACACTATGTGGTAGGACTATTGAACTTTCTCTCTTCCTGATGCCAAAATGTAAAACAAATTAATAATTGAAATCTCATTAATAAGTTTAATTTCATTGTTGGAAGTGGAAACTAACACATGGACAGAAAAGTTTTAGTCATGCTTCATAACGGATAGACTTAACCTTTTTAGTTGCTTCATATGTAAAGAGTGCAAACTTGGAAAATTAGATAATATTCCTTTCTTATGTGTTGCTGAACCCTGAAGAAAAAATACTACCCAATGTGGAATCTTGCTTATGTTTATGCCTTCCCTCCTCCCCACCCCCCATCTTCTTAATAAGGGTAATTATCATTTTAGTGGAATGACCACATTAATTTTCTAAGGAATTAATCTTAGGTACACATCTACATATTACTCAATAAAAATACATTTAAAACAATCACTCAGGAGCCAAGAAAAAATATCAAATGTGTCCATGCTTCGCTCTGTATTTAAGAAAGCAACAGGGGTTTTTTTGGTGTAAGTCAAAATGTCAAAACAAAGTATCGAATACTCCAATGTGGTAGGAGAAAGTAACAATCAAAATTCTGGACATTTTAAAACATTGGCAACGAATTTCAGAAACTGGTTAGAACCTCACTGTGTACTTTAAGCAGGGGTATAATATAATTGTATAATTGTCCTCTTTACTCAAAATGAGAAGCAGCTAATCAAAGCTCAAACTTATGTCTTTAATCAACTGAGGATTTGTGTGTGAAATGCTCATTTACTGTCATTGTTTTTCAGTATGAAATATAAACACAGAGAAGGAGCTAGAAGGTGGAGAGTGAGGACGAGCTGGTCTGGTTTCAGAATGAGCTCTTTGAAATTCAGGCCCTTTGTTCTGGGAAGATTAGAAAAGCTTGCATATGCATTTTAGGTGGTTAGGAGAGTCATTTTCCATACTACATTTAGAGTCCTGATGTTGCATGACTTGCATAAATACTAGACAATCCCTTTACTGCAAAGTGAAGCACTCTCATTCCTTAAAGTGTTTGAGGAACAGAATCTTACAGATGCCACGAAAACAAGAGAAGCTTTGAAAACAATCCCATGGTTAAACAATAACCATGGACTGTCCACCTTTTAGCAGAATCGTGGCAATTCTGCTTTATCTCTGTTCTTAAATCAAAATGTTCTGAAAACATTGAGTCAACTTTTAAATGGTTCCTCAATTCTTGGTCTTCAGCAGATTGTTTACTTATCTATTACACTAACCTTTTTATTAGGTGTGTTCTATATGCTGGGATCAGGGTTGTAGGAAACTATATGAATAGAGCTCAGGGTAGTAATGATGAAAGAGATATAGTTGCTGCTGCTGGAACCTTCATGGTTTCCCAGCAGGAGACTTCAATTCTGCTTGGGGTTGTTTATTTATGTGCAGTACGTGGCAGAATTCTGGGTATAGCAATGAGAAGTGGAACAAAAAGTGGCTGCCAAAGAGGAAAACCCCTTCTGCACTAAAGCAGCCTCATGTGTGATATTTTGTCTGTTTAGAGTCATCCCTGTGGTCTGTACTAATGGCATCATTGCCCAGGAGATCATTATCTGATGATTGCATCCCATCATGGATTGCTCTCAGTGACCTGAGTGCTGTTGGAAAATATTATTTTTGTAACACCTGCTACATTCCTGTCTCCTGTTAGAGATTTAATCTCTCTTTTGGCCTGATGCTTTGCTACATTTCCTACAGTCTGTTCTCTTCTGTAACAAAGCCAGTTTGGTTTCCCTTGTTATAGTAGCACATGCCTACTGCTCCTATCAACATTGTCTTGCTCATCATCTCTTATATCAGTGTTACCTGATGTGATGTCATCTTTGCTGCTAGCATATAAATTACGTTGTTGATTCTGTATGGTTTCTTGCACTCTGAATTGAGTTATAGCTTTACAAGCAGGGAATCAGCTCTAAGAGAAGCCTCTGACAACTTGCCATTCCTGGAACCCATGACTGTCTTGTATTAATTCATCTTATGATACTCACTATTTCCATGTTCAGCAAGAGTATGACCTACTGTATTAACATCATCTACTGGTTTCATTACATCTGTCAATATTTTTCTGAAGGGACTTGCTCATAGATACTTCCTCTTACTACACATTTTTTTTTCATTTCTGTTTTTCCCTCTGTTTCACTGTCATTGCTATGGGAACTGCCTGTTTACATTTTATTGTGTTGGGCAGGTTGTTATATTTGCATCAAAATATAGCTGAGATAAAAATTTCCATTTTCAAAACAGAATTTTAAACCCAGTATATTTGTATGTTTTTATATACGCCATATACTTATAACAAAGTCGTAGGGCTGGATTTGCATATAGCTTGTATTAAACTTCCTAAGCCTCCTGGAGGCTTTCCCAGTACTTTCTTAAAAAAAAAACTTCAATTTTTTTCATAATTAGAAACGTATTTGAAATGTATTAAAATAGTGTTAAGGTAGTATATGCTTTATTTCATGGTCTCATTCTAGCTAGCCTCGATTTTCTTTATCCATATTTTTGAAGGATTAGTCATTCTTATCCACTGAGGTGAGGTTTTTTCTAACGTTTCACATTAAAAGTGTGAAAAATTATACAGTTGGATGCTATTCTTTTTGTCCAAAAAAGCTACATAAAGAAGGCCCCATTTTGAAAACTTTCAGCTTCTGAAATGTAAGAAGAAACAGAATTTTAAAAAGAGTCAACATCTAAAGACTAATTTTCATCTATCTGAATCTTAAAGTAAAACACAGTCTTAAGAAAAGCATCTTAGATGAACAGTGCACCTTAAATTGCAAACTGAGAACTCATGTTATAAAGCCCTTTAATTTTCAGAACTGTATGACAAAATTACTGTGAACTTTTATGCAGGTTTCCCTTGATGCCTAAAGGTTTGGTGTGTATTTTTTAGGTTTGGTCTGTATTTTGTACATTTTTAGAGCTTTAGAAGTATAGGTTTTCTTGCTCACATATTAAGTGGTGTTAGAAGTTACTAAAGGGACTTTCTC
>JAWWEE010000122.1:7232351-7257535 GCA_035221455.1 Xenops minutus
ACAAGGAAACCATTTTACAACACAGTAAAAGCTTCAGTTTTTAAGACACCTTAGCTAGTTTTAAACCTATCACAACACCCTATAGGTAAAAGAACTCTTCTCTACTTTACCCACATAAAGTTGTTTGGAAAGTTTTTTCCCCCCTCCTTAAGGCAACATAACAAAAAAAAAAAAAAGGATGACTGGTTCAGTTCTACCCTCTTGAATCTGAATAAAAATCTGAAGCCATCTAAAGTATTAAAATAGACAGAAGTCCAAAATAAAACTTGTAAAGTAAATAGCACTAAGATAAATCTAAAAAATTCAGATTAGAAATACTGAAATACAGCACTGACGTAAAATGAACATTTCAGCCTCAAAACAGCACTGCTTAAAAAGTATTAAAGCTGTATGTTTCAGGAAAGTTCTGTTTTAGAAGTGAGAAGATTTTGAAAAAGTCTCCTAAAACTTCAGTTTTGAATGTGTAGATTTTTCTTGTAAAAGATATTCAAACCTGACAATAATCAAGTAACAAACTTCAAACTATAAATCAAATAAGGACCCAAGTCAAAGTTATTTCACCACTGGAAGAAAAAAAAAAGCTTCATCACAGGGCTTGCGACTTCCTTTGTAGTTCCTTGACTATCCAGTTCACAGCATAATTTAGAGTTGTCAATCAATAGATAAATCCCCAACCACAGTTTTAACATTTGGGGGAAGTAATTTAGCTTGTAAGAGCTATGTGTGTGTATTTTTTAAGTCCTGGTGTTTTGCTTTAGAAGTTAGCGCCCTCTAACAGCAATTACTGTATTCATTTAAATATTGTCCAAGTTGTATAAAAATATTTGGTACCCTAAAAAACAAGAACTGACAGAAAATGTCAAATTACTGAAGGAATCCCACTACATTGTTAGCTATGGAAAAAGCAGAAGTGTTTTTTGCACTAGTTACATTAAAATTTTAATTTATCTGTAAGACAGTATAACAGTTGGAGAGAAAACAAAAGGCATCCCCTAACAAAAAGCAAGCTTATTTAGAATAAGTGAATTTCCATCCAATCTCACTAACGGGTATTCTCAACATTTCATTTTGAAATATTTATTGCAATTTTTAAAGGTGCATTGGTAAAGATCCGTTCTCCACATTACTTCCCTAATGCTCACGCTTTAATTGAGTTTATCCATCAATGTCATATATTGTTTGGAGAATGGATGCAGGGCTAGAACTGTTAGCACTGCACATGGAAAGGACTTTGATTTAATTAACAATAGCATCTCTGTAGAAAAGTTAAAGGCTATATTAATTCTGTTCTAATAAATTGGATTCAGGTTTTTTGTTTGGACAGAGTGGTGACTGATGTTCAGGTGTATTTCTGAGAAGTGCCAGAACATGAAACAGTGATAGGTTGCAGAATAGCAGTAACTTCAAACCATTTAAAAAATAAATTATTGCTTCACCTTATTAGAAATGTACCATAGCACTACTCTACAAACCCATCTGAAAAATGCTATTGCTTCCTTATTCTGTGTGCTTTTTTCACCTGCCAGGATGAAAATTTAGTTTCAACAACAGTGAAAAAAATGGTGTTGAGTTTCATCTTGAATGTGTAAGACATTCCTTGTTGGTTTTGCCTTGGCAGTCAACTCACTGAAAAGGCTAACTTAAGGTAATTACTCACATGAGGTAATATTCAAAGCAGACCAAGACAGTCTGAATGTGTGTTGATATTGGCAAATGAGTCTCATTCCAGTTCATGGGTTTCCATACATCTTAATTTGTTTTGTATGTTGTAAACTGCACTGAACAACTTAAACCAATAGACAAATACATTTGTTTTTTAAAAAAATAACATTCTGATTCATGTATGAAGACCAGAGTTGAGTCTTGACCATGAAATAGAGAGAAGACAATGATCACTTAAATTCTCCCTAAATGCAGTTAAACACCAGCACCGGCAGAACTGCATTCCGATATCTGATTAAGGTACGGAATGCAGCATTAAATGGGTACTTGATGGAAATTATCCTCTACTTTTTATAGTAGCTTCTAATTTGCTGTGTCAGAGGCAGTAACACATCACACGTAGAAGTAACAGTGGTTGTTCTCATTTTAATCCAGAAATCATACATTTTAATGTCAAACAACAAAGAGTGAGAACCTTGCAGAAAGAGAAATGGAACATACTGTTTCTGAACTGGAAATACACTAATCAGTACCAAAAGGGAGGACTGGTGATACTAAACAGAACAGGGGACCTGAGAAAAGACCAAGGACCACTGATAAATGCTTCAGCAACAGGTGATAGAAGACTGTAAAGTACTGATTCTACTTTTTATCTTCCTAGGCTATGTGAGCAAGTAAATAAAAAGCAGAACAGCATCAAAAACAAGACTGTTCAAATGCGGAGGAGAAAGATCAAAGTAATCCTTTATGTGTTTTATCATTGTTTCCTGCTGGTAGGTAGTGTGAAGTGGAAACATAATAGGAAAGTGTGAAAGCAAAACAAAAGTTACTCATTTTGTATCAGAAGAAAATACATAATATCTAATTAGAGCATCTAACAATACACCAGCTTAAGTTTAAAGAAAAAAAAAAAGATGTTGCTATTACACACAGAAGCTGAATATAACAATTAGGAATTCTACAGTATTTTAGAATACTTCAGGTTGAATCTTCTGTGTGGGGCTTGTTTAGCTTTGCTGTGGTTTTGTTTTCTTTCTTGTTGAAAGAAAAAGAATATGTCATAAGCTGTCACCATTAATAAACAAGGACGATTAGATGTCTCCAATTAAGGATGATAACATTTCACCTAGCACAGAAACATTATTTGAATTGAGTAATCCTATGAATAATCCTCCAATGTGGCTGAGGCACTGCTTGATTCAAAGTAGCTGCAATGAAGTAACAAGCACTGCGTAAGAATTATAGCTTTATGTCAAAGTAAAACCAGTTCAATCTCCAGAAAAAAAAATTGAGTAACTTCTATACTACTTTTAGCTACCATCAATGGTTAATGTCTCAAGAAGTATATCATAGAAGGTTCTTGATGTCCTATATATACAAATGTAATAACAGGACAGAAATTATCATGACCAAATTGCAAATATCCCTTACTGTCAAAGTTTGTTTACCTTTGTGTTTGTCTGCACAAATCTCCAAACTTTTTGAAGATTTTCCATGCAGCATTCCTTCTGATACAAAAAAGAAATATAAGAGCATCAGAAATATTTACCTTTTTAACAAAATTCTGTAATTCAGGAAGAAAGAAAGGATTAAAATCAGTAATACAACTTTAGGGAATATTTTCAAGTAATGTATATTCTCAAAAGTCCTTAAAGAGGCTATAGCCATTAACATCAACCAGAAATCTTCCTTGTTCACATCTTTGTAGTTCAGTCATTTTCAACTTTTAAAAATCCAGTCTACCAAATTTTCCAGGGAAGATGCAGCTTCCTTCAAAAACGTTTCACATGCAGAGTGTTGTAGAACATATATTAATTTTTCTCCTGCTTTTCCTAATTCATAGTTTTCATGGGAACAATTGCAGATTCTCAGCCTATGAATTACTAATAGATCAACGAACTCCAGTGTCCTAGTTATAAGTCCATTGTGCAAGAGATCTCTGATAAGCAGTCTATAGGCACTGTTTGGAAAACTTTTATTTCAATTAATTCCTTTATTACCTTCTTGACTCTGGACTGTAGATGCTTTAAAGTTTTGTTATTCTTTTTAGTTCACAGTTTTCACACAAAAGTCAGTTAGAAAGAAATAGCTGTTAGAAGATTCAAATAATTATTTTTCTTAATGAAAAACTGAGTGAGAATGAAACAAAAGAAGAGGTTGCCCAGAGAAGGTGTGGAATCTCCATCCTTACAGATATTCAAAACCCCATTACACATGAGCATAAAGAACCTGTTCCAACCAGATCTACTTTGAGCTGGAGATTGGTGCACCTGATTTCTGGAAGTCCTTTCTAACCCACAGGATGCTGTGACTGAGTGAGAGGTGACACTATAGAAGTGTGTTAGACAACACTGGACATTCAGCAACTGTTCATGTTTTAATCATAATTTTCTAGTGATCTTTAATCTTTCACAGCTTTTCACATTGTAATATTTGTGTGGCCCCATTGTTATACTTTTATAAATTCACCCAACCCAAATTTTCTCCAGAGCAACAGCCAGGTTGCTTTTCTGGACTAGATTTGTTTTAAGTAACTCCTATGTCTATTACTGTCCAGGACTAAAATTCAATGTCAGGTCACAGACCTAGCAAACTAGCAGTAGGTAGATAATCATCCAGTTACTGGAAATAGTGGGAATTCTAACAGATAAGCGTAGCTGCCCAGAAAGCAAAGTGTGTTTCCCTGAGAGCTGCTTTTGGTTTCAATCTTTCTAGTTCTGCTCGGATTGTTAAGGTAGCATGGAAGGACTTGATATAGCTCTCAGAAACATCCAGGAAACAGGAAAGGAAGTTAATGCAATGCCAGTGAAGCTTGTGAATATATCACTCTAAGCTCAAAACTATATAAATTTAATACACATAATGCACTACATTCATTTACACCCGTATCAATCTTGTTTACAGTTTAGACATGGAAGCCAAACGATAGCACCTGCTTGACTTTCACCATTAATTTTAGAATTTTTTAGGTTTGCATATTTCTTTATTTGGCATTCTGTGGGGGTTTTTTATTTTATTTTTTTTATTTATTTGCATGCAACTGTGTAATAATGAGGTGGGTCATTTTACCACTAAAGAAACAGTGTGAATTAAGTTTGACTCAGAACTGAGCATTCATGGACAACCACTGGTGGTCATTGCTTCTTCTGGGCAGAGAAGAACTGTTTGAAGCTCAACAAAATAAAATTCAGGGCCCTGCGCAAGGGGAAGGATTACCCCATGCACCAGTACAGGCTGGAAAGCAGCTCTGCAGAGGACAACAAGCTGCGCATGAGACAGCAGTGTGCTCTTGTGGCCAAGAAACTCAAGAGTGCATTAGGAACAGCATTGCCAGCAGGCTGAGGGAGGTAATCCTGACCCTCCATTCAGCCCCAGTGAGGCTGCATCTGGAGTTCTGTGTCCAGTTCTGGGATCCTCACTACAAGAGAGACATGGAGTTCCTGGAGCAGGGTCTAGTGGAAGGCAATGAAGAAGATTAAGGGACTGGAGCATCTCTCTTACAAGGTGAGTCTGCACAAATTGGGCCTACTGACACTCGAGGAGACACAGCTGAGAGGGGGCCTCATTAATGTCTATACATAGCTGAAGTGAGGGTGTCAAGAGGATGGATCCAGGTTCTTTCTTCTTGGTGGCACTAAGCAGCAGGACAAGAGGTTACAAGCAGAAACTGATGCAAAGAAGTCCCACCTAAACATGAGAAATAACTACTTTTACACAGTGACTGTGCAATGGAACAGATTGCACAGAGAGGTTGTGAACACTACGTCACTAAAGATATTCAAGAACTGTCTGGACACAATCCTGTGCCAGGTGGTCTAGGATGCTCCTCCTTGAGAAGGGAGGTTGGACAAGATGATCCACTGTGATCCATTCCAACCTCACCCTTCCATGATTTTCCATAATTTCTGGGATTGGTTCTTTTTTTTTTTCCCCACTAAATGTACCCTAGATCAAGTAAGTCACACAAGCTAATTAAAATCACTCATTTAAAGTTGTGTAAATTGGGTCCTTTATTTTTGGAATGCAATGCCATGCTCTTTACATTATCTGAATTTCTCTTGTTTCTAAATACATAGCTTTGCATTTTCTCAGTGACAGTTATGTACCTTATTGTTTACCATTGCATCAGTCTTAGTTTCATGTGTAAACAATATCACAATTATTTTTATTTTTTTTTTCTGAAACGATGAATGGTGTGGTGCTGTTTCCCAGACAAATTCAAATAATTTTTTTCTCTAAATATTAAAGCTAATAATGAAATATTCAGATGCTCCAATTCTCACCTAACAGAAATTTTGTAATGCTGTTATTTTGATTGAGATGTCTTCTGTTTATAGGGCACCAAAAGCCCATCAATTGTACACCTTCCATTCATGAGTCTCAATATTGTTCTGCTGTCAGCAAGTAGTACAGTTTGAAATCCTAACGTATCTATCTATAGTAGATAGTCTGCCTAAAAAACATAACAGCTTATCAGCTTGCTGAATTAGATCAAGCAGTGCTATATAAAGTCCCATGTGGAGACCAGTGTGGTTCCACTTGACAGAGTTTTTTATTTTCTTACTGTTCACCCAAAAAAGTAGAAAATTTTACATGAACTAATTGTGGTAAAGGTTAAGACTGGAAAGTAAGGAACTCCAAAAGGAGTAGGAAATAAAGGTGTATACTGTGCAACACATCTGTCCTAGTTCAGCTGGTGGGACCAGTTATCACTGTGTGGGGGTGATCAAAGCTATGTATTCTACCCCCCTCTATTCATTTCCCAAGAACAATGGACCATTTGCAGCAGCGGCCCAGGGAGTCGTTAGCACCTCCACACCCAGCCGGAGGGGGTGTGGCTGCTAATGGGCCATCCACGGTTCAACAGTACCCCATGACTCACAGAGTTAATCACCCATTGTGTGAGTCCCCGCCCTGGGGGAGAGACTGGGTGCCCCCTGAGGATACATAAGCGGGGGTAAGAAGACCTCAGGTATGACTTGTTGGATCAAGAGGAGCAGCAGGACCTTGATAGGAGGAGACTACTGCTCTTGACCAGACCACAGCCATCATCTGCACTAACAGGTTCTTCACTTCCTTTTGCTTTTTCCCTTGGGGGAATCACGCGGGTCTCAGCACAAGGGCTAACAAACCCCTTTGGGCTTGTGCCCTGGGACACTGGGTTATACTGCTGAGTTTTGGTGAGTTGAAAGCAGTTTTCTCTTTGTGTCAGTGTATTTATTGTAATATCTTCCATTAAATTGTAACTCTGACTTATAATCTCTCTTGTGGTGTGTCCATTTCTCCTCCTGGTTTACCTTTAAACCAGCACATTAAGCAAAACCAAAACTGAAGTAGCCTGTTCGGCCCTGGCTTTTTCATATGGCTTATGAAATACGCATGTTTTTACAAAACATGCTCACACTATATTTGTTTCACATAATCGTGGAGTTGTGCAGTGTGAACAAGAGAGCTGAGCGACTCAATACATCAACAAGAACAGGCAGATTTCTTTCTGTTTGGAAGGTCCCAGTATTGTCCATATAAGTAAAATAGTGGTCTATGGTCCTAGTATAGAACTCACAATTAGGAGAAATCCAATAGTGCCCTGATAAGCATGTGCGAAATAATCTGTGAAATTCTGTGAAGTCTTGCTGAACACATGCAAGGCATGGACATCCCACTGGCTTATACAGTGCTTGAGTTTATATGGGTTTTCACGTGTGTAGAAGAAGATATACTTTTCTGTTTCTATGAAGACTAATTTATCTCTTAATTTCACAGTACTACTTCATAGCTGTGGATTGCTATTAAAAGAAAATACAGGATCTGAATCCTTTGAGTGAGTACAGTTTACAATGGGAGCTTCTACAATGCATAGAGGAGAGCAACATACCCTGCAGCCTGTCCTGGTTGTCTGGAAATCCTCTCCCACAGTCTTTTCATACAGATGAAGCCTTGTCTTACTGCCTTGTCAGCAGTAAGCGTGGCTGTGAATAGGTAAGAGTTCTTACTAAAATTTATTAAACACCCCTTAGACCTTCTAAAACAATTTGAAAGCCCAGCATTTTTTTTCAAGGAATACTTATCTCCTGGATAAACAATATGCAACATGGAATGTTTGCTGAAAGGATAACAGTATTGACTTTAGAAAATACAACAATATGTATCAGTTTTTGAGTGATATTTTGTCCAATTTTCCCTGCTCCTTAGAATAAAAATCCAGGGAAGTCCCTTTTTTTTGCAGCTAACTTTTCTATTTCAGTTTCTGCCAACAAAACATCTCTTCAGGGTTACCTATCTGTGTGACAGATGTCCTAGTTTTTCATTCAAATCTGATTTTTGGGTGATTTCTCTATTAAGCTTTGTGAATATTCATGAAAACGTTCTGATGTACCTAGAGTTGACTTAACTGGGCAATGAAACAATTGTTGTTAAAACTTACATAAAATGGGAACAAAAAGAGGAGAATAAAACAAAAGAACCCCCCCAAACAAACAAACGAACAAAAAAACACCAACCATCTTTTTACAAATACTTGATTTGGAATAATTTTGGGCTGAAAGAATCTCTCATGGAAATGAGATCATGGCAATTATAGGATGTTATTATTATATATTTAAAAATCAGTCATAACGGTTTTGAAAGTGTGTCTGAAGATGACTGTGCTTTCAGTCTGAAAACAGTTTCTTTACTTAATTCTTTCCTTGGTGTGTATACAGCTTACATGTTCTTAGTGTTGCTAGATGTCTTTCTTGTCTGAGTCTGAAATTACCAATAAGACTCTGGACAAAGAGTCAACGAAGTCTCAATATCTTTAAGAACAGCTAACATGAAGTACATCTGCTGTATTCCCTTGTATTTCCGTATTCAGGAAGTTGTCCCTATTGCTTGTTTTAATGAGTGCTCTGATGATTGAACTTTTTTTTTGTAGTTGTTGTAGTCAGACACAATGGCAGGGCTAGATTTTGGATTTTCAAACTTTGAACAAATGCAAACCAAACTCAGTTCAAATTACCTTAAACTACATATCTTGCAGAGTTCTGATGAAGTGGCTTAGAAAGAAGATGCAAAGAAAAAGAGGGAGCAAAGAAGAACAAGAAAGAAGCAAATTTAATTTATTTTTCTTATGCTAACTGATAAAATTCAGAGTCTTAGCTTTATCATGTCTTCCAGTTTGGCCGAGCTATGATATTAAGACCTGAAGCTCTAGAGCCATGAGGTACATAAAAGCTATTATTTCATCTCCTATTTAAATTCCCTTCTTCTCTGTATATCGTCAATCCTTCTCTAAACCTATTCATACTTTCAGACTTGGTAACAACATTTAAAGTTACTGTCTTTTGACTACATGGCTGAGACTAGCAGGATCTGAATAAGAACCAGAAACATGGTTTTAATTTTGTTTATGTAAATAGTTTTGCTTTTAAAGATAGCTTGTGATACCCTACATCATTCTCCCCATCTCCCCAGTTAGCAGTCTGCCCCTGCAGATTTGCCAGTTGTTGCCAAGTTAAATCTATGCCAGGGTTAGTGGCCATACACCCTTTAACTACCAATCGTGTTAAGAACTCCAGGAACTTTAAAAAAAGGAGTCTGTCAGAGTTATTTTCCCTTTCCTAGTTAAATCTTTGATTCAGCTCAGCAATCACAGAGACACTGCTCTCTCTGCCTGCTTGATTTGGTTTCTCTTTATAAATAGATTTATCCCTCTGAAGAGTTTCATTTAGAAGGGACATTAACCACTATCAGAAACTGAAGAGACTGGGGAAACAAAGCTTTGGAGGGAGACTAAAATAAATGAAATTAACTATGTCGATTTCATTTTGTTTTCATTATTCCAAAGTAAGATAGCATTGTGGATAATTTTTTAAATGAAAAGACAATGAAATCCAAATTATCGAAGCGTTCAGAGTCACTCTTTCTGATGAATTTTCAGTGTCTTTACTCCCTGAGTACTGACTTGCTATTACTCATACCTCTGTTAGTTATGTTATCCCAAAATATTAATGTGAGACTAACAGTTCACATAGTCTGTATTGTAAGAATAAAAAGATGCTCAGTAAGAATAGTTATGTTTTGGAGCTGATGTTGAGTATTCTCCTTTGATTCACAGATCATCTAGAACTTGAATTTGGAAAGATTCTTCATCCGGTGGGTAAGATTTCACCTGAATTGGTTTCTAGCAGAAGTTCCTGCATCTAATTTCTGGTTCTCATCTCTTTCCTTTCCATCAGAGAAGGAGATAACATATCTGTGTATCTAGAGATACTAGTATATATCTGACCTTTATATCTTCTGACAAATGGTTAGAATCTAAATTGCTTGGTGGGTGGAGTGCTTCAACTCTTCCTTGTGAGAGCTGGTATTTCTTTTTTTTATTTGAACTGTCACTTAAACCAGTGCTGTTTCTGAAGTTCTGTTCATTATGTAACAGTATTAAAGAGCATCTTGCTCAATATAATATAGGATAAACCTGCCTAAACAATATATAACTCCCTTTTGTGGTATATTTGAGGGAAAGAAATATCAAACTCCTTTATTCTAAATTTGTGGGACAACCACAGGAGCTAGGTATATGTCAGGTACAGCTTAGAACAAATTCAGTTTTTTTACAGTAAGGTTCTTGTAATCTCTAGCAATATTTTCATCTTAGCCTGATGTCTTTCTCTCCCATAAGGTCTCCAGTTACAGTACACACCAAATATTTAAATAAAACTATCTTCATATTCTTAGTTCCACCTGTGTGTATATGTATGTATATGTATGTATACATAAATGGAAAAAAAAGTCAAAACTCTTCAGGACTGAGGACTATATCTCCTTTGATTTATTGCATCAGTTTGAGTAGAATGTCAGCTTTTAATAAAAGAAATACTGATGTGAAGAAAAAGGTGTGTACAGTAATTTTTCTGAAGAGAATGAGAAAATGGAACTTGCTATACTGGATTATTAAAATCTTGTGGCTTGTTCTGACAAAGCCAGTAGCTGATGGACTTCCCCAGATATTACGAATTAAAGGAGAAACAAGTAAGAAAATATAAATATGAGTCTAAGGAAAAATGCTATAAAATGAAGCACTTAAATGCGTTGTTTGTTCCAGACAATCTGTTGTTCCCGGTGATGGATCTTCCTCATGACTATAAAGCAACAGATATTTAAACATTGGCAAATTTCATCCTTAATTTTTAGAGAAAACCTGGTATCTTCCTCTTCTAAGAAACCTAGAAGTATTATATAGCTAGATAAATGATGAACAGCTGACTCCAGTATTTTTTAAGGCATCAAAAGATATTAATGTGAATGAGCAGAGCATTGCAAATATTCTTGCAGAACATAACTGGGAGTCTCAATTTCAGTATTTTTGTTCCTTGATCTAGAAAGTTCACAGTCTGAAATGTTGTCAGACTTTAGCTGGATATCTTTCTTTTTTTCCCCTTTTCCCTAATTGGGTTTCTGGAAATCTTTCAGAATTAATTACTGGTGAATCCCTAGAGCAAAATAAAAAATCAAGTAATTTGGTAGCATACTTGAGTGAAAGCAATTCCACTGTTGGTTTTGGGTTTGTGGTTTTTTTGTTTTTTTTTTTTTTTTTGAAATTCAGGATCTCAGACAACAACAATTATCATTTAGCTTAATTATGTGGGATTACTTGAAAGTTTTTTGGCTCTAAGACTGGCTGGATTTTTTTTGACTGCAGATAAGAGAGCACAAAAACATGTCTTTGTCAGTAGTGTAATTTAAACCACTAATTCTTACCTACCAGAGTTCAAAAGGCATTTGTACAATGCTCAGGCACATGGTGTGATTCTTGTGGCTTTTCTGTGCAGGGCCAAGAGCTGGACTTTGATGATCCCTTATGGGCCCTTCCAACTCATTATATTCTGTGGTTCTATGAATACTAGCTTTATGTTGTAAATTAGGCATGTAACTTTTTTCAAGACTCGAGTTCTCATTAATTTGTAAAATCAAGCTTTATATGAATAAAATTTACATGGCCAGTCTCTGAAACCAAGGACATTATTTTTTTGGCAATACCAGTTACAGAAGGATAATTTAAAATCAAGAGACAACCCACCATTTTGTCTGATAGACATGTGAAATGTTAAAATGACCAACCTTATTCATGGATCACATGTGGGATTATTAAATACTTGTCACTCTCTTCCAAACATGTTGGAAGTTCCAAATTTGCCTTGTGAAGGCTGTGTTTGGATGAAAAATAGATTTAATATTTTCTCCCTAGAAAGTGAAGGAGATGAATAAAGGTTTACAGAACCTGAAAGACTCCAGTACATTTCTATTGCACCATTTTTAGCTAAGCAGAGGAAATTTGGTAATCTTGGGCTTGCCATAGGTCTTGAGGCAGAGGTGCTGCTATTACTTATCATGTGTGATTCCGGGGCACATGCTCACTCAGGGTGAAACGCTAGCATAGAACTCACTCTAAGTAAGAAGGTTAACTAAGGTCTCCCAACTCACAAAAGTGACTATACCCAACTATACCAATAGTCACCCAAGTGACTATTCACAACTTTTTCCTGTGTAAATAAATGCATATATATTTAGATATATTACATTTATTTGTAAAATCAAGTGTATCAGAAATGTCAAGACAAGCATGTTTCTTTTTTTTTTCCTCCTTTTTGCTTTCTTGGCAGAAATAATTTGATTGTAATTTTGTGGTAAGTTTGACCCCTAAAAGCAACTCAGCATCCTTGACTGTTTCCTTTCTCCATAAAGATGCTGTTATATGCAAAATACTTTAAAATTATGGCAGCCTTTTGAATTTCAGATTCAGATATCCTCAAATTGCCAGTGACTTACGAAAAATTTAACCTTTAGAGCATATATAGAAAGCAAGATGATATGTAACTGCATGAAAAGGTTTCTTGTTCAGCAAGCATTTTATTCAGGCTCCTTCTGAGACCTTAAGCAGTACTTAAAAACTCAGAAGAGAGGAGAATGGATTGGCAATATAAGAACTACCATGCACCATGTAATATTATTGAAAAATTAACCTTCTTTGGGAATTTTTATTTTCTGTTGTCTTATTTTGACAATAATTTGTTTCAGGTTTCTGAACAGATTTCCCTGGTGTTGCACTGCAGTTACAAAAACTGCTTTGAGAAATTTACTTTTGTACTTAGTAATTAAATTGTTAATATGTAACGAGTACTTAGATACTTACATTACTAGACAATGATGTATTATTTTAAGTACCACTCCTTCCTACTTTATTAATCTCTTTCTATCTGCATATATTGCTGAACATGACTCAGAGTTTTTAGCAGCATAAGAATTAATGCATGTTTGCTCTCATAAATGGGAGCCTCTTTCTTTGAAAGAGTTAACAGCAGGTGGCCACTTTAGCAGTGCTGGGATTAAAGTTAGATAATGCTGGATTAGTCAATATTGTCACCATGCAACTTTAATATACTGGCTTTGTAGATAGTGGTAGAATTAGAAGGACTGGATCCTTCCTTAGGATATACACACTAGGTGTTTTTCTCCACAGATGAAACTATGTTAATTTATAATACTTGGGACCCTAGCCAATATATTCCATTAAAGAGAACTAGTGCAAAACTGTGGGACCACATTTGTCATGATGTACACAAATTTGACAACAATTTTTCTTTATCTGATGAATTTGAGAGGACAAGGACTATCTGAGTCTGTTGTGAGATACAATTTTGCAGAAACTAAATTGATTTCGTAAGTAAGGAAGACTTCATTGTAATGTTTGGTTGCTTAAGCTACAGTTCCAGAATTTATGTGACTGAAGCACTACATTCCATCTGGAACCTGAGATCTCTGAAGTCACTATAACTGAGAGTTACACTAATCTAACAGTGTCCTGGTGGGATATCCAACATAGTTCTGGTGTTGGAACTTTTCTCTAGTCCTACACAGCATGAAAGATAGAAGCTCTCATGAGACAATGGATTCATAACTTACTATATTGTTTAATTGGGTCAAATCAACCAATTTGTGTGGGTAGGGAGGGAGGGGACCAGTTCTCCACTATCCAGAGTCACATGGTCTGCAGCCTAGTGGCTGCATGGAGCACACATGGTATGGAAGCCATGTGGCTGGGTAGCTGTCAATCAAAAAAGACCTGCCTGGTAGCCCACCCTCACTGTGCCCCTGGAAGCCTCTGATTGGCTGTGCCAGCCCTCATTCTGGCCTGGAGGTACTGAGTGGTCAGTGAGCTGGATGTCCTGCCTTGGAGGGGTGCCATGGTTACCATGAAACTAGAGAGCATAAGGGCTCCATCTTGCCTTCTCACCTGGGACCTGCCATCATCATGTTACCCTTTGGTGGTAGCTGTACAGTTTTCTTATTTTAACCTCTTTATTCCTTTCTTCTCTTAATCTCTTCCTTTCTTTGCTTTCCCTAATCTCTTGTGGGTATCTTGAAACTGATGGGTTTCAACCTGTGAGCCTTTTGCCAAAACGCTTATTTTCTCACTAAATTAAAAGAAGTCTCTAGGAAAACGCATGTAGCATGTTCTCTTTATGCAGATTCAAAGTACTAAAGAACTAAAAGGCTTTGCAAGAGTCCATTGGGAAATCCTGGAGTCTTAAATATAAGTAAAAGGTTGGACTTGATCTCAGAGGCCTTTTCCAACCTAGTTGATTCTGTGACTCCGTAAAACACCCAGGCAGCTTGTGGCTGGGACCAGAGGCTTTATGGGTACCAAACTGACCTCTTTTTCCTGGTATATGAGTGCCCTTGCACAGTTTGGTAGGGCATATATGATTGGGTGATCTGAAAAACAGGTTGTCAGACAAGATGGACTGCGCATTTGATTTACTTCAGTAATTCCTATGTTCCTGCAGTTAGTTGCTATGGGAAATAATAGTTATAATGTAATTCAATAAATTTACTAGCAGGAGACAATCTAAGAACTGGAATTTTGGAATTTCATTTAAAATGAAAAAGGTGTTAAAAACTAAAATTGATCATTTTAATCCAGTCTACCACAGCAATATTGTTAAGCAGTACAACTCCTCTTTGTCTATAGTTTGCCTGGCAGGAAAGAAACAAAGATATTGATCTGCTGTTAACTAAATAATCTAGATAATACTTTGTATTAATCATTTGAATAGGAAATGGAAGAATACTTTAAAACAACTTTGCTAACATGTTTCATGATATTATCATAATAACTAAGAGTTTGATCTGAATGCTATGCTTTTGTATTTGTATTTTCACATAGAAAAGGGACTTTAGCTACTGGTCTTAAATAAGACCAGTAAAAAATCATTAATTTGCATTTTTTAAAGCCCCATTAACCAGAGCATATTTACAAAATGATACACATCAAACAAAGAACATAACAATTTAAAATGAAAGGAAGCTATGATTCAATGCACCATAAAAATGGTTTATTTAAATCTATGTTTTTTAAAAAAATAATATTACAGAGCTTTAAAAAACTTAACTAAAGGAAAAGGTGTCTAGATAGCTTAGCATCTTTGAGTAGGATGTTGAAGCACATGGCTATTTGTGTCATTTCAAATACTGCTCAGGTTGGTGGCAAAAGGAAGCTGTTTCAAGACTGTGATTTGATTGCCCTAGTAAAATGCACTTATGAACTTCAGAAAGCTATAGCTGTTTGAGTATTATGAAACTTATTTCTAATGAATTGGCTGCTTTAGTAACAGTGATGAAAAGTTGCCATGAAGATAAAATATACAGCTAAGAGTCCTTAAACAAGCCTCTCTCTGATGGACCAATCTTAAGATGTATGTGTGCTATGGTTTCTATGTTCTATCTCTGGCTTCACAGTAAAATATCCTGTCATTAACTTGATGCATTTCGTATTCTGAACCCTATAAATCATATAAAACACAACCTACTTAAAATTATGATTCACATAGTCACACTGGCTTAAGTAATTAATATTGGTGATAAAACTGACAGTAGACTTAAATGGTAACAGTTTCTGTAATGTAAATTAGGGTAGTATTTTCTTTCATCCTGTAAAGGTCTACAGAACTACACTGGGAGAGGACTAAGGCCTTTAGTCACATTTCTCTCATTGTGAAAACAGTATAATACAAAATGCTCCTGGAAGATTAATTGTGTCTTAGGAACTTGACTCCACTAGGAGTGTGACACAGCAGTGGGTTTTAAGGAGCAAAAGGTGAGTGAACTCAATATGTCCATAGGTTGCTCCTCCAGGGTAAAGTAAACAATATGGAATGGCTGCGCTAGCTGAGTCTTCAGTAAGTGAAAAATAACTAACTGTCCCTACTTCAAAGACAATTTTGCCTTTTGCAAGCAAAGAGAAATTACATCACAATAATACAGCTTTTTTATTCATAAAGTTAGAGGGATTAGACACACTATACAAAACATGAAACTGTAATTGTCTCTGAGATGATACCTGAACTACTAGAGCTGATACAGAGCAGCAGCGATTTAGACATTGTCAGAGAAAGGGTTGGCCTGTCACAGCTGAAGATCTCAAATTCTAGATTTGTACATATAAAAGTAATTCTAAATGTTTACGCAACATTCCTATGCTTTTTTTGTTTGTTTGTTTTTGGTTTTTTTATGTATGTGTTTCATTAAATCACAAGGGATGATTACCACGCAGTCAAAATGAATGTTTTCTTAATGAAATGCATGAAATTTTATTCTTAACATCCATATTGCTTAATTTGAAAACTGACAACAAGAACATTTAAAAAATATTCCCTTAGAATGCAGCTAGTACAATATAGCACAAATGTTGTTGCTAGTGTAACACACTGTAGCAAGTTTAAAATTAGCAGAAAAAAAAATATTACAGCAAGTGAGTAATAACAGTTAACTTTGAACAACTAACTGCTTTAGGTTAAAATATTTGGAAATATTATCATTTGTAGCACTGTTGAGTATGAAGTGCAGGCCTCTATGTATCCCTTAAGGGCTCTAATAGTACAACAATGCCCTATGGAATAGTAATGAAAAAATTATCATTTCTAAAAAAGATATGGATAATATTTGTTCATTATTGGTCAAACTTTTCTGGATATTAGAGAAGTGAGTTAACTATAAATGCTTGTTTCAAACTAGATTTCACACTTGAAATAAGAAAAGACATTTGCCTTCCAGGTACTTACTGATTCCATGAGACATAATGGATTTTTTGCATTATAGAGATTCTTAGAAGATGAAAAATACTGATTGCTTCTTTTTGCTAGTATAGCAATAGCTCATTTCTGCGAACTAGTTTTATTGTCAAAGTGAATAATATTTTAATATGTTTAGAGATGGCCTCATTCTTCTTGATGGAAAAATGATATGACTTTTGACATTAGGGTGTTTTGTTATCTGTTCCTCAAGTAGCATCAATATCATGTAATTCTGATGGTCTGCTTCAGGTGTGATTTCTGGAAACAAAATTCAAGAGAAAAAATGTCCTTAATGCATCACAGTTTGGATTCTTTCTCTGTAAATTGTGGTTGTGTGTTAAAGCAAAATCATTTGGATTTTCTATAGAGTGAATACTAAACTATACCAAAAGTCCCTATCAGAATGATCTCTAAATTGGTTTTAAAATTTATTCTTTAGCATTGAAATGTTTACTGCCTTATCATACAAAACTGATATCTAAGACTGATACCACTGGGCAATGACAGTATTTAAAGGAAGTTCTGAATGAGAGTAAGACTCTGCCTGCTCTAAAGGTAAGTAGCTTATAATTTGATTTATTTTTCCTGTAAATGGCTAGTAAGTTTGTTGAATACTGTAATTTAAGTAAATAGGCTTAATACTTAATGATTATTTTAATTCATGTACATAAATACAATATTTTCTCAGGAATTTTTAATCACTTTTTTTACTATTAATTATGACTCACGTTAATCAGTTTCAGTGCTCTCTGTAAAACTCTTACAGTCTTTGCATTCCCTGTTTTTCATCATGACATTTAAATTTTTTAAAAAAATGTTTAGAACACATTCTCAGTCTGGGAGCATTTCATTGATCACAGGATTAAAGGTTAGTGAATACTTTACATGTCCTATGCTCATATAAAACACCACATAACTGTTCACAATGCTTTTGCTTGTTTTTTTGGTTGTTTTTTGTTTGTTTGTTTTTTTATCACAATGCTTTAGCTTTTTGGTTTTCTTTTATGAGCCATCTAGACTTTTCATTGTTTAAATTGTCATTAATTATGTATATGGCCATAATTTAACTAATTTCACTTGTAAAATATGAAGGAAATAGTAGGAATAAATTTAATGTTGATCCAGTTCTACAGATCTGGCATTCTGGACCCAAAGGGAAAATGATCTTCGCTTTCTGCTTTTTTTTCTTTTTGAACTATGGAGGAAAAATTAATCTGAGTTCAGCAAGAGTATACCCACTTGTGGATAAATCTCTACATTTTACTTGCAAGGGCAAATTATTACTTGGAGTGTAAAACAGGATAATTAAAGAGCTCCATTTCATGAACTAGAGATTTTAAGAGGGATATGGTGGTGTTATTAGTTGAGGGAGTTTTGTCTTTGATAAAGTATCAGTATTTCCAGGTTTCAGGCCGAATACTATTTTTAGTGTAAAAGAGTGACTATTTGAAGAAAGGAAATAAGATACGCTGTAAGAAAATATGCTTAAGTATCTACTATAAGGAGCTAGCTGGCATTACATCTGTCCAAAGCTTAGTGTTTCACCTTTCTTGGTTTGCTGGCTGAATAAGCAATGGATTGTGAATGGCAGAGTTAGCTCCTCCCTAAGACTTTACATTTGATACTCCCTCATAAGGACAAAAAAATTTCCAGAAGCCTGACGAATCTATTGTCTTCCTTGCTTTCCTTGGCTATAGTGGTTCATGCTAATATTTACTTCACTTAAGAGTACCGGCAGCTGAAATGATACAAAAGCAAAGTAGTGACTTCAAAGCCAGAGATTAGTAAATGACCTTGCTGCCAAAAATAAATCCAGAACTCAGTGGCACAGAATAATACTGAATGAATACTGAACACCTAGAACCCCAAGGGGTCTTTAGTGCAACAGTATCACGTCCCTTGTTTAGGCATTTGCTCCGTAAGCAGTCTGTCATGGTGTGAGGAAGTTCAGTGTCACATCCATACAAGACACAAAACCAGCTGAAAAACAGTGTAATCAGCCAGTAGGGAATGATGAGGACAGGGAGTGTCTGCTGCCTTCCAGGGTTTGGGCATTTTATACAATGCTTCCTGGCAGTCCCTTCCTTTAAGTAGGATTTTCAGTAATGAGCATCCTATTGGTTTTAAGAAGGGAGCACGTGCCTTTTGAAGTATGTCAAAAAGAGAAGGAAGGCAGGGTTCTTGATGCATTCATCCTTTTTTACCTTTTAAAAGTCATGTTATATGAACCATGAAAAATCCTGAAAGATCCTATGAAATGCCTAGTTTTTAACTTTTTTTTTTTTTATAATAATCTCATCACTCTTAATGGAAGAGTGTTTCTTTGTCTAAATCAATTGTTATAACAGTTGATCAACACTTCAGTAGGTCTTTGAAAATTTTGATTTAAAGACACTTCAGACAAGTCATTTCTAATAAAATGTTTAAACTTAGAGGCTTGTCCAGTTCAACGCAGGCAGCTAATAAATAGCCCAAGTTTCTGTGAGCATCAGATCCAGCAGACATGTCAATGAAACCGATTTTAAAACTTATTCAGCAAAGAAAACAGCTGAGCTAGGGGAAAAAAAAAAATAAAGGTAGAGAGAAAAAATCCAAGGAAATGTGTATTTTTATAAAAATGATGAATAAGAAGCAGAGATAAGGGATTGTCTAAGAAAATCAGAAGGGAGAAATTGCTTGCTGACAGTATTGTATTCGGTTTCCCTGAAGTAAATCTGAGATTAATATTCTGAAGTAGTGTTTTAAAGGAGAAATTAATCTGGAAGGAAAAAAAACAAGACTGAATTCCTACAAAACATTTTTTCTGTGAATGCACTTTATTTATGTAACTAGAAAATGATGCAATCAGAATAAAAGCACAGAAAATGTAAAACTAGGCAAGACAAAAAAGATGCTAAGCACTCATCCTAAAAAAGGCTTTGAAAGTACTTGACATAATACTGGGCCATATCCCTGATATGACAACGTGGCCTCACTGAAATGATTTAGGAATTGAAGTAAGAAATATTTATGTTTATTACTATGTAGCCAGATGGCATTATCCATTAATTTCCAATCAATTCTTATGATAATACATGATGGTTCAAGACATTGTAGCTTCTTGAACTACTTCTTGTTTTACCCGGTGCAAGAAGAAAGGCTGTTGTGATTTTGTGAGACTTTTGCAATGCTTACAGAAACTTTTTTACTCCATTTTCTGCAAAAATGTAACTACACTCCCACGGACCAACCTAAATAATTTGTGTGCAATTGTTTATATCTTCAGATACAGATAACTGACATTGCATTCCGTGACATAACAGAATTCTTACTTTATTCTTACTTACCTAAATATTCATTTTACTTATGTAGAAGAGAAACAAAAATGCTTACACAGTAGTTTCCTAGGTTTTGATTTTTAAACCTTTTAACCCACTGGAATATTATAGTTAATTGTTTAAAAGTAATTGCTGTTGAATTAGTTGTTTAAAATACTAATTTTTTCAAGTTATATTTCATATAATATTTTCATATTATATATTACTCAGTTCTCGTTGAATTTCTGTTATTTCTGTTATGTACATTTCTTTACAGAGCTGTATTTGCAATACATGTCAAATTGGTAGTGCCTGCCTATTCAAGTAACCTTTATTTACTTAGCTAAAACACTGTGTAAGGAAATTTACAGTTATCTTCAGAGTGCTGAATTCTCCTGAAATTAAGCCTAAATACTTGATTATTTTTTCTACTTTAAATATTTCTTTCACTATGTAAATAGATGCAGTGAATGACAATTAAAAAGATTACCTTTTCATCTTTAAGGTGTCACTATTATCAACTAGTATCATTTTTCTCCAATCGCTTACTACCTTTTCCCATTTTCATGACTTTTCAGAAACTGCTAGTAGTACAGTGAGCTCATTAACTTACTGCCTTGATGCATTAGAATATATAATTATGTATAGATCCATAAAGTATTATTTGCTATTCTACAATGACACTTTTCAAATGTTAAAATTTTTGTTTAAAACAGACTAAGTTATCTTATACTCAAGTTTTCAGTGTTACTTCATCATGGCTAGGCACACTCTGAAATGCAGAACAACAGAACAAGCAAAACATGCATTAAGAAATTTGTTATGTAGAGTTTCTAATATTTATCCCAGTCCGAGTGATTTCTCTGACCATACTACTTGTTATGTCAAGGGCACATCTGCTTTCAGAGTCTGTAGCCAATAGTACAGTTATCACCATAATATGCAGCAAGTAGAAAAAATGAGAAATCAGTAAATTTGTGTAAAAAAGAAAAAAGTTAAAAAGTAGGTAACATGCACATTTAAAAAAAATCATTTTAAATCTGACAAGAAGGCAGTCAAGTCTGGTAGGGTGTTGATACAGTTCAATTCCACTGAGAATCTGAGTTGTTATAATCTGTGCATGTTGAAGCTTGTGAACAGCAAACCATAGTATCAAACAAGCATACAAAGAGAGTATTACAATAATCCAGACTTGATGTTATAAAAAACAGGAATCAAGAGCTCAGCACCCTGTGGAGACAGTAAGCTTTAATCTTTACCCACTACTAAATTCCTGAGATGGTATTAGGTACTTATGACTCTCAAGTCTTATCATGTGTACTGAGATGATAACAGTAACTTTTCTGTAGACATCATTTAAACCATGTAAGTTTCTACTTACTCTACTTCAATTAAATGATCTTTAGGCTCTCTTTTTATATTGATTGGGATTTCTCAGGCTGTCATTCATAACTCACTCAAGTTTCCAGCACTGAGGTCAATGCAATTACTTTTTTACTTTATTTTTCCAGCAGTAAGATACTTTTAAATAGACCTGACAATAGTCCCCTAAGAATTATTTTGTCAAAACAGACTAAAAGAACTTTAAAGGAATATTACTGGTCCTTTTTATATTAAGATTGTAGCAGAAAAACAGGTCTTCACCTTCTTTTAACTGTTTCCATGATGCCGCACAAAGAACACAGACCTGGAGCAGTAAGTGGAACATAACACAGTTAGGGCAATCTGTAAGGAGGAAATAGTTATAGACTTAAAAGGTGTTTCTTCCCTTTCCTGAAATGGCATAAATTGTTGCTTTGGAAATCTTAAGTGTTGGAGTACCAATATTGTTCAACAGAAAGAAAAAAAATCTGAAACATTTTCTATTCTCTTAGACATGCCATATCTTGAGAGGGATGCACAGGTTTGTGTTGCCTAGTTCAAGACATGAAAATTTATGATTCCCTGAGCTTGAGCTAAAACTTAATTTCTATTTTATTTCAAGGGTGAATTTAAAAAAAAATAGCATAGAAAAGCTGGACTGAAACTAAAAAAAATTCAAGTTAATAGATGACAGAGGAAATTTATCATAGACAAACAAAAAAAGTGAAAAAGAGGTGGAAATAACAAGGAAAACCTAATGAAAATTCTGATGTTCCTAGCATTTGTTCAGGGGCATCACTTACATGTTGTGCCCTATAGTTAAGGAGTTCCCTATATTTCTGAATATCATAGATACAGTTTCAGCAAGGTTAAATATAAATTTCCCATGATAAACAACTGACTTATAAAATGGACAGAAAAAAGAACACATATTGTTTTTATGCTGTCTGATTATGTAAACTCATTTCAAGTGGAAAAAAAGTGGCTGATTTTGTTTATTTGGTTGGTTGATTTTATTCTTCCTAGGAGCCATTTCCAACAATATTTCTGGATATTTTTTCAGGTTCGCTTTTTTAAAAAAAAAAATTACTAGAATAAATTGAGAAGTCTCTACAATGTTTATTTTGCAATAATTTTGTAAATTAAATGCATTGATCAGCAAGAAAAGTTTTAATTTTTTTACAGAAATGACATTACACTGTCTTCCAAAAATATTGAGAGCTCTTTTCATGAGCTCTAAAGTTAATGGTAAGGAATACACTTTCTAACCTTTTGTGATGCACCCCAAACTTTATACTACATAACTCTGGAAACCTATTTTAGGTGCTGACCAGACAATGGAAAGATACAAGGCAGTCAGATCACTCAGGAGTTGAGCTGAATGATATTTTCCTTTTACATTACTTGTTCCTCAAAAATGCACTTTTAGAAGTGCTGAAATGAGAATGCGATGCTGAAACACTATTTTGAAAAACAGAAATGATTCAGTGATTGCAATAAAAGCCAAAGAAATGAAACACTGCATTCAAGAAACTGCCGTATAATAAATGGTATTTTTTCCTCATTTCCCTTAATATTCCATAGGTTAGGGTATTCTCCTTTGAGATAGAGGGTTGTGTTTCAGATCTTTTTTCAAGAGCTTTTATCCATCATATTTCACCTACCAGGCAAATGTCCTAGGCTCCATATTGTAGTTATTTCTATTTTTGGTATCTGGCACAATTACTATTTAAGTAGTTCATACAAAGTTCCATCTATCAGTGCATTTCTGATCTAGTGCAAAGCATTACGGTGGGTCACATCACACAGAGGAAGGATATGAATTCAAGTTCATTTTATTTTTAAAGTTTGTGCTGAAAAGAGAGAAAACCAAAGTCCTTATTCTCCTTCCTTCTAGAAGGTTCATTTTAAAGATATTTTTCCTTATTTTTTCTGTGCCTGTTAATTTTTAGCATATTCAAAGATTAAATATTCCATTTTGGGACATGTGAAGTTAGACCCACCAATACTCATGGTAGCCTTAATTAAATTGCATAAGCTTCTGGTAGAGCAAAGGACTCGGTGCTCTCAATAGCTCTTTTGACATTCCAGAATGACCTGAAAACCAAGCTTACTCATCTTTAGAGCACTTCATGTGAAAGTGTGATTGGCGAAGTAGCACTGAATATGTTCCTGTATCATGTAGAGCAAAATATCAGCTACATTTTTCCTTTACATAGTGAAGGAAGGTATAAATTCCAATCAGCAATGGCTAAGGAAGTTATTACTGCCCTTTATTCATTCATGTTACAGTTCAAAATTCAGCCTTATTTAAGTTTTGAAGGTGAAAGGAAACCCCTGTACAATTGCAGCTGTTATTTTGTTCAAGGGGAAAATAAATTCAGCTAAACTAATGCAAATGACTGCTGTTGGCAACAGCAGCAAACACTGTTTTGTGAGTTCTGCAGCCCCAAGGTTGTGGGCACAGTTTTCTGATGCTGGTCCCTGTTTACCAGGCTGTAAATTATATTCTGTGCAGTGTCTGAACCAATAATAATAATAAAATACCCAAAACCACCAGGAATTACAATTTTGAAAACATCTTGTACTTTGGTTTTTTACTTAACATAGCATTATGTAGAACAGATGTTTTTCAAACAATAATGAAATAAAAATGGGAGCTAAATTGACCATGTTTCAGGAGTACTTTCATGCACAAGTAAAGATCATGTTGGCTTAGAGTATTTGACGTTAAGTCAAGTACAAACTGGCAGAACATCCTTCTTAGAGTTGAAAATGGTACCACACACCTGTTTTCTAAGCCCTGATATTTTCAGGCATAAAGAACTACTTATAAAAACCTGCCATTCTTACAGTATCCAGGAAGAAAGCATTATAACATGTACAAAACTATATTAAAAATTACAATTTTTGACCTGGCTCATTATATTTCTTCACTGATTTTTAGAGAATTTATTTAAAATAAAACAATTTTTTAATGTACTTGCCTCTTAATAGCAGAGCCTACAGGAATTTCTAGTTATAATATTAGTAAGCAATAATGGTTTTCATCCCTTATTTTCAATATTGCTGTGCATAATGGAAGCCCAGAGTAGCAGGATAAGCAGGAAAGGTGCTTCTGTTGGAAGGATGCTAGGCCCTGTGAGTGGTGATGCAGTTTCTCAGTCCTGGTGCTCAGAGATAGCTGTATCTTCTGCTTCAGTAAGAGCTGTTGGATTAGAAGACTGCATCTTGCTTTGAAAACATCTGCCTGCACTTCCATGTTACACACTAGCAGAACTTGCTTTCAACTAAACACACAGCTCTGCTAAATGAAATACTGGGTCCCCACGGTTTAATTGAGTTGTGGGAATTAGGTTGCACAAATATGATTTCTTAGTTTGTAGCAGAGATGAAGAGCGTTATTATCCATTGCCAAGGATGTGAGTTATTCACAGTCTCTGGTGAAAAACTGGAATCAGTAATATCTCTTTACAGCAAGAAACTATTAATGTTGCAACAGCTTCCATTTGTTTTCCTTGTTTCAAATATGTGCTGAATAAGCAAACATAAAAGCCTTTTCAATGTTAAATGCTGGATATTTAAAATTATTGCTACCACACTTGTAATAGGTGGATTTTTAATTTGCCAAATAAGTATTTTTTTTATATCCTTTATTTTGATTGAATGTAGGAATTGGGGTTTTAAAACAGTTCAAACCCCAGTTTATCTTTTCCTGCCAGTAACTCCATTCTTCTCCTGTCATTGTGAAGAC
>JAWWEE010000122.1:7257635-7270717 GCA_035221455.1 Xenops minutus
AATAAAATCAATAACTGTTTTATATCAATAAATAAAATTAATTGCTCAAATCACCAATAGCTCCTCCGCCTATAACACACTGAAGCAATCAATTAGATCTGCTGCCACTGCTCCAAATTCTCTTTTCCCCAGTGCTGTCCTTCCCCAGTGCACAGGTCCTCTGAAACCTACCTCCCAGTTTTTACACTGTCTGTGTCAGCCTGGGTGCTGGGTGCATCAGAAACCCTTGAGCATACAGAGGAGCTGAGGCCTTGAGACCTACTGTAAGGTTTACAGAGTGTTGAGCACACCCAAAGAAATAGACATAATTTTTTCTTTTTGGGAGAGAAGGAATTTAGATTAATTTATTTCCTTTGACTCAGATTGTGGAGGAGAAATTAATTCTGATGGAGACCTTTATAATGAAAATCTATATTTTTTTGTGTGTCCAGAGTATATCCAAACAATAGATGTGATCCTCAGCAATTATATACTTTTATTTTTGTCACCTTCCCATTGGGAGCACTGAGGTCAGAATTCAAACAGTATATACTTAAATATTATTCAGCTCTGTGTTATAGTTTTGGTACCTTGTTAGAATTCCTCCTCAAAAGCTTGAAGCCAACGCCCCCGAGTCTTTGTAAAGATGGTTAACAAAGGACTTTATGAATATTCATATCCTGATGTTAATTACTTAGCCAGAGCCTTTTGTCCTGATCTCTCCCCAGGCCGGGAGCGGGAGGTAAGACGGGTTCGGGTAGGGGAAGTGGCCAGGGTTTCTGCACTTTCTGAGCAGGGCAGGAGCTCAGCGGCTCGGCGCAGAGAAGGGAGGATGGAGGCACACTGGGTCCGACATCGCTGGGGGAGCCAGGACTGTTCTTTTTGCTCTTTGACTGCGATGATCACCCGTGGAGACCCGTGGGCACTGTGGAGGCTGCTGTGAGGAAGAGAGCACGCCTGTTTTCTACACTGCAGACTGGGTTTCTGCTGTTTTTGTCACCGATCCCATGGGAGCTGACCCGGCCACTGTGCTCCTGCCGTCTCCCCTGAGAGAAAAGCCAGAGGCTGAGGCGCGACATCGCCACCTGCTGTCTCTAAATATAACTGCATGCCCTTTTGGAAGCTAAAAGACTGACTTTTTTTTGTCTTTTTTCTTTTAAAAGGTTTATTACAAACTGTTTTTGTTTGGTCCCTTTTGACCATATATATATATGTGTGTGTGTGTGTGTGTTTTGGTTAAGAACTGCTATCCTTTTCATATATATATATTTCCTAATTAAAGTTCTGGGTTTTTTTCTAAATTTAAAGGAGAGGGATCATCTCTTTTTCCTCTCTCTTGCCCAGCATAGATATCTTAGTTCTCCCCTGAACTATGACACTCTCTGAGAGGTACTCTTGCTGAAATAGTTCATGTAGTCACTGTCTTTGCTGGATATCTGTCAAATAAATAAATACACAAACAATTCAATGAGTTAAGAAGGGCTGACCCTAAATAAGGAAAATTATTGTTGGAGTGTTTTTTTCCAAGCAGATTGTTATTGTGCTTTTATTCTTAATAGGTTATAGGTTTCATTATATTGCCAGCTAAAAATGACAGCCTGACAGCTCTATTGTTTCTGCGGGTCAGTTTTATCTCAGTTGTTGAATACTCAAACCTCATTAGCTTGTTGCCAGGCCTCCAGAACTGCATGGATTGCTGTGTGCAAATACAAGCACTTAATAATGAGTAGTTTTGCATTAATCTTACTGTTCTGATGAGTTTAATGGGAAAAAAACCTCACAGCTGGACATTGGAAAAAAGGGCTATTATTCTGGGTACTTCAGTGAGTACTTAATACATGGGTAATATTTGAGAGTAATTTTTCACGTATTACAGGTTTTTGTTCTGCTAAAGAAGCTGAATACATTTTCAAGTCACTCAAAAATTTTGGTCTTTATTCTTTGTTGTTGTTGTTTTGCTTTAGAGCAGCTGGATTATTAGAGCATCTTCTGTTGCTAAACCATACCTCACATAATGTATCAGGAAAAGTAATCTAACTTGGCAACAAGTGTTATATGTGCCCAAATAAGTCTGTGTTTATGCTCAAGGGGATCCTGATTACTATTCTATACTATTTTGCAATTGCTCCTAAAAGCCAAGTCACAGTAAAGTTTTTATATAGCAATCAAGTGACTGAAAATATATCCGTGACTGGCAAAGGAGGAATGTGACTGTGCTTTTTTTGCTTTACTACATCAGCAGAAGGAAGAAGTGAAAAGCCCTAAGGTGAGACATTTCAGGAGATTTAGTAGGACTTATCACACAGCACAAAATAATCCTTTGGATGACTCCTTCCCTTTCCCCATGGATGTATGTATCTCTCCAGTGCCTATTGTACAGGATATGAAGTAGCAAACCTTACAGACATCTCCCTTTAGAATATCACAATTAAACTAATTTTAGAAGAAAGTAAGTTTCAAATTTGGGCCCTGAGTACAGGCTAAGTATTTCTTAAATTTTAGTTGTTGGTTTGAATATAATATTATTTGATGATGTGCACAATTACCAGGTGTTTTTCTCCATTAGCATCATATTTGCAGTTGAAAACAGAGCTACGAATGACATTATGATAAGCCATCATCAGAAGATTTCTTTTGGTTCATTTAATATATAGAAAACAAAATTTAACAGAGAGGGTCTTTATAGTGGAACTCTTAAACTTGCATTTCAACCACTTTAATAAGTATGGACTAGGAGTCTTGTCCTTAAGTTACAAAAATTACAAGAAGATCACAGATAACACTATTTAGGAAGAAATTGGAGGGAGGGAGGGAGAAGGGAAGTGTATGTCCTCATTGGCAATTTCTGCCCCAGTCAGGATTGAGGTGTCTGGGCAGGACAGTAAAAGAAAATTCCAGTATTTTACTGCTGAACTGTAAGTGTTAATGGCTATGAACAACACATTAGCCATCCAGGCTGTGTAAAGGGAACAACTACATATGCATTCACATTTTGTTTCCAAGGTGATGGTAAAAATTATCAAAGCTTTCCCCTAAACAAATCAAGGTATCCTTGTGCAATGCTGTGTAAGTGGCTCAGATAAGCAACACTTAAATCTTTTTGTGGCATTCAAAAGAATTCTATAAGAGGTGATTCTATAGTCTCAAGAATTTAGATTTCTGCTCTGCTTGAGCTCTACAGGTTAAAATTACTCAGAGTAGCCTAGGTGCTGCACTGAAGCAGAAGTTCCAATGCTGAGCAGTGCCGACTGCCCCAAGGGTGTTTGCTGCATGAACATAAGCACCGACTTGGTTTCTGTTTTCCATTATCTTTTGACCTTCTGAATGAAATGGAATTTTTATAGCGAAAAGTATTTATCTTTGACTTAATCTTGCTTCATGCCATTAAGGTAGACTTTACAAATAATATACACAGAGGGGTCAGAGCTTTCTGGCTTAGTCTATGATTACAGTGTAATCGTTCTTGGTTGCAATAGCTATTTCTTTATTTGCAGTGGTCTTTTGGCTCAATAAATAGCACTGCTGTAATGTAAAAAAGTGTCTTTAATGGTCTAGAACAGTTATGAACATAACTTTACAAGAGATTCATAAGCATTCTTAATCCCATCATGTACACAAGCACAGATTTGTTGAAATTATGATTTTCAGATATGACTGGCTAGTATTAAGCAATTTAGGGTCAGAGTTTTCAGATGAGGTGAACATCTGCAGCTTTTTCCAAATAGCAATTCTATTTAACTGACACTATCAAGCAAAGCAACACTTATTGAAATACCTCCTTTCCTCAGGACTCCATGTATTTTCAGAGTACTTTTTATGCCATATAGGCAGAGCTGCCAGCTTTCTTATGAAAGCAGATCTGTATGTAGGATGTTAATTAGGTACACAAATATATTTTGTAAATATGTCCTAAGAAACAGAATAAAAGTTGAAATGCCTTGATAAATGCATATAGTAAAAGGCATAGACACAGCAGGACAGAAAGACATATGACAATATGTATGAAGAGCCCTTCTTGACAAAAGAAATAAATGGCATATGTAGTTTGGAAATCTGAGTAAGTACACTGTAGATGAAGAAGAAAGATAGGCAAATTAAAACCTAAAAAAGCACTAAAAATTGGTATAGACCTTCTAGGCAAGATTTAAAAAGAAGAGGAAGATAAGGAAACCCTATAAAAAGGATAGATCATTAATCACTGGAAATGGAATTAGTTAATATTGACTGGGCTGGCAATTATGGATTCGATAAGGAAAGGTACCTTTTCCTGGAAGTAAGGCAGGACTCCTTTCTGATACATTTTTCAGGCTATCTGGTAAAAGTACAGACTATTTTGTACTTACTCTTATTGCTGGAAAATAAGAAAAGGACAATAAATAAGATAAAAGTTGAGAGTCATCTAAAGTCTGGTGGTCACAATGTCATCAGAACTTCAAATGCCCTTCAGGTTATAAAAGTGAAAGACAGTATCTCAAAATCACTTGACTTTATAATAAATAAAAATAGAGTGTGAGTGAATGTGGATTTACTTGGAAAAAAAGTTGATTAAAATGAATTTTGATTTGGGGAATTTAGTATGAAAAACTAGCTAGATAGCACAGAAGCAGCCCTGATAGCTGACCCTCAGGAGACCTTTTTTCATAAGAAACAGCTGGATTTTTATTCTCCTGGATGGTGTATTTTGGAAATCATTTGTGTAGTCTCTTGGGAAACATACCAATCATATAATCCTTTCTCATGAAGGCTTTGTCTGTTGCTTCAGAAGACTCTGTTTACTTAGACTGATGCTTGAAATGAGACATTTCAGTTTGAAAAGGAGAGATTATAGTAAAGAATAATACTCCTGGAAAAACAGGAACAAAAAGATGCAGTCACTGAAAACATTAATGACTTTGCACATGTTCCTGTTAGAGTAGAATTAATTTTATTGTCACAGAAAAAAACACTACAAGCTTCTTGAGTTACATGAAATGAACAGGTTGAGAAAAGTAAAGTATTAAGCTGCACTGATCATTGAAGTTAAAAGGGGGTTCTCTTAAAAAAAAAGAGGCATCATTATTTCATAGGGCAGGGAAGACTAATGTTTTCCAAGGCTTCTCTAGATTAAAAACATCATTTGTTGCGATTTTTTTCTTTAGCTTTGTTGCTTTGGTCTTCACTGGCCTTAGGAAGAATTACTGCTCGAGAATGTGCAGTATTCCAGACTGAAGGTATTACAGTAAAAATTTTCTTTTTTTTTTTTTCTTTCAGTCCTACAAAGCAATTGTATTTGCCAAAGACATGCTGTTTTCCACCTTTTAAGACAATACTTCCCAGTGTTCTGATCTGCATGTAACCAATAACTCAGTGGTTTAAGTACTTTCATGAAACCACTGGAAAATTGTGCTCAATTTCACTAATGATGAAGTTATTGAACCCTAAGGCCTCTTGTTCTGAGTGAATGAATAGCTGTGTCACTGGGCTATTGATTAGAAATAACATATTATAGATTTTATTTATTATATATTTTATATATGTTCACTTTAGTGCCTTATGTTTAGGAAACAATATATAACATTTTAGTAAAATCAGTTGTCCTGACAGCACATCCTCCTTTCTTTTTAGGTAAAGCAGAGTGCAGGGTGGGGATAGTTTGGTTTGGGGTTTTGACTCAAGTGTTGAATGCAAGTATCAATTAATCCTCTAAATCTAGCAGGCTGCCAACACACTGATCTAGAGAATATGGAATGGAGTGAGAGTGTACTGCTGGTTTCATCTGTGACTTCACATTTCAAATATTTAAAGCATGTTCTTTACATTTAAGACAAATGTAAGTTTTATTTAGCTAACTGGTTTCCCAGTAACAGTTGACTATTTTGGTTTCTTGCGTAGACCAAAAGCTTCCTGCTGTGAGACCTTTTCATTATTTCATTATAGCTGAACCTGGAACTTTGGCCTCTTAACCTACAGTGACAGCTGAGGAATTCCACATTGCAAATTACATCAGCTTCAGATTCAGTGTTTGGCAGGACATTAATGTACACATATCTCAAGAAGTTTGCTTTTGTGACATATTTTATAGAATTTTGACAAGGCAATTCTAAATAATAACTTATTGAGGAGGAGCAGTTCAGCTATAGGGGTCAAGAAACAAATATTAGGCTTATTTCTTTATGGTAAATTACTGTCTAAATAGCAGAGATATTCCAATACCATTTTGAACATTTTACTTTTCATGTCTAGTGAATGAACAATACCCTTAAAATGCTTTTCTGGAGCTTGTAACATAGTATTTGAAAGGCATCTTACATTTCTTGAGCAGTGATGCTGAAAAACTTTGAAAATAAGACAAACTGCTAAGAGAAATTTTAGTCTCTTAGCAGCAAAGATACTTATTACAGTGCTGGATAGCTAGGCAGTTTGAGCTGGACAAACTAGCTTCCAATTATTAATGCCACACCAGGTAATTTATAGGTTCTACATACATTATTGCAACATCTCTACATACATATTCATGTGATCACTACATTTAGTCATACATATTAATGATAGACAGCATCTAGGCAGAGTCCAGGTAGGGCTTGTGGCAGAGCTTTCCAGAACCTTCTCTTGACACTGAATTGGGTGGTTGCTTTCACCCTTGAGTCTCACCCCAGGGGTCGTTACCTCATCTTCCTCTCTTTAACCTCTTCAGCTTTCTCTGTTAGTGACCTGGTTACTGAAGTTGGCAGAAACCCCTGGCTTAAGGCCATTCTATCCTATCCAAATATCTACCTTGTCTTAATTTATGACCACTAGATTGATTACATAATAATACTAATACTGAGTTATCTCCGTATTTTCTAAGATCAGGTCCAGTGAGTTGAACAGAACAAATCACCAATGTTCTAACTATGTTCCCTAGCAACCCAGGCAGAAACAGGTGTTGAACAATTTACCTAACAGAGTATGGTATCTTTTACTAATCCAGTTAACTCCTTGAAGGTTTTGCTTTCATTTCAGTGGTTTAGGTAATGAATTAGCCAGGATTACTTATTATAAAATTCAGGGTTGTTTGGTTTGCTGTTTTTTTCCCCTCCAGAAAGATGACTTTTACCCTCCCCCCCTTAAAATATGATTCTACAGTTTCAATTGAATTGGAAAATACTGCATGATTCATGAAGTAGATAGTACATTGGCTTTTATCAACAATTATGAAGTGTTACATCAATGTGTAGTATAGGTAAATATTGTATGGAAAATACTACCTAATAACAAAAAGATGAGTAAAGGAGAAAGTGGAATTGTTACAGCAAGGAAAGCCAAGGAACTAGATAATATTCAAGTGTTAGTAGGACCACAGTTGAAGCCTGAGGGGGCTGCTGTAAGTAAAGAAAGGTTTCCTATTAGAATATAAATGTGGGCATGAGGGGAGTTATTCCTAGAAAAGCTCCTGCTTTAAATCCATTTGCCATGCCATTGCAATTACACTTGAGGAGTTTTCCGTAACAAAGACTTTGCAGTCAGCCAAACTGACATTGTCCCTCTGGGTTGAAGGAGCCAAACTTGCTCTCTAGGAATTAATTTATGAAAGTAAGATAAATACATTGTGCCTGTTTTTGGGGACCAGATCCATGGTAATAACTAGAGGTATGCTCAGCTAGAGATGTCTTGGCTAGAGACAGACAACTTCAACCTTTCTCTTCACTGATCCATAGTGAGACCTCAGGTAGAAGAGGAATAGCCTTGACGTTACATTAGTGGAACTATTGCAACTATTGCTCAGTTAGGGGAATACTTTTGAGGCAAATTAAACTGTCTCAGAAGCAGAAGGATTGAGTAAAATTCCCACATATGTGCTTTGGTATGTCATTACAATATTAATGTTTTACTATTTTGCTAAACCAAGTTCAAAAATAGATGAGCACATGTTTATATAATGCTGTTAGGGAACTGTGATACTTATTCTACCAGATTTTGGTAAATACTCCAAATTTCTGATGCATTTCACCATCGCTGTTTATGTTTGACTTCATTCTGAGACTTTCTGTTAAGTGCTTCTGTTAAGTGTGGTATACAGTTAAGTCCTTTGGTGGGGGAATATGGTCGCACCCAGGCTTGAATTTTTTTGCCATGATAAGTAGAAGTACATGGAAATACAACTGGAAGAAGGCAAAAGTAAGCTCTTAGATTTGGAATAAGACATTGACAGGCAATACCATCAGTGCTCAGGCTACTGACCCTTGGACTGATGCTGGTTAGGGTTCATAATCCAAGGTTCTTGTAAAATATGGCATGCCTAACAAAATACAAGCAGCTGTGTTGGAAGTAGTATAGCTGCATCAGCTCTGAGGTCAGGATAAAGATGTCTGTTTTCCAATCTTAATCTTATAATGAAGAATTTGGTACAAAAAAATTATATAGCTTTTAGTCTCCAAGCCTACAAAACAGACTAGAGAGAAAGAAGGAACAAAAATAATAAATTGAATGGTTACATCAGAGAAACTTTTCACTTACTTTGGCTTTGTTTAGTGTCAATTTTATGACTATTTATCAGATTAATTTTGCTAATTAACCAGTGGTACTACAGAATATGTTTTTTTGCAATTATGAAAACGTGGTTTCCATTACTATTCCATTATTATACCATCCTAGTTATGACTTTATGGTAATAATTGCAAGGCATAATTTTCACTGATATTATTGCACCCAAAATTGTTTATTCTACTGCACATTATTTTATAGAAGCCATTAGGTGCACCTACTTAAAAGTTATACTACAAAGTCAAACAGTATTTCAAAGAGAGATTCTTAATGTCTGGAAAAATTATGAGTGTCTAGAAATGATTAATTGATAGTGTCATAGATACTATGATGATAGGCCTCTCAAAAAAGCTTATATAATTATATTGGTGAGGTTTGGTGAAAGATATGATTAGCACTAATATTTCCCACTGTAAGTCATGGAAAATTTATTATTTACTTTGAATAAACTGATTCAGTTTATTTTCAAGTATTAACTTTTCAGTAGGACCTTCCTCAATGCCTTCAGAATGCCTTCTTTCAATAGCTTAATCACAAGTCTATGCAATTTCTCCCCATCAGGACACACCCATACTTGTAAATTCAACACTTTACGTCTGTACTGGAGAGTGATTACTGGAAACAGTAAAAATAACAATTAGCCGTAGCAAGTTAGTATGAGATATCTAGTGTGCTTCTAGTCCCTGTGCTAAGTAGAATTATGCTAGTACAGCAATGCGCTGTCTACACAAGTTATGCTTTCTGGGGGTGTAAGAAAAAGTTTGATATGTTTTGGTTTAGCCCAAGTGGCTGTAATCTTGAAATAAGTTGTTGCAGAACTTTAGCTGCTGCAGTATCAGCAAATGCTGTGCAGATTTGTCAAAGTTTTGACTTTTCTAGCAGCTGATTTGAAGAGATTCCATATTTGAAACAAGGCACCTCCATACTGTTCATTCTTTAGACTCTTAAGTAGTCACTGAAGCTTCCTCGCCCTGAATTATTTTGCTGTGAAATGTCCCAGGTTCACAAAACGTTGACTAATAGCTTAAAAAACAAAATTGCAGTTACATAAAGACCCATTATGAGTGCCTATTGTAAAGCAATCAAATGGCTTCTCAAAACCCATGCATAAATGCAGCAAAGACTACATTTTTAACTGTGGATAAGGCATGATAGTCATTTTAAGAACCTAAATTTGAGAAAATAGTCCCTGGCACCAGAGGAATGCCAGTCATCTTTGAAGTCACCAATTAATATGCATGACTCTGGAATCCTCTCTGGGTTTATGTGATAAAACATCATGAGGTTGATTGGACTGCTTTTCCACTGCAAAATGTAGCTTCTCTTTGATTCTGAGAAAAGTCCTAACTCTGATTATAAGGTCCTGCACAAATCCTTAGGAGAGGTAAGCAGAGGTCCCTGTACATTGTGTCTATCATAATTTTCTTATAACAGTTCTATTATGGATAATTCCCTGGAAGTCAGCTGTAAAGCTCAGCGGGTCCCCTCCTGATATCCTTCACATTTGGATAATTAACTGAGCTGTTTGAACAACAGAAACTTTATAATGTTCAGCAGTGGGAGTCTTGCAGCTGATCAGCTTTACCTTCATCAGCACTTGTCATTTTAACACTTGAAGGGTAATGTTTCAGGATGAATATAATCTTCATCAGGAAAAGAAAAGATTTTAAAAGTACAGCAAAATAAAGGCTTCAATAAATTTATTATGCAGACTGTAATATTTCTTGTGCTGCATTGCTCATGTACTCTATGCTGCTGCATAAGGATTTAGTCAACCTTGTATCTCTACAAAATAGGCTTTGCTTCATTGCAAGGGAAAAACAAGTAATGAATCCTCATGAAACCTATCCCTGACATCCTGAGAAATAGCACACAGGAAACCTTCATGCTGATCACAGAAGTGTTTCCCAGACAAAACTTATTTTGTTTAGACATAGCAAAATGAAATAGCTTCTTATTTTTTGTTCAGTTCTTCCCACAGTTAAAAATTACCCAAGTACCAAGATTCTCTGCAGAGCTCAAAGGAGCAAAGTTCTTGGTTTCTACTGAAATTCAGGACAATGGGACATTGAATTGTAAGCCTAGGTGACATTTATTTATTACCCAACTGACACAGACTGCTTGTAATTACAGAATCACAGAATATGCCAAGTTGGAAGGGACCCACAAGGATCAAGTCCAACCCTTAGCCCCACACAGGACCATCCCCAAGAGTCACACCACATGACCAAACGTATTGTCCAAATGCTTCTTGAACTCTGTCAGGCTTGGTGATGACTTCCCTGGGGAGCCTGTTCCAGCATTCAATCCCCTTCTGGGTGAAGAACTTTTTTCTAATATTCAACCTCCCCTGAAAACCTTTCAAGCCATTCCTTTGGGTCCTGACACTGGTCACCACAGAGAAGAGATTAGTACCTGCCCCTTCTCTTCCCCTCATGAGAAAGTTGTAACTGCAATGAGGTCTCCTCTCAATCTCCTCTGCTCCAGGCTGAACAGACCAAGGTGCCCTCAGCTGCTCCTCCTATGCTTTTCCTCAAGGCCCTTCACCATCTTCATTGTCCTCCTTTGGATTCTCTCTGAAAGCTTAATATTTTTCTTATATGGTGGTGTCCAAAACTGCCCACAATATTCAAAGTGAGGCCACACCAGTGCAGAGCAGAGCGGGACAATCCCCTCCCTTGACTGGCTGGCAATGCTTTGCCTGATGATCCCCAAGACACAGTTGGTCCTCCTGGCTGCCAGGGCACTGCTGCTCACATTCAGCTTGCTGTCAACCAGGACCCCCAGGTCCCTTTCCATGGCATTGCTTTCCAGCATCTCATTCCTCAGTCTGTACATAGATCCAGAGTTGTCCCATCCCAGGTGTAGAATCTGGCACTTCCCTTGTTGAACTTCATATGTTTGGTGATTGCCTGGTCCTCTAATTTGTTGAGGTCTGTCTGGAGAGCCCGTCTGCTTTTGAGGAAGTCAACAGCTCCTCCCAGTTTTGTATCATCTGCAAACTTGCTTAGTGTCCCTTCTAGTCCCACGTCCTACATATTAACAAAGATGTTGAAGAGCACAGGGCCCAAGATGGAGCCTTGTGGAATCCCACAGGGTCACCAGTCTGATGTTACCCCATTCACTATTACCCTCTGTGCTCAACCCATGAGCCAATTGCTCACCTACCACATGATGCGTTTATCCAGCTATGAGCTGGACATTTTCTTCAGAAGGATACTGTGACAGTATGGAAAGCTTTAATGAAGTCCAAAAAAAAAAAAAAAAACAAACAAAAACATCAACTGGCTTCCCTTGATGAACTAGGTGGGTTACCTTGTCTTAAAAGGAAATCAGATTTAATAAACAGAACTTTCCTCTCATGAAGCTGTGCTGGCTTTGATTCAATAACAGTGTTGTCTTTCAGGTGTTTTTCAATACCTTCCAGAATAATCTCCATAACTTTACCAGGCACTGAAGTGAGACTGACAGGCCTGTAGTTTCTGGGGGTCCTGCTTCCCCTTCTTGAAAATTAGGGCAATGTTCGCCGGCTTCCAGTCAACTGAGACCTCTCCAGATTCCCAAGATCACTAGAAATCATCAAGAGAGGTTTTGTGACGTGAGAAGCTCTTTGAGGATTCTGGGATGAATCAAATCAGGCCCCATAAATTTGTAGGGATCCAGCTGCAGCAACAGCAGAATCTGCACAATTTCAGGGTTAACTGGGATTTGATCATTCTCACAGTCATGGTCCTCCACTTCAGGGCACTGAGACCCCCTTGGTCCATCATCCATGCTGAAGACAGAGGCAAAGAAAGCATTAAACACCTCTGCCTTGTCTCCACCCCTGTTTGTGAGGTGACCGTCCTCATCCTGTAACAGAACGATGATATTTCTATACTGCCCATTGCCATTAATGTATTTGAAAAACTATTTTTATTGGCCCCCACATTTCTAGCCACTTCAGCTCTCACTAAGCTTTGCCCCCATGAATTTTGTTCCTACAAGCAGAATCTCTGTATTCTTCCAATGTCACTTGACCGTGCTTCCACTGGGCATACACCTTCCTTTTTTGCCTTATATCCAAGAGGAGATCCGTGTTCAGCCAAACTGGCCTTCTGTCTCACCTGCTTGACTTCTGACACTTGGGAACTGCTGTTCCCCATGTCCTTAAGAGGTGATGTTTGAAAAGTGACCAGTACTGATGGACCCCAGCACATGCAAAAACATCTTTCTGGGAAACTTAACTTACTAATTCCCTGAGCAGCCTGAAGTCTGCTCTTTTCATGTCCAGAGCTGTGGTTTTACTGGCATTTTTCCTCCTATCAACAGAGATTTTAAGCTTGGTTAAGAGCAGTTTGAAAATCTTGGTGCATTATTTACTGTCCTGAAAGATGGTTGCAGTAGAAAATTATTCATTACAGTGAGATGTTATTGTTTTGATGGATTGTTTTTATCATCATGGCTAGGCTTCGCGAATGAAGATTTACAAGGGCTCTACCCACATTTGCTACAAGCACATTGGTGGCTAAAAAGGCCAATGCAAGATAGGCAAGTCCAATTGCAAAAGGCACAGTGGAAAGTCTCTGTCGGCACTACTGGCAAGGCACGGTTCTTCCTGC
>JAWWEE010000122.1:7270817-7284642 GCA_035221455.1 Xenops minutus
CAGCCTCTGCAAAGCAGGATGTTAAGCACTGCAGAGCTGCTTCTGTGTGAGCAACCAGGGCGGCATCATCAGCAAAACGCAGCTCACAGACAAGGTGATTCATGGTCTTAGTGTGGGCCTTCAGTTGCCTTAGATTGTTTTTAACTGAAACAACAACAAAAAAAAAACATTTTAAAGTAGAGCAAAAGCAACATATGCACAGTGTTAAAAATATCCATATTTATTGAAACAGTTTAACCTAATTTTAATGACCTACAGTTCAACTATCAAAATAATCTTAAAAGGTTTATTCGTTATTCTTAAGTTTCTGGATGCATAGAGGCCTAAAGAACATAAATATAACCTGACAGAGTACTGTAAGTAAAAAAAAAAAAAAAATCTATACCAAGATAACTCATTATATCCTGGGTAAGAACTTTTCCCTGGACGAATTTGTAAAAACTGGCATTGATTCCCATGAGACTCATACTGATGAGGTTATGATACACTATGTTAGGTCAGGCTAAATTTTGCCTTCTGAAGAGAATTGTGCAGCATTTGTTTCTTTTCCCCCTTTGCTCCCCTCAGCTTGGATAAGAGCAAGTACAATAAATACGGTGTTACATGAGACTGACTGATAGCAGAGAGGCTGTTTGTTGTTCTAAGCCATTCTTCTTAGCACAAAGTAGACTCCTTTCTATAAGATAAGTAGAATGCCTTTTCAGTTAAAGAGGTGCCAGTTTCTCTAGACCTTTACACTCCTCTGAGACGTGAATCTATTCTTTAACAATACCAGCAATATCTAGGCTTGTTAGTACAGCCACCCATGGTAGTATTTCTTCAGCCTAGTACACTGAAAAAATATGTAGTATAAGTCACCCTGCAACCATGTTAACTTAAATATTTTATTAAGATAGAGGCCATTAAACTGTAGATAAAACAAAACTCAGTGTTAAACACATCAGAATTTTCTCTGACATCTTTCTCATATTTCTTTATATATTTTTTGTAATACTTAAGGAATATTTCAGGTGTCACTGATCTCATTCTTATAAATGCCTTATGTTAGAATTTTCTGCAATGCTCAACTCTACAAACAAAAAAATTAATATACTGAAAGGCTTTAATCTCCTACTAGGACTCAGATAAACCAATATTAAAACACATTTATGCATGAAAAACTAATAATCAATAATTGAAAAAAATCACATACAACTCAAACCATTTCTTAATTGTTACTCATTAAAATAAATCATGGTATATTATCCCATTTACAATGCTGAAAATAGAATTTAGCTGCAGTCATTCTGTCAATTTACCTTGCATTCTAGCTTTTTATGGCAGTTGTGTATTGAAAATAACTTGTCTTATTCAGATAGTGTTGTATTGTACAGCTGGTAGCTACAACTCCTTGCAAATATATCCTTGGGTTAAACATTAAAGCTTACACATTAGAGCTAACTGAATGTTATTCTAGTGAATACTAAGTTGTTGCTGTGGTGCAAACAACCTACAAATCTGTAGATCCTTACAAATGCATTGTTAACTCTGACCTTTTTTAATGTACACCAGACAGTATTAGAGAGAGCTGATGTTGAAAAATCATAGAAATAAGCAAAATAGCTAATACTTTGTCATTATTAAAGTGCAGGTTCAGCTCACCCAGTGAATGTATCTTTTGCAATCAGCTGTTTGGAACCTCAGAAATGCTCCTATGTGTCTTCAGCTGAATGCCTCACCTGGAATTAAGGACACCTGGACCAAAAGGAGGAGAACAAACTGCCAAATCAGGAACAGTTTGAGAATCTGTAGTTCCTAAATGTTATGACTCCTTCAGAATTTGGCCTGATTGATGTGAAGGATTAGTTGTTTGCTTAAATTCACTAAACCACAATGACTCAAATACAATAAAAGTTCTGTTTTCTTGTAATGCAGTCACAATTTACCACTTTTATTTGTTGTTAAAACCAATGTCTTTGGTGACAACACCATAAGCACACAGGACATTTCAATGTGAAATTAAAATAATTTTAATTGTATTATCTATATTTCAAGATCAGGATTCTAACATTATTTTCTCTTTCTTGTGGTTTAATTCTTGATTTATCTTAGCTAATTGCACTGTCTCAAGCTGGTTCTTTAAAGGATAGGTATAGCTTAAGTTGTGAAGATGTCTACAGTATGCAGTAGAATTAGAGAATTTTCTGAAGTGGCATCAGATTGAACTGACAGAAAATATGACTAAAAATCTTCCAAATCTTATGGATTAGCTTCTCCTTTAACAGACTTATTTATGTCTATTAAGTAGTGTTTGGCATTTACAGAGATGGCTATAAAATTGTTCTAATGTGTTTCCAGAACAGCTGCTGAGCGGGTGGAGTTGGGGATGTTGGAAGCTTGCTGTTGGAGCTCTGCTCCTTTATGCCATGATCTCTGCTTGTTATAGGCTTGATTGCACTACCAACTCTGCCCTGTAAAGTGTTGACTTTGGGGGCTAATAAATGTTTTCCTGTGTTCACCTCAGCTCAATATGTTTGTCTCCCTTCATCTGTAAAAGAATGTGTGCCCTTTAGGATTGCACAGTGTACAAATAATTAATGCTTGTCAAGGGAGGGAAAAGGAGAAAGAAGAGAAATCCAGCACACCTTTAAAATGAAATTGGGAATCAGAGGCATTTGGATAAAATCCAGGAAACATAAAAGTTACAAAATAATTTCTATTTTCAGTGACATTGTAAACTAGGATCCGACTCTTCTTTCTCCTTTTTTTTGGAGGAGGCTGTTCTACATAACTGAACAAGTTTGGGGGGTTTTATGTTGAACTTTAGAGACTTTATGGAACAAATATTTCACTTATTGTTTCTCTGAGGGTTTGCCACAAAAGGAAGCAAAACCCCTTTATGCCAAGAACTCTTTATCATTTATCTCCTTCCATCCATAGTATTGCTTTACAGACTGAAGTAAAAAGCAGATAAAAAGACCTGGTACCATTAGATGAACTTTCTCAATCTCTCTTTTCCCAGAGAAGAAGGACAAGGAGAAGGTCATAGTTGTTTAATTTATAATTACTCAATTTTTATTTTACTTGTGTTCAGTACCGATTATTGAGACCAAAAAGTTAGGAAGACTGGAAAGAAAAGGAGGATCCTGGAAAAACACAGGCAAGCAAGAGACAAATGAAATGAGGAAAAATGCAGAGGAATACACTAAGAAGCTGAGGTAAACAAAAATATCGTAAGTGCATCTATGTGGGTTGTGAATTATTAAAACACTTTTCTCTCTCTTCTCAAAATTATTCCCAAACTTTCTGTTAAATAAATACATTCAACCACTGAAATTTAGGAATTATCGTCATAAAGAATTAAGACTGATCTGCAGCTGCACCATCCCTGGCATCAAAACTATATGGTATGCTTTTTAATTACACTGGATCTTGGTAATTTTCTGCACTAGTTTGTTATGTTTTCTAATGCATTGCATGAGATAAAGATCACAGGATGGTTGCAGTCCATCAAGCTGAGTAATGAAGATAGTCAGTGATGACTTCCATTACTGTACATGCACAATTCTTAATTATTCATTATTATATCACTATTCCCTTTCTTAAAGGAGGCTCAGAGTGATTGTGACTGGAACTATGTTGTTTCCAATAATTTTAAATATCTGAACTGAGACACAGAGGATCTGAATTTTTAGGGGTGCTGGGTCTTTCTAATGAGCTTTCAGCCACATCTGGTTTTCTGGGCAGTTAGGGCTCTTGTGTTTTCTGTTGGAGATACGGACAGCAGTTGTTTGAATACAAAATGCAATATGAACAGCCAATATATCCTCCTTCTACATCTGATCATAGTCCAGCTGCTGAACACATAAACAGTTCCTGATTATAAATGCTTCCCTTCACCCTGTGGTACATACAAAAGGATGACTTTGGCTCCATATTGCCTCAGTGTTGCTTGTCCAAGCAGTCAGGTAATAAGTTACTGTACATAAAGCTTTTGCTGTATGGGATTCCTCTCTTCTTCCTCTCTTTTCATAAGAAGTTCCCTGCTTTCCCAAGAAGGGAAGTGGCTGATGTTAGGTCCTCAAATAACTGGCTATTGAAGTTGGTGCATGCCATTTTGGTGAAGTCAGTATTTTGACTTTAAAGTATTCAGGATGCAAGTGTTTCTGACTCAGTCCTAGCTATTGGTCTTCAGATCTTTAGAAAACCAGACCTCAAACCTCTGAAGCAGAATAATGTAAAAGAAGGAATTTGAAGTAGCCTCTAGAGGAAAACTGTGATTTAAATTAACTCCCTGAACCACAGAATCTGACACAGAGAAGTGTGCGTTTTAGATGCACACAGTTTTCGTTATGCTGCTTAGTTGCTATCTAACCAGAAGTTTGTCCTTTCCTTTTTTTAACAACTAAGCCCTATGTACTAATCCAATATTGTACTCCTCTAGCTCATCACACTCCAATATCCTATATCTTGTGTTCCATTCAGGTCAGAGATCGAAAATAACCAAATTATTTTCATTACATTGTCAACTTTTAATTCAGTCCCTGGGGAGAATGGCAGTGTGATGCTAGTTTAACAGATAAGAAATTGTTTATATTTCTAGTATTGCTGGTTGAATGTCTTAAATTAACGGGCACCTTCCAAGACATGTAAAGACAAGACTCCAGTCCATGAGACTTAGAAGAAAATGTGCTTCAAAATTACATGGTGCCCTGTTCCAGGGTGGGTTCTGAAGGATTGTGGGCTGAAACTATGACACCGTTTAGCATTTAATCAAACAGCATTTATTACAAAGAACTAGCAAACAAAAGGAAAAAAAAAAAAACAAAAAACAAATAAAAAAGCTGAGAAAAGGGAAGAAAATAAATCAAATCAAACCAAGACAACTCCCACACACTCATACACCACTCTCACAGTAACTATACCTCTTATACAGTTACTATACATACCAACCCCAATGTGCTCAAGTCCGCCAGTATTACTGGCTGCTGCATCCTTGGGCTTCAGTAGGCTTAACACACTCAGTGGGCATCCCCACAGGAGGCAATGTTGTCCTTGGTGCCAGCACACACCTCTATCTGGAGCAAGAACTCTCTGGTTTTCTTCGTGCACTCGGTCTGTGATATCTGTACCGGTGTACGTGGCCAGCACATGCCCACATAGAGGTCTCCAGTCCCTCCTCCCATTATGTAACTGGAAATCCCCCTGCGCCTGCCCAGCATATATCAAGTGCATATCTCCCTTTTTGGGTCAGTGGTCATTACTTTATCATCCTCCTCTTCTTTTTGTCCTTGACTCATCCTTGACCGGCTGTTGGCAAGTAGCCAGGCCACCAAACAGGTTCAGTGTACACAAGATGCTTCTCCTTCAAGGTCAAAGTCCCAATTATCTGTTCTTGTTTTCCATATCTTGGCAAGAAAAGAACCAAGTCTTGCAGGCATCATGGCCAGACATGGACCACAATAATATCATCTCATCATGCCTGAATACATACCCATATCCAGATTTAATTGCTGCAGAAATTAGATTGAACAGGTATCTGCAACCTTATCTTATACCTTGTGTTTATAGAGCTTCTGCAGCACTAAGTCAAGCATTCAGAATACCAATTTTAAAGTTAGAATTTGCTTGGTTAGACATTAAGTTGCAAGCAGCATGTTCTAGAGCAGCTAAAATGCAACCTCAGCACACAATGTTCATTGCATTTGCAGCCCTTGGATTTAAAGGGAAGAAAATGTTAGACCTCTTCTTTGTGATTTTTATTTTTGATAGAGGAACATTCAGTTTCTGTTAGACATTTGGCATTGGTTTAGAGAGAAAACCAGACTGGAGAAAGAAAGATTCTGGCTTTCTCTTTGTTTTTAACATAACCTGGTGTCATAGTTACTCAATAACCAGTAGAAATTTGGTCAGGTTAGGATTAAGGTGGAGAAGATTCTGTGAAACCGAAGATCAAGGGTTTATTAAAGCAAGAAGTGGTCAGTACCTGTGAGAGACTGTATTCATATCTCACTGGAATAATTATTGGGTTTCATCAGCAAACTCAGTGTTTGGGAGGGAGGGCCTCATGACCAAGCCTCCAGTATCAGCAGGCACATGGTCTGCAGCAGAACCCGTGTGGGGCCAGCTGTCAACCAAAAAGGCCTGCCTGGTAGCCTACACTCATCACGTCCCCCAGAGCCTCTGATTGGCTGTACCAGCCCTCTCTCTGGCCTGGAGGGCACTGAGTGGTCAGTGAGCTAGATGTCCTGCCTTGGAGGGGTGGCCATGGTGGCCAGACAATATAAATACAGAACATAAGGGCTCCATCTTGCATTCTCTTCTGGGACCTGCTATCATCATGTGACCCTTTGGTCCTAGCTGTACAATTTTCTTATTCTAATCTTCTTCTTTATCCCTTCTTTCTCCTCTTCACTAAATTAAAAGATGTCTCTTGGGAAACACAAGTAGCATGTTCTCTTTACACAAATGTAAGGTGTTAATAATCAAAGGCTTTGTAAAAGTTTGGTTGAGTGAAAATTTTTGAGCCTTAAATATAAGTAACATATCTGGGCAACTTGTGACTTTGACCCAGGGATTTACAGTACCCATCCAGGGAACTGCAAAGTATTACTAATCTATAGATATTGCAGAAAGGACAAGAATCCTTACGGAAAACATCTGCCTGCTTGAATGAAAAGGACAGTGGGCTGGGTCCGTAGAAATATTGGAAGCATAGTACAGTATAACTGAAATTGAACTGTGACTTTAAATTAGCAAATCTAAATTGTATTTTCTATAAATTGACTTTCTGTCTCTCCAAAAAACTACACAACATACTTTTTGTGTTACACTGGTGCCACTTTTCCATGTCATTTTTGCCACTGGAGTTGGCAGAGGTTGTAACTTCACACTGCTGCCATCTGCAGACATTTCCCCTTTTATAATGATGAAATTCTAGTTATTAGAATACACTGATCTCACATCAGCTCTTCTGTAGGTAGGTTTTGCAATCTTCCACAGAACAAGATGGAACTTTCTTCCCCTTCTACTCCACGTTCCTTTTCTTCAGGTGCTCTTCCACACACAACTCTTCCTGGTGTTGTTTAGCAGAGACTGTTTCCAAGAGAATACCCTTTTTTCCTTAAATGTTTTATTAGGAGAAAGGTAAACATCCAAAAAAAGAGTCAGACTCCTCTTTAATCTTACTGCAATAGACGTTTAGTGGCTTTTATAATTTCAATGCTGGAAAACAAATATTAATATTAAAGTAACCTGACTTTAACCTCACAATGCTGCTGTAAGGGGCAAAATATATCATTATCTCCATTTACCAGTAGCAGCCTGAAGTACAGGTAGATTTTTGTGTGTCTGGCCCAAGGTCATGTAGAAATGTTGTAACAAAAGTATAATTAGATGCAAGATCTTCTGAGTTCTAGGTTAATACTTAATAGCTGTCCTTTTTTGTGCTGTTAATAGCAATGGGAGGCATTTACACTTACATAGGAGAACACTAGCCTGAAGAAATGGTTCTTTCCCAAGCATGGCAGAAAAGAATTTTTTACTGTCTGTGATGGCTTTTCTTGGCCTTAGCATGCAGTTAGCTAAAGTTGTCCAGGTTTAACCTCAGCAATAAAAAAATCAAAGAGGTTGCAAAGTGTAATTCTGTAGTCCTGATGTGGTTAGCATTGTGAGGTTCCAGCTTGCTGCTGCTTCAGTGTTCTGAGTCACATTACATATATTGTGTTTTAAAGTAGGGAGGAATTTTCTTCCTGCTGTTTTTGGCTGCTGTCCTTTTATCAGTCCATTTTAGCAATAAAATGTCAATCTGGTTATCAGTGGTCTATGCATCAACAATGCTTGTGATACTTAGTCAGCTAATTTTCTTCTAGGGCACAAAAAGTAAAATGTTTTCTTGCTCTTCCAAAAGCTAGGAAAGAAGAGAAACAAAAAAGCCCTGATTAGTCAGTGTCAGAAAGATATGGCAAGAGATGACATCAGAAAAGTATATTTGTTAATTCTTTTGCTATTGTTTTCTTTTATTATTAGTTGTTTGTCTGTTTTCTGTAGCAGAGCAATGCTTCCAAGGCCTGTGCAATGCCAGAACTGCCAGACCATCGCGGAACACTTCACCAACTTATTTAATTTATTTTACTGTATGTGCTTACTTCCATGCAATCCCACTAAGAAAAGGCCTAAACTACAACATTCAAAGCTCAGGTATGTGTTTTCAGTGCTTATATTTCTGACACCTGTATTCTTCATTAAAAAAATGCTCAAAGATACAGATGTAGGGGCGTCGCAAAAATAATCAGAACTGCAATTAAAGCTTTATAAGAAAATAAAAATCAGTGTTAAAAGGACAAAATATTTCTTTGAAGCTTCACTAGGTTACTTTAAAAAAATAAATATGTGAAGTCCCTGTTTATCACAGGAATCTCTTCATATACCAAAAGATTGCCACTTAAATGGAAATGAGATCTTAGTCAACACAGTGATGTAGTTCCACTAGTTATACTGTGCATCAAAACATCTCTATAAGGTATTTCCAAGTTATGCAGTAGTAATAGATGGGGGGTTTGATGATTTTATTTTTCAATTCTTTCAGTGACACTCTAACTTCATTGCTATGGCAAAATATTTCTCTTCATGAAATTTGGTAGTGGTGACAAAGACAAGACAAAACTTTGTATACAACATATCTTTTAAACTAAATAAAGGTTACTAAAACCTAATTGCTAATAAAACTCCACAGGAAATCAGATGAATCATACAATTTATTTGTCCTTGCTGAATCCAAAAAGGACATAATTATTTCATACAGTAATGTCACCCAAAAGATGGCAGCATCATCTTTTTGACTAAATACTTTTTTAGCAAGTAGAGACATTTGGGATGAATTTCAGCTTCTGGCTGCCATTTGAGAAAAGAAATATGGGATTTTTTCTTGTAAAAAGTAGCATTGTAGGAAAACATAATAGAATAGGACTTTTGTCAGTTCTTCTTAATACAATCACAATTTCATTCACTGGGAGTGCTGCTGTTCTCACTAATCAAGAGGAAAAACTATAGCTTGAATGGTTCCAAATGGTCATTAATGCCTGACCGCAAAAGACTTTGTTTCTGTTTATTGAACAAAAGCTTAAAAAGAGGAAATCTCAACTCCATTATGAGAGTTAAAAATATGTGTGCACGCACACACACTCATGGCTGCAGTCTTCAAGCTGTCAATTCAGAGAAATCCATCCTTTTATATAGGAAAAAAATATTTCTGAATATATTGTCATTGTAGAGCTATTATTTTGGAAAGATGAACAGATCTGCATAAGAACAGAGGTTCTCATGCTAGGAAAGATGAATCTATATGTCTGAATTCCTGACATTAGATAAAGATGACACTAAAAACATGAACACTTAAAGATCAGTGATAACTCCATTTATGAATAATTTATAGCTTTGTTTCATAATTTAGAGGAAAATGTTAGGTGACTGATTTTCAAATTTTATTTGAAGAAAATACTTCAAACTCATTGACCATTCTGATTGCCAGCACTGCTGCATTTAGAGCAAGACACATATCCTCTTTGGGAATAAAAGTAGGCAATTTTGTGATCACTTTCAGAATAATCTTCTTTTTCTCAGTTTGAAAATGTCCTTAGTTCACTAGATGCTTATAGATAAAAATATTACTAGTGCTTCTGAAAATAACAGAATGTGATTACCAGAACAACCCCGTCATACACACAGAACAGTGTTGTTATTTTCTCAGTAATAACCAGACTAAATAAGATAGACTGTCAGTAAAATAATACTGCTTATCCTTCAAGTAATTACAGCTATATATGTATATCTTTATATGTTTCTTTATGGTTTCTAGAACAGATCAGCATTTTTTTAAATACCATAACAAATTAAGCTTTAATTTGAAAATTATATTACTCTCTATCAGAAGAGCAAAGATTTCTGTTCAACATATCCTGTGACATTTTATGTCCTTCCTCCACTGAAATATCTTGACTTTCAACAGGGCTCTTTGATTTAAGCAAGAAAGCCCTATATACCCATAATTGCAGACAGTTGTTAATTATTGTTAAGTAGTGTATAATTTTTAAATAATTAAAGCCATGAAATCCATTCTGCAATACTATTCTGATTCAAAAGGAGAATTTTAAAATTAAGATAATTAAGATGAAAATATCATACAATACAGAAAGTGGTAACATTTGTTTTCAAGAAGGTAGAGCTCAATATCGGTACCTTCATGGGTGAATCTTCCAGGAAACAAGGGACATGATGTAGAATTCTATTTGTACCAAAGAAAAAGTGAGAGTAATTGTTTTGGTTGGCATTGATTCCACCAAATTTTAAGTAGCTAATTGAGGATTCTAATTAACAGTATAGTTGTCCTACGTCTTGTACAATGAAAAGAGAGAAGCTTCTAGAGGCAATTCAAGTCTTGCATTAACTCAGTCACTGCAGGAGAAGCGGCCTATCTTCACTGAGTCTTAATCAGCTTTTTACTAACAAATGCTAGTTAGGTTGTTTCACATTGGAAGGCTGATGTTTCAAAACATTTAGTTTTGAAAACTAGGCTCCTAAAGTGGTTAATTTTTATTCTTTGTGCCATAATAGAATTTGTTGTTTCCTCTGTCTGTCTTTTCTACCATTCTTTTTATTGACCTGCTCTTCATGTTTAGATGAATATACAGGAAACAAAACTTTGACTCAGAACATGATTTTCAACACGGGTACAAAAAAGTAAAAAAAATGCTACAGCATCATCCCTTAATGCATCTGAAGAAGCTGTCTTTCCTTGAAGACCTTTCAATAGAAGCTTGAAAGGTATGGGCACCTACTCTGTCTTGAGCTAAGCTCTCTTCAGGGTATTTAATCCTTAAAGTAATTTGTATTTCTCCTTGTTTTCTAGGCATGTTGTTTTATATTCACACTGAATTCTCTCTCCCATTCACAAACATAACCTCATTGCAAATAATGTCCTGTAATGGAGTTATTTGCTGTATTTGAGCAATTAGTTTAATAATTTCTTTTGTTCCCTGCTTCAATTTCCCTGCTGTTATCAAAGCCTAGAGAGTTTCAGACATCAAGACAGGAATTGCAGACAGACTTGACAAGACATTGACATCCATCTCAGCTAAATGTTCAACTGGTGAGATCACAAATGTTCTGTTCCCTGCCTTTAGCACTGAAAAAGTACTTTAGGTTTGATGTGAGGTTTTTGAACTGGTTGGACCAGGCTGGGCTTTCACTCCAAGGTTTATCTCAGGTTGCTTGAAGTTGTACAGGTATATTTTTTCCCCCTTAACAAAAGAAAGAGAACATTATTTTTAGATGCCTGAAGGGTTGGCTGTCTGACTCACAAACCAACCCATGTAATCAGCTTCAGAACTTAATAGTGTGGTTTAAGTGAACAGACTGCAGGATTAAAGAGAGTCAAATGCACATAACAGCTCACTTCAGCTCTGCAATCAGACAGGTAATTATTATATTTCAGGATGTCATAATTCATCATTTATAAAATTTAAATATTAATTTTAGAAGTCTTAATTATAGCAACCAGAATTGTTCTGTTCAAAATAGGCCCAAAAATAACCTAGCAAGAAGCTAATAACAATTTATCTGATTGAGGAACAGGTATAGGTTTAATTAGAAATGGAAAATGCAGTTTGCTTCTATTTGCATAGTAAATTTATTCATTTGGGGGAAATTTTTACTTGTTTGTCATTATTGAAATAATAGATTATGAACAAATTCACAAAAAATAAGTTTATTTGATAAGCATAAACATAGAGTTTGCATTGATATATGCCTGATCCATGCCTATTTTGTTTATCTGTAAACATCAAGTAAATAGACTGCAGTATGTAAACAATATTTTTACAGTCATTCATTTTCTTTTATATATGGAAATAACTTAATGTGCTCATTTTCTTCTCAGGGGAATTCTAATTTTAATCACGTTCCTCACTGGAAACTAAATACTATGTAGTTTTCTATTTTTGTCTTAAACAGTAGTTGTGCAATGAATGGTCACATGCTGGTTCTGTGGCTGACATGTCCACTGGGATTTCCTGTTTTCACATGGCTGCTATGGAGCTGTCTATACTGACTCTCGACAGAAACCCAATTGAAATGTATTGCTATTAAATTCAATTTTTTTACTAACAGCACTAATCTGGAAGACCATACTACCATAAATACATAAATAATAAGGTTTACTGATTAGTGCTGTAGAATTTAAATACTGCACCTTTGATCTGTTGCAACTATGACAGGTTCCATAGATCCTGCCGTGGAGACTTCACATTATAAATAGGCCAAACAAAACAAGGTCTGTTCCCCATTTCATACAAGGAAATAATTTAAATAATTTGTTTAACATCCAGAGCAGAACACTTGTTGATTCTTTTCTTAACTACATTGTTTCAGCTAATTTAGATCTTTTCCCTCTTTCATGCACTGTAATGGACTATCACTTATTTTCTTTCTCTCTTTAAGGAGCACAGAACATGAGTTCTTCCCTTCTTACTCTTCTTTTCCCCTTTTCTTCTCCCCCACACCCTCACCCCAGCTATCAGGATTTACCTCCCTGAGTTACCTCCGAGTTACCAAACCTATTGTAGGTCTGAGCTGTTGTGAGAATTGTTACAGTATTTCCCATTATTCTTAATTTACCTTTGATGGATACAAGGAAATTGTTTTATGATACATGCCTTGTACCCCTTTATCCAGTGTAGATGTTTGCTGTACAGTGGAGAGAATACTCAGAAGTTGGTGTTCAGAGCTCCCCTGAAGGAAATGCATTTTTATTCATCAGTATTGTCCAAAGAGAAACACTGCTTGAAGGAAAATGGTTTTATTATTCTGAGAGAATTGTCTGAACTTAAAAGATCCAATACAGTAGGCTTGAGGGTAGGAAAAAGAAGACCAAGCAGATGAAATACTTTCTATCTTGGTAATTTTATTATTTTCCTGAGATGGAGATTCAAGTATTTGCACCAGGAACTAATCACTTAATGCAAGATAGAATAAAACTTGCAGAGTGTGAGAGTGAACAGTGAATGGGGGACACTGGAAAATGAAAAGCCAAAGTTCAGGCTTCAAAATTAAATCAATTTCTTTTTGTGTGCCAACAATAGACAGCTGGGCCTTGTGCTTTGCTTTTGCTCATCATGGCCATAAATTTTTATCTGGGCATGAGATATTTGATGGATTTTAATGGTTGAGTCTCTCCATGAATAAACAATTTCTGATGAAAATGTTTAACGGAAAAACTTCTGACTGTCTGTGGACACTAGAGGGGGTTACTTCAGAACTGTACGATATCAGGATACAACCCATCAGCCTTGTCCATGCTCCTTCCTTAAAAAAAACAATGGTCACTTTTTTTTCTGCATCTGAATTAATCAGCAAAGATTCAGTGGAAATGGTGGCAGTAAATTGCACAAGCTCTGTGCTGCCCCGAGCCCGACCTAAACAAATCTTCTCTGAGCCACCTGTCCTGAATTTAAATCATAATACTGGCCTTTCTTGTAAATAGTGTAGAAAATGTAGAATACAAATACTCTGTGAAATACAGCATCAAAATAAATGATCTGTTGATTCATCTTTAACACAAGACTTGCCTCATAAAATTAAAGGAACTTTTCATGCTTTTAGAAATAATTTCTCATAATCCCTGAGAAATTACTCCCTCTTACTGGAAGTAGAAGCCAAGTGAACATTGTTGATTGCCATCAAAAAGTGATATACTTTACAACTTACACCATTGGAAACCTACGTCCTGAGGACTTCGCTGTCACCGTCCAAGCTCGCTTGGCCCTGGCAGATGAACCTTAGGAGTAAAGGG
>JAWWEE010000122.1:7284742-7301155 GCA_035221455.1 Xenops minutus
TAGCCACCAGCGTGCTTGTAGCAAGCGTGGGTAGAGCCCTTGTAAATCTTCGTTCGCGAAGCCTAGCCATGATGACACCATTGGTCAGAAAATCACTTCAGGACTGACAAAGTTGCATCTGTTACCAAGACTAGTTTACGTAGCTCTCACTTATAGTAGGTTTCTATTTTATGCAGGTGTTGAAACAACTCGGCAATGAAAATAGACAGCGTAAATATACCATTAAAAATAAAAAAGAAATAGTTCCCTAATCCCAAATGGCTTTCTCTGACAGTGCTGAATGTACCATCTGTTTCCATTGCATTATAAATTGATGTAGAAAATTGATATGTGGTGTTATTTCTGAGTAGCTTCTCATTTGCATTTGCTTTTGTTAAAAATGAACCCAACTGAAAACCATCATGAACTTTGGAAGGAAGCACTCAACCAGGCTGAAGTGTTCCAGCCGGAGCCTGGATCCGGAGCTAAATGGTGCATGTGGCTGCTCTGTGACCAGTTGACCTTGGCCAAACACCAAGTGTCAAAGGGCCCATGACAAAGGCCCCAAAGGTCCCAAAGGCCCCCTGGCCACAGGGAATAGGAGAGAAGGAAGAAAAAAAAAAAACCAAACATGCAAACCTAATTTCAGCAGAACTGAAACAGTTTATATACATTTACACATATATACAACTTAGAAGAAAAGAGAAAGAAAACAAGTTTTCATTTCCCTCTCACCAAAACTGCTGCCATTTGTGTACCTCAAGATGCCTTCTCGCTGACCAGGCTGGCCGATCCTCAGGCCCACACCTACAGCCCACTCCCACACCAAGAATGACTGCAGGGAGCTCCTCTGCTCTCTTACACTGTTGGAAGAAGGACTGACCTATGGCTTCCTACCCTTCATTTCATATCTTTGCTTACATAAAGAATAGGGTTGTCAGGAAAAGGCCTAAACCAAAACACTACATGACCACATATGTCTAGTGTGTTAAAACACAACTTTGGATCTAGGTACCACACTACTTGTGAGATGTTCAGGCTTCTGGTCAAAATTATCCACTTTTATTTAGGACTTTAACAATTGACTCATTATAATGACATAAGGCTGATCACCTAGCTGCATTCCATAACCATACAATCGGTTAACTGAGGCAACCAATATGTAATGGCAGCAGTAAGGTTACTTTCAAAGAATACCAAGAGTCCAAACTCAGTCAGCTTTGATTTATGATGTACAGTACAATTAAGTCTCTAGAACAAAACAGGGTAACCAGTTGCCATGGCCATGATTATGATTAATCTCAATGTAAATCACCATCCAAAGCAACATTTCTTCCTGTGGCAGGAGAAAACTGAGTTATGGCTTTCTAGTCTTGTGTAATAGTCCAAATCACTTGCAGGCAGACGTGGAACAGCCAAACAAGTCTCAGCTAGTGACATATTGTCTCTGTTGGACTCTATGATAGGCAAGAATAAATGTAAATGAAACTCCTCCCTCACATCCACTTCTTTCCCTGCATGACCTGTTTTGGAGAAGCTTAAGAGACAAAAGATGCAGAACTAGACCCAAAAGGTATATGTGTAGGGTGGATATGTCTGTCTCCATGAGTAGTTGTATTTGTGGAGCAAGAATTTCCGTGATTTTGCTTAACAGCACAAGGAGCTTTGAATGTCCACTTTATGTCAAAAAGCAGAAGCTATCTTTCCTGTCCTCTAATAAATCTGAAAAAAGATTTCTTGTTTGATTTAGTCCTTTCCATTCGTTGTTATTTTTTATTAGCTTCCAAAAGGAAGAGAAAGGGGAATTCAGTAAATATTACATTTGCTCAAAGAAATGTTTTTCTATACTATTTAAGCATACTGTTGAGTAGAGGTGTTAGAACCAGTGCGAACACAAACCTTCCTGTGCTGTCTATTTGTATTTCTGGTACTTAGTAAATTTCATTTAAAGATACAATCACAGGCAAGGTTGAGCCCCTCTCACAGTGATGGCATGAAAAGAATTGTCTTCACGAATATGGAGAGACATGGCAAAAATATCCACATCTCTGCAGACCAGTAGGAAGGTAGTTTTGATACACAAAGGATGTGGGTTCATGCTGATTTACCACAGGAAAATTTGGATCCATCATCCCATATTCTGGGTTTAAACAGCAGCCTGGGATTCACTGGGCATTAGACCCATCTTGTGCTTCCAGGCTGGCAGGACAAGCAAGGAAAAGGTTGATTTGTCATTCCTATGTTTTCTGTCTTGTCTATGTAGAGCTTAAATACCTGGGTTCTGGGTTGTTATGGTATAATGTTGCATTATGCATGTAAATATAGAAGAATCTTTCTGGAACATTTTTATCTGAGGAGGCAAGGGGTATGTCACTCAAGAAATCTTTGCAGCCTAGAAAGAGGCATCTTTCCTAGGGATAGTCTTAAATGTTTTCTCCTCCTGTATTCCAGAGGGGCTGACTCCCTGGTACAAGAGAAAGTAAGTCCTGGCAGACGTGTTTGAAGGCCCCATAGTGGGGAGCTTGGATGACAATAAAAGCCTTGAGAAGAACAGGGGTTATGTCCTTTCCAGGCCTGGTGCAACTTGTGTCAAAATGTTGGCGTTCTCAGTTTTTGGAAATAAATTTTCCTAAATCCTTCCACTGCCTAGCATTTTGGGGTATCTGTGTAATCTTTCTTCACAATGTGATAATATGAAAATCCAGTTAAGTGCCTAAATAGCAGATACTTGAATCTCACTGCTTTCCATTCAGTAAGAGAGGGTGGCTAATTTCTTGATATTATTTGTTAATGAATTGGAACATTTTCTTATAAAATTCCCAGCTGGTATTTGCATGTTTATCAAGCCACTGCTTTTTAAATTTTTGAGGTCATAGTTATCAAAAAGTTCTGTATTAATGGCATTATATTTTCTTCTTTGTTGCCATGTCTTGCTGACAGGATGCCAGAGAAGGAAAAGATCAAAATTAATATATTCATTGAGAAACTGCAGATTTAAGCTTGCTGTGCATTTACTGTAAAGAACCTGGAAGTGTAGAAGACGGTGAATCTGGAAGTGTACATACAGAGAATGCGTGGTAAATTCAGTATTTGTTGTAGATATCTCATGTTACTCTTCATTTTTTTAAAAAATGAAGTCTAAAGGGTACATCTAGCATTAAAAAAAAGTATAGTCATTTTGTTCTGACTGTATTTAGGGTATTGGATGACAACATGAATACTGCAATTAGGAAAAAGCAAAATATACCATGAGCACAAATTAGCGTAGATGAATTGGTAGTACAATTCAGCCACAAGTTTGTGACAATATGAGGGACCTCAGTTGTTTGACTGAAGGGTGTAATCCCAAATGATGTTGCAAGTGCTGTTGATTTTAACGTTGCTTATGTGTAGCTGGGTCACTGTCAGCTTTTATGCCACACTGAACTTGCCGCAGGTGTACTTTCTGAAATTTGTGTTTTATAATCTACTTTCTGGACAATATAGTGTATGGCAGCATCAATGTCAGTCTATTTACAGTGTGTGAGATATATTCCTCCTTGGGAATTGTACAGTTCTATTTTGGTCATATCTGTAGGGACCTGGATGCTGTCTGCTGCAGAAAAAAACTGTGATGTTTCTGCCTGCTTGTAAAGCTATGTCTGAAATCACACACTGAGACCTACCTTGTGTCTTTACCATGGCTTGCATTTGGTTAGTTGTATCCCTTGAAGCATTTGCACCAGCATATCCAAAAGATATCAGTACTAGAGAAAGGACTGAGTTTTGCAATTACTCCTCTCCCTACACTTAATAATGGTTTCTTTGTAGGTGCACTGGGCAGAGGAAGCAAAAAACAACCTGAAAGGACTTTTTCCTCTTTAGATTTGTACTTTTCCCTTGCTTGAATATCCTGCTTCAGAGGTATCTCACAAGGTAGCTGCTGCCTGAAAACGAACGGATTGCTTTTGATTTCCAAGTATCTAAATCATGCAGCTAGAAACACTCCAAGGAGACAATGGGACACAGATCTTGCAAACATTTAATTGAATCAGATATATTATATTAATAAGTTTTCAAATGCTTTTAGATCAGAGAGCAGGAAAGTGATAACAGGTGAAACTAAATAGTTCTGTTTACCATTATGCATACCTGTCCATGAGCTTTGAGGGCCACCTAACTCTAAGGAGTAAACTTGGGCCCAGACTGTATCCATGTCTAAAAAATTTTAGACTTTTTCTCCTGGTTTATGCTGTCCATTGCTTTAGAAGTAAACAAGGAGTGTTTGGGTGATCATAAAGCAGGACTTCAGGTCTCCCCAACAGTGGAGACTTGAGCTCAAGTCAGTATAACCAAAGATCACGGGTTACAAGTTTCAAATTACATTATTGCTTTTTTATTTCCCACCCTTTCCCTCCCCTTCCCTTCTCCCCGCGCCCCCCCCTGCCCCGCCTCCCCCCCCCCGCGCCTTGCAAAATGCTATTTAGCAAGACCAGTAAAATTTTGCTTTGTAGGTCATGAAATTAAAGCAAACAAACCTGGTACCTCATCAGAGCTTGTATGATCAATAGAAAAGTTTTTGAGGCTGAAGATGTAAAAAACTAGAAACTTTTTATAAATATTTCTGGTTAGTGATTTATTCAATTAAATATATTATTGACTCTGTTGAATATACTTTTGAAAGGACTGAACATTATAAGACCTTTATATTCCATTGGTTCTTTGTAACGAGCACTGATAATTGTTAGGCATTTAAATGTATAAAAGTGCCAGCCCATGTAGTTTATTTGATAAAACAAACTAGTTTCTGACTCCCTTTTCACAAAGTCCTACGATAACCAATAACTGAATATTGTTAAGAACTCATTTCACAACAGAGAAACAAAGTAAAACAGAGTAAATTAGTTGTCCAAGGTCACAAAAGAAATCGGTGACAGAGATGTCCATGACCTCAGTGCATGGCAACTTCTTCTTAATATAAATGCTGTTCTGTCTTTTAAGCTGGTACTATCCTGAGATCATGCAATATTTGCTGAAGAAAACATTAATCCATATTTCCTGTTCCGGATTTGTTGTTTTAAAAATGGTAGCTATGTCATGTTAAAGACTCATAATCTATAGATAATTAGAGATTTTTCTTCACTAGAAACTAAAATTAAAACAACCTTAAATCAGTGCTGAAGCAACAGTAAAGTTGGTATTGCTCCTATTAAACAATGAAAGTGTATATGTTGGTAGTTATCTTACCCATCAATAAAATATTTAGACAAAAGAAGTTTGCAATCCTCGTAGCTGTTGACAGCAACAGCAAGAAAGCATTGCTAAAACAGAGACTTCCACTGATCATTTATAAGCTAATATCTTCTGTGTCAGTCACTCTTTCACCTCCAAGATACAGATGTGGAAGTTTTGCTGCCATCTGATGAAGAGCTGCCAATGTATCCCTCCCTCTTGCATGCAAGCTTCATCAACTTCTGGAGCATTCAGCAGCTGGGAATAGCTACTCAGTGTTGAAAATTCGAAATAATCAATTTATCTTTTCAGCTGTGACTTTTTTTGTCATTAAGCCTGCAAAGAGTTGTAGAAATAAGATCTAAGGTAGATATCTTTCAAGCTGAAATAATCTCTACGATGTCCTTAACTATTTTTCCAGTTTCTGAAGATATCAAGGCATGCATTCTATCTCTCAAAACCAATGTGATGATTCTCCAGCTAGCCAAGAGAATGCCACTTAGCACTGCAACTCTCAGGGGCATCCTAAGAGATAATGCCACAGTTTACTACTGCTTCACTCCTGTAGAACTGATTCTTTGAAAAAGGGAAATGTGTTTGTCTGTAAAGTTGGGAAATCTTGTACTGCAGTCACATTTGTTCTGCAAAAGTAATGAAAAAACATGTCAGCTTCGCAGGCTCTCAGAGCTATAGCTTTTACAAGCACTAAGAGAATAGCATGAACTTGAAATCTAGTCATTCTTAGGAATGTTAGAAGCATCTTGCCTACTAGAATGTCTTGTCACACTGATTTTGTGGAATTAGATACACTTTCCTAATTTTTTTTTCTTTCTACTGCTGTAGGGAAAAACATTCAAACAACAAGAGTAGTCTGTTACATGTGGGGAAAGTAAAGAAAATAACTACACATAGTTTTTCAACAGGAAAACTTTTTAACAAACAAAAAAGGAAGAAATTATTTCCTTCCAGATGTCTAAATACTGTATCTAAAAACACAGGGAAAAGAACTGGTTGTCTGTATCTCTAAGTTTTTCCAGGATAATCCACTGAAAAAGAGTATTTCAGTCTTCAAAAAAACTCTATGTAGATAGTAGTAGATTTTGAAAATATGTAGATAAATATGAATTTTTCAATGACCATAGAAATTAAAGGATTACTAATTTCTGTGTTTGGGATGTCTTTACTGGTGTTGAAACTCTGGGGAATAACTGATTAGATACTAAACAGTATCACCTTGTAAGGACACTTTAACAAATCTGTTTATCTTTCAAAGACATTAATGAGTATGATGAAAGGAAAAATTCCTAATCTGAACTGTGAAAAATGCAGGCAGGGAGACACCTGTGTCTTTACTCTTTCCTTAAAAATAATAACTGGAGTCAATATTTGAAAAAAACCCTCAATAAAATCTTTTTTTGCAAGCTGAATGGTAGACATAGCATTCAGAGGGGAAAATGCTAAGCATCTTGAAAAGTCCAAATAACAAGAAAACCTTCATGGGAATATTTATTTCCTTTAACTTAAATTCTTTTGGGTTTGAATTCTGAATAACTGTCTTGGTTGGTATTTTTATACTCAGTCAATTGTATCATGCTGAGTGGCCCAATAATATTTTGGTTATATATGTTGAATATAATTTATCTTGAATAGTATCATCTACTCCTTCATTACTTTGAATGGTCTGTTATGGTACTTTTTCAGTGTTTGATTAGGTGATGTTTAACATTGAATTCTAACCTGTCACATTGTCTCTTTTAGGGATGATTCTGCAAATACTGCACTACTTACAAGCAGGTATAATTTATTTTGTGTAGCTCAGTTCGCTGCGCTGTAAGGTACCTGGTAACAAGCTCTATGAAATGTTTGTAAGACTAGGACTTTAAATTTTAAACTTTTCAGACCCACAAAAGTAGCATAATGCCATGTAAATAAAGAATTCCATTATTTGCACATTATTTAATGTTAAATAACTACACTTGACACTATATAATGCATTATATTTTTCTGGGAGATAATACACAGTTGAAAAGTGACATTTCCAGAATCTAGGAAGGGGCTCAATACTTTAACTTCATAGCTTTTGCTATGAAAATACAGCTTGTATTTTCATAATCTCTGCAGTCTTTAGAGGTGAACATTTACCAACATTTTAACTCTTAAATCTCTTCTATGCTTATTGCTTGCTTTAATGGCCTATTGTAAAGAATTTTACTCAAAGAATTTTATTTGTATCCTTCATTCACAGAGTATTTTTGTGCACTGAACTCTGACTCAGTAAACCAGATCAAGTGATCCACCTAATTAACTCCATCTATGTCTATTTATAGGTATCACTCTGCCCCTTTTCTGCTAAATTAAAATTTGAGAAAATTTTAAACTTTCTTTTGTATGCCTTTATATCATTAATATCAAAAGTAAAGCGTTGGAGACCTGGTCTAATTCTTAATAGCTTCAAAAAGATCTGTTATCTGTCTGATCCGTATCTTTGGCCAAATCTGTGCAGTTGTCAAAGGGAATCCAGCTTTGTATAAAATCTGTTGATTTATCCTTGCCAAACAACATGCCCATAGCATCTGCAGCTGCACTATCTGTTTTTTGTACAATGTAGTAGTAAAAATAGTTTCCAAACCACCCACTGTGAAATCTGAGAATACATAAACCAAACATTTCACTAAAAATAACCTGAAAATTAGTTTTCTAAACTGTTCCATGAAGGCTTACACATAGCAAATGTGTTAAAGACAAGACTTTGCTTATGAACAATTCATAGAACTGAGGTGGTAACAAACATTACTATGCAAAAGAGAGGGATAGCTCTATTAACTTTCAGTGATCAAAGTACATGGTAAGTTCTGCATACATCGCAGCTCTTCATGCCTGTCCTTATTTGGCTTATGCCTAGTTAAATTGCTGAATAACTGAAATTGCATAATTTTGTTTAGAGTTTGCCTGAGTAGCACTAAACTCTTTTTCATATAATAAATATTTCTTGGCTTTTTGAAGTATTGGACTACAAACAGAATAATAGAATTTGAGTTGGAAGGGACCTTTAAAGGCCATCTAGTCCAACACCTCTGAAATTCGCAGGGACACCTTCAACCACACCAAGTTGCTAACAGTCCCGTACAGCCTGGCCTTAAGTGTTTCCAGGGATGGGCACACACCACCTCTCCAGGAAAGACAGATTGCCACTTTTACCACCCTCATCATGAAAAATTTTATCCAGTCTGAAAATTTTAACTAGTCTGAATCTATCCTCTTTCAGTTTAAACCATTACCCTGTGTAGGCTGTGCTAAAAAGTCTGTCCCTATCTTTCTCATAAGCCCCCTCTGAGCACTGAAAGGTCTGATTATAGATGAGTTTTCTCTACTTCAGTCTGAACCCCAACTTTCTAAGCACACAGAGCATTTCTACAGACATCCACGTGGTAAAAGACAGGATATATGCACTTTTCCCATGTATGTATATGGAGAGACTCCGTGGTTTTGCATATGAAATGATAAAACCACGCTGAAGGTGGCTATGTCAGTATGTAGGAAAAATTTAATTTGGGAGTCATCTGTGTATGCCTTAGCTAAGTGTTCCTGATTTTCAAAACCAGATCAGAGCATTTCCTTTTTCCTGTATTTTTGATGCTTCCAACTCTGATTCTTCTACTGCAATTTTGATTGTAAATATACTTATCAGTTTTTCTTCCTGCAGTTGTTTCCATACAGTTTTGCAGGGGTTTTTTCAGTAAAGGGAAAGTCATCCTTGGCTATTTAAATGTTGTGAACATTTACTGTGCACCATTTTACTCTCTAAAAATGTTCTGTGCTATTTGATACTTATTTTTACTTTCATCCATTATTTTTTGCCTTTTTTTTTTAGAAATCAAAGTGATTGATGTGTCCCCTCTGCTTTCAAAATGCTTATTTTACTGACAGATTTTGTTTTGAATATAGTTAAATGCTTAAATCTATGGGAACATATCAGGGTTATCCAGCATACTTCATTTTTCTATGAAAATGGAGAATATTTAACCTATTTCTACTCTTCAGTTACGACAGAGTTAGTGCAGTTTCTGCATTTTGATGGTACCCTGTCATCAGTCAGAGCACAAATTATTTTAATTTTCATTTTTATGAAGCAAGGTTTCTGGCCATCCAATCTTGTAAGTAAATTATTTTGCCTTTTTTAAACTACCTTGGAAATTGCCCAGCTTCTAAAATCAGGTTCCGTGCAGACCTGAGCAACTCCAGAGGGAACACAAGGAGGGGCTATTCTGTAAGGGAGTGCTGCAGGAATGCCAGAGGTCTTGGGCCCACTACCTAAAAGAGAAGGCTCTTGGAACTAGGGTCAGTTTTAATAAAAGAAAATAAAAGATAGGCATAGTAACAATTTTCAAACATGTACATTGTTTTAAGATCTAAAGGAATTAGTTACTTTTCATTGCCACTGGCATATGAAGATATAATGGCCTAAAGTTGTACCAAGGGAGATGAGATTCAGTAGTCAGTGTTTCCAGTGCAAGGAGAGTTAAGCACTGGAATGGGTTACTCTTGAAGGTTGTGGGACTTTCCTCACTGGAGACTTTTTAGCACAGATTATGTTAAACATTGTCAGCCATGGTTGTGGTATAGTTAATGCCACAGGATTGTTGAGGGAGTCCTAGACGAGCAAGATGTTAAAGGAGATCAATTGATCAGGGCCGAATTCTTCTCTGATACAGAAGCCAGCAGTGTGTGTGCCAGTCTGAGCACATGGAGCGAGTGAGCACATGGTCTTTGTACTGACTTATTACAACCACTTGCTTCAGCTTTCAATTTGAGTTCAGTTGACTGGTAAAGGCAATCAAATACATAGATAAATAAAAAGCTGAGAGAGTTTTTTTGGTTTGGTTTGGTTTGGTTTTTTTTCTGGAATTCCTGTAATTATAATTTGATAAGTACATAAACGTGTGTACAAAGTGAACATTTAGCTGTAGCCTCAGTTTTGTATCACCTCGATGCAGACAGCAAGTCAGCGCAGTTTATGTTCTGTTATGACCTGAGCAGATGAAGGAAAAGCTAATAAAGCTAAAAAATGTGAAGTGTGTGCATACATGTACATATAGACATTAGCCAATGTGACAGTTGCTTGTAGTGGTCAAAAAGTATTTTCACATTTTGACAGACTTGTTGAAATGCATAGCTTAACAGATCTCTCTTCTCAAATTAGTTTTTACAGAGTGCAAATTGAATTTAAATTTCCCTAAATTATTAATGCCTTATTGGGGGCTATTGAGAGATGACAATGTCCTAGATGGCTGCAAATTTTTCCAGTGTCACTGTCTACTTCTCTGCTCCAATGCTTTGAAATTACTCAGTCAGCTTTAATTTGTTCCATTTAATTAAATTCCACCTAAATAAATGCTGAAATTTCCTGCATGATGTGTGCAATTGAGATCTAATTTGATAGTACACAGCCCAATATTGTAGGTGTGTTCCATGCAAATACTTGAATAATAATTTAGATGAACTTATAAGGAAAATTATATAAATAAGGCAAAACAAAATTGCACACAGAAAAAAATATTTTTGAATCATCATTATTCTTAGAATAACAAAAAACATCAGTAGATCAGAAGCACATTTCATTTTCAAAACACAGTACTGTTAAGATTAGCAACTGGTTTACTTAGCCTGATACTGTCCTGTCTACCCATTACATTAATTAAACAAGTACTGTAATCAGATAGAACAGTATTTTCTTCTAAGATCTCTTGACTTTGGTAAAAATGTAATGACTTATATTCTTGTATGTGATCTGTGATGTGAAGAACTGAAATAAATTCAGGATCATTGTCCTTCTCTTTCACACTTAGTGCAAAATGTACCAAAAAATATTCCTCCTTTCCCAAACCTCTTGGCCCTAACTGACTGATTGGAAGCATGTTGACCAATATGTGATACTTATTTAGGAAATGAGGAAGCATGGGTACACATCATTCAGGTAACCAGTGCTTACGGAGTCTGGAAGCAAAACTTATCTCTTCCGGAAGCGACATAGATTGTTCAGGAATTCCTCTTCTCTTATACCATGTTTAACAATAATGACTCTCCTTCAGGGGCTCCCATGTATGATTTTACAATACATTATTGTAAGTTCTAAATGAGTATGATTATCTGAGTCCTTCCTTACAGGGAAATTCACATAGACTCAATTTCCTCTCTATATGCTCCTAGGTAATTTCCCCTGTTACTTTTTTTTAATTTTTAATTTATTTCTTCTGAATTCTGGTTTTGCAAGATCTGTTTTGTCTAGGACAGTATTCCAAAGCATAAACTTCATTACCTGAAAGTTTCAAAGTAGAGTTGACCAAAAGTAGTGGCAGATGACTGACTAATGATTTAAGAGAATACTCCCACTGTTTATCTACAGTCCTGTAGGTAAAAAATTTCTGTACTGATGTAGACATAAATAATTAAATGTTTAATATATTTTCTCATTATGCTGGTATTTCCATTATAAATTAAAACTTGCTTCTCCTTTTAGTTTAATTAAGAGGCAGTCACAACTGGGTTTGTATTTATAAAATTTAGAAAAATTAACACCTGCTGCTTTTCTTAGAGAGAGTTCCTAAATAATTAAAATCTTTTCACCTTCTGACACAGAAGGAGTCTAAGATGTAGAAAATGCTTGTGATTCTATAAATTCTATATGTATTTACATAGACAACAGTTGCAAATTTAATTTTTCTCTAATTTTCTAAATTATTTTCACATGTGAAAGGCTTTGGAAATAGTTATTGGTATAATCACATAAAATTTCATAGAAGTTTTATCTGTGTGTTGAAAATAAATTCCAGGATTTGGAAGAATTTGCTCCAAAGTCAAGCAACAAAGCAGTTTCTCAAAATGGACAGCACTTACTTATACTAAGCAAAGAGCCAGGCTGAAGAAGGGACTGGGTTACTCATAGAGAAGTACTGTAGTATTGTATAGATCCTGCTCTGGGATCCATCACCTTTAATGTGGTACTGACACATGAGAGAGAGCTCAGAATATTGGTTTAGAATGGGCTAGACAGAGACACATCTACAGCCAACGAATAGCAACAGCAATCACCCTGATATTGCTCAAAACCCACCTTCATCAGCCTACCTTCTGAGCTGCTGGAAGGTGACTCCATTCTGCTGGGATTCAAAACCTGTATCTTACATAGACAGAAAGTCCTACTCATTTATTTTTTTTTTATCACGGAGTTTAACATATTTTAACACTTTTTATTTCAGCAGACACTGAAAGAAGGATTAGTTTTGATAATGTGCCCAGAGTTTAGCAAATGCTCTTGGGAAGCTGCACACTTATATCTGCAGGCTCTAATACACAGATCTTGTCTCCCAGGAAATTTTCCAGACTGCAGGTTTACACAGTGAGTTTCCTCTTGAGGTCTCTTCAGCTTTTTTAACCTTGCGTTTCCTTACATATAAATGCCATTCCCCATATGGTGGTACTTGTAGGTGCGATAGGAAGTTTAAAAGAATGGAGAGGCTTGTCCTGGAGTGCTCCAGACTGATGGCAGTTCAGAGCGGAGGAGTACACTGGCAGTGTTCATGCAGAGAATGGGAAAGAAATAGAGACAGTAAGCAAGCCAAAAAAGCATTCATTTGGCAGATGTTGGACAGAATACTGGATAGCCTTGTTATCTGACTGGATAGGCAATAAAGCTCCATGATGTGATAACCACAATTTGCAGGTTGATATTACAAGAGGAGCTTGGAAGGCAACAATTGCTTCACAGAATAAACAGTGAAAGACTTTAAAGTATTATTATGCCTTGTGTTGAGGATAATAGATTGATTTGATTGCTAGTAAGAGGGACCAAATTCAATTCATGGAGTAATAAATATTCGGTTTAGACACTACTCGGAGATCAGTGAAAATTAAATTTTACAGGTGCTCAGAGAGATCAATTTTTCAGTATTTCCTTCACAAAGAGTTGCAAGCTTTTGCATTGGATTAGTGTAACGACTCAATCTGAGGCACATTTCGTTGATTTGCTCAGATGACGGTATTTCTTCTCCCTGAGCTACATATTCTTTCCCACTTCATGACATAACTATTAGTTTCGTTCTTTATAGAACTATTAACAAAAATAAGAAAAAAATCTATCATTGTTTACCTTCCTATTTCTACTTTCTTCTCCCCTTTCAATGCAGTTTTCTTTAGTAATTTAATTAATTCTCTGAGGAATAGGTAGAAGTGAAGTTCACTCAATGCATCTGCTTTACTAAGAGATGTCGGGTTAAATTTTATTTTCGTTGTCATGCCCCTTAAGTATGTGTCCACACTGTGCTTTCACACTGGTTTCCTTTCTGAGATTTACTGGGAATGCCTAGGGAGCTGGGCGCTCTGTTTTTATTTCCACCAGGAGGGAAAGAGCTTGGAGTGAGTAGTGTTGTGTCTAAGGGGTATCAGAGGACATCAAATATGGATACGAGATAGCCTCTCTCTTGAAAAAAACCCTACAAGAAACTAAATTAGTGATGTAGCTGCACCCACTGAGCTCACAAGCATCTTAATTTAATTTTCCTGGATTTTTGGTTGGTGGCTTACTACTGTTTCTTAAGAGCTTCTGGAAACTGAAGATTACCCTCATTACTGCCAATCAAAGCCTGACAAAAGTGTTACACGTGTTTGTAATTAGGTGGTCAAGCTCAGCTGGACATACCTGGCGCTAGCCAAAGATGGTTAAACAGCTTAGGACAGAACAACTGAAAAGTATAAAGTATCAGTGCCTTGCTGGATGTCACTGGATAGGGGTGTATATATAACTTAAGAAAGGGGCTTGTGACATGCCCCCACATGTCATAGGTGTGATGTGGGGCAGAGGACAGAAAGAACATGCAGTGGGGCCAGCCTCATGCAACAGCACAGACAAGTCTTGGCTGTTCAAGGATACTGCAGGAGAATACCCTAGTAATTTTAATGAAGTTTAGTTAGTCTCTTGTCTGTTTACCTCAATGTAACTATAGATGTCACTACCACTTGCTACTGAAAAGTCATAAACATTCTACTGCTGTAATTAAGAGAGTAACAATGCTAAAATAACATCCTTGCTTTTCTTTTCTTTCCTTGTAGTCAGTTAATAATTGACACATTTTTCTCAGCTTTAACTGTGTGCCCCAGAAGACATGTTAAAGACTCCCTGTGATTATAACAGTGGGAATCCTGTTGCTGAAGTGATGGTAGCAGATACTTACTAAAATTTGGCCCCTGCTGTTTGTAGTTTCTCAAAACTATGCCTCTTGGGCAAAATTTAAAATAGAATTACGTGATGCCTGACAACTAGCAATTATGCTATAACCCAAGTGTTGGGCAATAATTAGGGAGTCAATTATGGACTGTCATAACACCTGGAAACAGAAGTGAAAGTGGATTGTTTAATGTTGCATTTAACAGAGCATTTGTTTTGTGGCTGATGTAAAGCAGATCTCTTGGCATACTGTGATTATACACAAAAAGATCATATGGCATACTGTGCTATTTGAATGTTTGCAAGGCATTTACAGTGTTTATCTGCTGTTCCAAGGTCTCTGGTGGAAATATGATGCCACTTTCTTTTAAGCCTGTCCACATGAACAACATTTTAAATAAATACTCAATGTGACATCTATCAGAAGAAAACAAAATTGCTACTTGACTGCAACCAGTTTACACTGCCTCCTGAATCAGCAGCTCCTGTTTCTCTTGCAACTTACACAATAATTCTATTTTCACCACTAGTGTTTATTTTCCTTTCCATTTCAGGCAACTGCAAAAGCAAGAAGATGGCCTTTGTGATAATGCCACTGAGATTCAGAGCATTAAAGTAATCTCATTATCAATTTACATCCCCAGTTGGAAATTACCGAGGTCCTAGAGAGGAAGAAAGGACAGCTCACTCCTTCGAGGATCCAACATGGAATGGCAATTTATTCAAGTGGGACTCAAGCTTATATAGAGTGTTGCAGGAAGGTTCCAGAACTTGGGTGAATTTTTATGCTGTGGAAAGAATTTTAGTTATTTTAATTACTGTTTCTGAGTCACTGGGAAATAAACTCAGATTCTATCATTAGTGCATCCAGCTGTGCAAATGAAATATATAATCAATATAAAATGCTTCTGTCATACCCAGTTTGAACAAAGATCTATGATAGTTTAAAATTCAGAGGTTCTATTAATGCATTAATTAACAAGAAATTACACTACAATGCCTACAGGGCTTACTTCAGTGAAAGAACATTTCCTTTGTTGGTAATTTCATCTTTATGTTACTCCCCTCTATTCAGTTTCCTCAAAAATGACATTTTTCTTAAAATCAGCACTAATACAGTAGTTAACCTTTCTCATATTATTTAAGAATATAATGCTGTCATACAAATAATTAAACCTTAAAATGCTCTATTTTACCCACTGTTGCTAAAGTACAACAAAACTTCAAACATATTCTTTATATTACAGATTGTACTTTTAAAATAGCAATAATGACCTTGAAATTATAAATGAGCATCGGCTGCCTGGCATACAGAGTGTGAAGGTTATTTTTGATATGGAAAGAAAATGTGCAAAGATATTGTTGAAACATTTGTACCAACTTCACTTATTTTTAGCAAGGTACAGGATGCTAACATCTTTTTTATTATTTTTTATGATGAAAATAATACTGAACAAGACATGAGGGAGAAGTTATATGACTGCCAGACTGTCAGGTGCACAAATAGTTTACTCAAAATAGCCCTCAATTTTAGTTTATTTGTTTCATTTATTGTCACAAAAGAAAGGTATTTTCACTTTTAGGGAAACAAAATCTGAGTGTGATCACTGGCTTTAACTGGGGAAAAAAAGGTGTTTGTATTGTGCCGTGGTCCATGTTCATTGAGGAATTATGGATGACAAGTACTGGAAGCTGAACTTCTACAACGAGGAATATGTATCAAACTCTACTTGCAGAACCACTTCAAAAAGCGATGTGAAAGTGCCTTTTTTTTTTTTTGCATCCTGGCAGACTTTATTGCCATAAATCATTTATTTCATGTCTCCCAAAAGTGCAACTTTTTTGAAAATGCACACATCTAAAATTATTAATTTATGTTTGTCATGGGTTTAAGATCGGTTTCTGTTGAAAGTCTCTGGAAGTTTCCCTCCATCCTATAGAGAAGAGCCAATGAGGGCCAGCTCCAAGGAAAACTTCCTGCTTTTGAACCATTAAGTTACGCC
>JAWWEE010000122.1:7301255-7336600 GCA_035221455.1 Xenops minutus
TAATAAATTTAAGCATTATTCTAAGTTCTGCTTTGCCCGTGGTATTAATCAAAGCTCCTCTTTTGGTTATCTCTAGCTGTAAATTTCGAGCTGGGTTTTTTTCCCTTCCCTCTGGAAGGCAAAAAAAGGCGGGGAAAAGGCCTTGAAGGAGTTTTGCTGGACATCAAGCATTTCTTCAGGGTCAAACCTCCACAATGTTATATTTTATTTTAGATTCCATATATTAGGTTAGGATATTTTATTTGCTAGCTGTTGTTGACAATCATGGGGGATAAAAGCCTAAAATTTCTGCGACAGCTGGTGGGAGATGCTCCCCCCTTCACCCTCCCTCAAGCACCCCCTGAGATGCCCCAGAAAGAGCCACACAGAGACCTCAGGAGAGGAAACAGAGAGAGTTTATTAACATGGCTAGGGGTATTTATAGGTTTTAAGGGGATCGGAACTACTACCAATAAGAATCCAGGGTTAACAACCAATGGGAAAAGGTTAACTAAGGGCCAATAGAGAAACTTTATCAGAGACCTTCAAGGACAAATCCCTGAAGAGTTAGCTAAAGAGATACAGGGTCTCTCAGGGGGGGGTAGGAAGAAGAACCATGACTATTGGAAAAAAGGACAAGGAATCCATTTTACAACACAGTAAAAGCTTCAGTTTTTAAGGTAATTTTGGCTAGCTTCTTCATTTTCTTCACGGACCCATTTCTTACATGATTTTTCCCATTTCTGATACTGCAGGTCTCCTGCCACAACTTTCCTTAACCTGAAAGCTGACATTCTCACCCAGTCATTTGATTCCTGGAGCTCTGATCAAATATAGGGAGACACTTAACAAATTGCAAGAAATTGTATGGTGGCCTCTGTTACAGGACTTTCTGTGAGGATGAAAGTAGTTCTGGAGTATTATGATTAGTGAATGAGTATAGATCCTGCATTGTCCTAAACCCCTTTTGAGCTGCTTATAACAGATCTTAATGCTATAATAATTTTTATATATATATATATATACATATATAAAATGCCCCTGAATTTTTGATATGAGTGTGCAGTTTGCAGGACACAGGGGAGCTGGATGGCCAGCTTGCTGCCATCACCAGTCTGCACTGCATTTTCACTCAGATTCTTAAAGTTGAAGTACGGTGCATAACTCTGAGTTAAATTTTAAGAGGCAGAAAAAAATTGTCAAAACATAAGACTTAAGTAGCTATATGTCAACCAGTCAATAGCACAGGATAAGAAGAGATATTAACATTTCCAGTTCTTGGCCTACTATTCTAAGAGACTATTCTTTATTTAACCTTTATTAGCATAGGATGCATATTTTTTGTAGATCAATGTGCCAGGAAAATAGCATTGGGGAAATAATGTCTTCCTCTGAAGAATGATAGCTCTTTGAAAGCAAAAATAAAGAGATATAGGAAAGCAATTAATACAATGGAGTTCAAAAGAAACCAACAAAAATTATTATATAAAAAAATATTTTAAGGTGCGAGACAGATAAAAGACTTCCTAAAGATATCAAAAACATGAAGCGTAGGAGGAAATCAGGATGCTAAGAAGCAAAGACAAGTTCATAAAAATGTACATACCTCCATTTAAAGTGGGTCAGCCAAAGTCTTTGTTACTAATAATATTTTCATCTTTTATTAGCTAAAATTAAAATATAGAATACATAACACCTAAAAATTTATAACACGATTGAGTTTGTTGTCATGATTATACCAAAGAGAAAGGCTAACCTACTATTTACTTAAACTTCTTAGAACATGAAAATAAAAGTAATGGAAAAAAAGAAATCAAGGCTATTTAAACAGTGAGAAAGCCTCTGACTTGGATTCAGGAGAGCTGACCTAAGTATTTCAACAGAATATTTATACCTATGTCTGTGCTAGAGCCCACTCAAACAGAACTAGGCTAGAGGAACACTTCATGATACAAAATTGGTGAAAGAAGCTACGTTATGAACAATCTATTCTATGGAAATATTTTGGTTCACTGAGGCGATTTTACAAAGTTTTATTTTGTAAAATTGTCATTTTCCCTTGCTACTTCTTACCTCAATATGACTGTAAGTACTGTTCATCCAGGAAATAAGAAAGGTATATAAATATTTACTTGAGAAGGTGCTTTTAAACACATTTAGTCCTTTCAATTTTATGTCCACATCTCCAAAACCAGTAATTAGAAAGCAAAGGGATAGATTTTCAAGCTTATAAATGAAGGTTAGTGTGACCTTTTTTCCATGAAGTTATCTAGACTAGGCTTTCAAATTGTTCTCTTTTCCAATCCCCCAGAACACATTGTTTGAGGGTCTTGAAGACATCAGCTAGTTCCTTTGAACTTGGGTCATGGCAGGATCCTACTTCATATTTATCATTAGGACAATATGTGTGGATTCCATTTTTCCTCTTTGGCATTCTCTCATTTGGTTCACTGTTCACACAGTTGTTCAGCATTTGACAAAACAGTGTCGTCAGCAAGTATAACTAAACAGTGTAATTCATCAAACCAATGGCATTGGGGGTGGGGGATGCACGATGGAGGGAGGAGGTTAATTTTTTTTCTGTTTTGAAGGTATTAAGAGTAGATGTAAGTTTTATAGACCAAGAAACTGCCGGAGAGGGACATGAGAGCCAGCTATAAAGGCCAACACAGTTTATAATGCTTTTAGATAATAACCAGATTTCTAACTAAGAAACACAAGCAGTATGAAAGTATAGTGAGTATGAATTTGTCCATTATCTCTAATGAAATTAAATAATGCATATGGGACAACACATTTGAAGAACAAATACACATTGACATTCTTAACAGTGTGAAGATTAAAGCAATACGATTTTTTTTTTTTTTATATATAGCTTTCATCCAGGGAAAAACAGCTTCCTGCTTGCTTTAAGTAAGGTTAGCTGGAAAAATCCTATAGCACACCTAGAACAAAGTCTGAGTGGCAACAGACAAATATTTTAATGTGGAGAAATTTTTACTGGTTTTTACTGAACAATGACATTGTTGTTGAATGTCTTAAATCCTTAATTGCCACCCAAGAGCGCTGTGCATGACATGAGTTATTTACTGAGACACTGAGAAATATAGTGCAATATTTTCTTATAAATACTTCATATAGAAACAGAAGAAGGTCTTCACTGGAAACTACAGTGATTTTTATAAATATGAGTGTTTCAGGTTCTGATTTGAACCGCAAGGAAGGTAATTGAAAAAATCTCAGTGTCTTCTATGGGTGTTGGCATGTTTTTAATGAGCATTAGAGCTTATAATAGCTAAAGAATAATTTTCTTATGACTGACAATGACCTAGAAATCAGAATCTGTCACCAAAGGTCAGCCCTGAATATGTGTTTGGGGGCTTTTGTGGTTTCATGCTGGGCTTTTTTTGACGGGGGGGAAGGTACCACCTAATGTAAACCTTTTTGAAAGTTTCAGATGTCAGCTGTAGCAGCTTCATGTATGGATGTGATGTACAGTGTAATATGGATGAGATTTTCGCAGTTCATCACTCACATATATCACAGAGAAATCGGACTGTTGATTTAAATGCAGACCAGATGTACTTTGTCAGGGGCATGAGAGAGACACTACGACTAGCATTGGGTATATATTTTTGAATAGCTACAGCTAAACTGAGGCAAACAAGAAAACAGACATTTATGCTAAAGGTTTGCCCTTAATCTTTCATAAAAAGTAGAAGTAGGTCCTAGAGCTCAAGTGTATGAATCAACCATCCTAAATTTTAAAATCTATGGCCTTCATAGTGAGACATGTAGAAGAGGGAAGGAAGCAGCAGTAATCTCACTGCTTGCATGGAGGTGCCTAATCTGTGTAAGGCAGTGCATCTTTCCAAGATTCCCAGGTAATTAGGGGAAAGAAATCATTGCTTTCCAGGCTCTCTAACAGCCTTGCACAAGGTTTTTGATCTAGGTCAATATCTGGATAGTAAGACAATAAGTAAGTAAATTTCTCTCCTCTAAATGTGTCATGCCTCCATTAAACAAGATAATTTTTGATTACAGTAAACAGATGGAACAGATGAGATCAGAGGAAACCTACAACTGATACAGATCCCAACTGAATAGTGATCATCAGAAGAGCAAAGTTTGTGGCAGTGAAATGTAAGGCCAATTGTGATTTACCCTATGAAGAGTATGAGATGATTTTTTTCTTTTTTTTTCTTTTTTCTTTTTTCTTTTTTATTTTTCCTTTTTTCTTTTTTCCTTTTTTCTTTTTTTCTTTTTTTTCTTTTTTTCTTTTTTTTTCTTTTTTTCTTTTTTTTTTCTTTTTTTTTTTTACAGACAGTGGAATCCCATTGTTGTACAGAACTTATATCTGGGCTTCTTTTGAGGATCATACTGCAGATGTGTCAAAAAAAAAGTGAAGGAAACCACTGTGTCAATTATGTTTTTAAAGACTGGATTTATGGAAATGAGAGACCAGAACAGCAGGAATTTGGGCAGGAGCCCAGAGCTGAGGAGAGTTACTTCTCAGGCAGCTGAGAGCAGCCTCTGGGGGTTCTTGGTGCTGGAGGTCCTGTGCAAAAGTCACAATTAACAGAGTGGACTCCTCCAAAAGAGTCACCTCCTCAGTGTACTCAAGTGGGAAAACCTGGCTCTGTCATCAATTTTATGTGACATATACCTTCTGATAGAATATAGACATTTTATCCATGGGAAAGGCAATTTATTATGTTAATCACAGGCTACGTCCAACTGTTTCTGCTTCTGTTGCCATAAACCCAGGTGGTAGGCCCTCTAAGCAGAAAATCCACCAAGTGAGAAGTCATAGTAGGAAAAAACCAGCTACTGTTTTTTATATTGAAATCCTGGCTGTACTGTGGATCCCAAACTACAATCTTAAGTTTTCCTTTCCCAGAAGAAAGCTTAAAGGTGCATGAAAATATCCATACTGCCTGATCATTTCACAGATCTTACCTTCAAGAACACAGAGGTCTTATTTGAGACTCAAAGATACCTCTTCTAGGTGGTCCAGGTTTGCAATTTTAGTCTCTAGACAGTGTTTACCAACTCTTGCATGACAGTAGTCATCAGTCATAAATGAGGATGTTTAACATCCTTCATAATTTTCAAGCAGTGACTCCTGCAGAAGAGAAACAATAAAACCAATTACTTGAGGCAGTAAAAGCCTGCTGTGCAAAAGCTTACTACAAGAATACGTTCTGCACTCTTTGGCTCTACTTCATTCACGACTTTCAACTCTTTACAAGACCAAGTCCCATCTTGTATGTACTTCATTTAAAGGTAAAATAAAAAGAAACATCTAGCACAGAGGATGGAAGTGTTATTTGAATTTCTTGTGCCTTATGCTGCTGGAGATATTAAGTTCATAATTTAAGAGATAATATGTGTTCTTTTCCTTCTATGGGGAAAATGTTACCACATTGCTGTGTGAGTACCTGTCCCCAGCCTGTTTCCAGAATAAATATCTAATAGCAGGCTGTGAAAGTTTCCTCCATTGAAATTCAGCGTGAAGTTCAATGCACGAATGATGTCTATGGTCTGATTGCTCGTCTACTGAAATGAATTGATAGCTTTCTATTCAGCTCATTATGCATGAAATTAAGATAGAATCCAGAAAAAATAGTAGAGTTTCAGCTGTACTCTTGAACTGAAAAAGTGGCTCTCCCCTGCTACTCCCCCTGCAACATCTTTGTTCTTAAAATGGCAAATACACAAATTTTCTGTGAGAGCCAACAAAAGCTACATTTGGTGTTATAGGGATGAATTATGAAGAAAATCATATTAACATTTAAGAGCAAACTAATTATTTGCATTTTTTGAATACATCTATCAGTTTTAAGTGATTATTTTCTACTGATAAATGCTATTTGCTTTTAATGTGACTGTAGTGGTTTTGGTTTAGGCCTTTCCTGGTAACTGGGTCATAACTAAGGAAGTATTCCATCTCATTTCTTTACGTAAGCAAAGATATAAAGAGGGGGAGTCGGAAGTCAGTGGGCAATCCTTCTTCCGGCAGGGTTGGAGGGCAGAGGAGCTCCCTGCGGTCACTCTGCTGTGGGAGTGGGCCGTAGGTGTGGGTCTGCTGATCGGCCAGCCAGGTCGGGAGGAGGAGTCCTGAGATTCGGGAACAGCAGTTGTTTTGGTGAGAGGGAAGTGAAAACTTGTTTTCTGTCTCCTTTCTCCTCTACATATACATGTATATATGTGTAAATATATATAAACTGTTTTAGTTCTACTGAGGTTCGGTTTTGTGGGTTTTTTCCGCCCCCTCCTTTCTTTCTTCCCCTGTGGCCGGGAGGGGCCTTTGGGGCCTCTGTCCTGAGCCTTCTGGCTCTTGGCATTTGGCCAGTTTTCAACTGGTCACAGTGACCTATTCAACACTATCGTAAGTGTTTCACTCCAGCTATGTTCCATTCACATGCTGTATTCCAATTTTTCATGCCACTCTTGTGCATAGAAATTTTTGGTGAGACCAAAATGTTTAGTAGGTAGGATAGAAGGAAGTAACTCTCTATCTAGATTGCTAGTGTCTGTCATAGTTGATTCCACCATCTTATATAAAATTTAAGTAATTTTTTTTCCTGTCAAAGTGAACTTCACTATTAGTATGTAAATCCTTTGTGTCAGAGGTGCAAGTTATTGATTATATTTATTTCTGAAGTTTGGTGCCTTGTAGAAAATATCCAGCTGCTTCAGGTACTATAAAGATACTGTCAGAGACTGAATTGAAGCACTTGTAGTCACTCCGATTTCTGTTTACATTGCCATTTAATTTAACAAAAAAATAATTGAGAATTCAGTCTTTCATTCTTTTGCAGTTTTAGGGCATGAAAACAAAAGTAGTACCAGTCTTGCTTTTAGGCAAGGGGTTTTTAAAAACCAACCAAACAAAACATTTTTTTTCTCAGGATCAAATTTCACTTCTTTCAATGATGGTGTATCTTTGGTAATTTTGATTCAATTTCCTAGCAGCAAGTGGTTTTGCTTTTTTTTTTTTTTTTCTTGATAACAGAACAGGTTGATATTTTTCAGCTATATCAGAACTTTAGGAGCTTGACAGCTTTCAAGAGAGTTTTTTCCTTTTGTAGAGACTTTTTCTAGTATCTGTAAAAATGACAGAAACTTTAAAAAAAATGTTTGGATTTGCTCTCTGCATTAACATCTCTGAGCACGTTAATGTCCTAAGGAGGGCAATGAAGATGGTGAAGGACTTTGAGGGGAAGCATGTGAGGAGTGGCTGAGGGCACTTGGTCTGTTCAGCCTGCAGAAGAGGAGATTGAGGGGAGAACTCATTGTGATCTTCAACATCCTCACAAGGGGAATCACAGGAGCAGGTACCAGTCTCTTCACTCTTGTGACCAGTGACAGGACTCAAGGAAATGGACTGAAGTTGTGTCAGGGAGCATTTAGTTTGAATATTAGAGATTCTTCACCCAGCTGGTGGTTGGGCACTGGAACACACTCCTCAGGAAAGCAGTCACAGCACAGAGCCTGACAGAGGTGAACAATCATTTGAATGATACTCAGGCACATGGTGTGATTCTTGGGAATCGATGCTGGGCAGGAGTTGGACCCATGATCCTTGTAAGTATCTTCCAACTTGGCATATTTGATAATTCTGTTTGAATCACAGGTTGATGACTAGTGAAACAGCTTCCTCAGTACAAAATTATCCTCACAACTGGCACTGATACCATTTCTTGAAGTGTTTGCTGTCTCTGACATGGAAGAGAAGGATCTGGTGTTCTCTTTTCATCCTTCTAAAATAATTAATAATGCCTGAAATACAGCACAGAGCAGTATTTGAACACTTGCTTTATTGCTTCCCGTGTGACCTTAGCTTTGAGACCTCTTTTATAAAGTCCACCTGCCTGAGTACATGAGGACAAAATAAACTATAGATCACTAAAATTTTCTATGATGTTGTGGATCTTCTATTGAGACAGCTGACAACAACTGTTTGATGCCTTTTTTCCCTTTGGGGCATTTGATGTCTTCATAAAATAGCACTGTGCAGATATCTACACAGCATGTCCACCACCAGTACACCTACCCTTGAATTTGGGTAATGATTGCTTACTTCATAGGAAGATTAAAAGCTGCAGAATATAGAAGAACATGCTTGATTTACTTTTGTCTGTGAAGATTTGCAAGGTCCACTTTGGAGATGGATAAGTAAAAGTATCTATTTGTGTTTGTGGTGGTTTGAGACTTGGCTAAATGCTTTGTGTCTAGCAAAACTGTTTCAAGGTCTTTCTCCCCCCTCTCGCCTTTTTCCTTCCAGAGGGAATTAAAAACAAAAAAAAGAACAGCTAGGAATTTACGACTAGAGATAATAACCAAAAGAGGAACTTGGATTAATACTACAGGCAAAGCAGAACTTAGAATAATGCTTAAATTTATCACTAATAAATTAAGAACTAGAAATAAGAAATAAAAACAGTTTAGAAACACTTTTCCACCACCACCCTTCGGTCTGTCCATGCGCCCCTCCTCCCTGCAATGGTGCAGGGGACAGGGAATGGAAGGTTTGCAGTTTGTTGTTGTTGCATCAGACATTCACAGATGTAAGTCCAAGATTTAAGGAGCAGTTCTGCCAAATCTGCTGTCTCAGGGGTCTTTCCTGTGGGCTGCAAAGGGGACGGCTTGCTTCACCACAGTCATCACCATGGACACAGAGGAATCAAAACTCTTGAGTCCTTCCCCTGAGTTCTGTGGGGTCCCCCCCACAAGAGAGATCCTCTGCTCTCTGGTGGGTCTTTCCATGGTGTGCAGTCTTTTATGAAAAGCTGGATGTACTTGCTTAGTGTGGGCTTCTCCCTCCATGGGTCTCAGCTGCAAATCTTTTGCAGGACTCTGCTTCATCCCAGGGCCTTCCATGAGGTAACAGCCTCTTTCATGCATCCCTTTGCTCTGGCAGGGGGGTCTTTGCACCCCAGTGGATCTCATTGGCTTTGAGGGGACAGCTCGCAATCACCATGGTCATTACCATGGTAGTCAGGGAGTCATAGCTTTAAGTTCTTTCCCTGCTCTGTGGAGTCCCTCCCCTTTTTTCTCCCCTTGCACTGACCTTGATGTCTGCGTTGTGATGTTGTTAATCCATGGCTGCTAATTTTCAACTGTGCAACAACTTCTTAAATATGTTTTCGTGCAGGGGTGTAACTTAATGATTCAGAAGCAGGAAGTTTTCCTCAGAGCTAACTCTAATTGGCTCTGCTCTATAGGATAGGAGAAATTTGTAGCAGCTTCTAACAGAAACCACGCTTGCTCTTATCAAAAAACCTAATAAGAGAAACCCACAACAGTGTTCACTGACACTTCTTTTTAGATGTTTCAAATTTTGCCTAGATGTAAGGTGAACCATTAGCGAAAATTTTGAAATCATTCCCTCATTAGCATAGAAAAATATTTCCTAGTATGAATTTAAAATAATTATAAACTATAACCGTCAAGTAAGTGTCAGTAAGTTTTGCAGAGAGGGACTCTTCCATCAAGGCTTTGCCCTTTGCCATCTATTGAAAATTTGCCCCAGTTTGCCCAGGTTCATGCAGCTAAAGACAGGCTTTATATTTTTCAGCATCATTGTTCCCTGAAGACTCCTTCTAGCCTTCACATGCTTCTTGTTTTGCAGTGAAGATATTGGTTGTTCCTAACTGAACGGGAAAAGGAGAGGAAAACTTCTCGATGGAAGAAGAGATAGATGTGCTTAGAAAATAGAAGTGTGGGAGAGCTGGGGAGTGGGAATCTAAGGCAGACGATATTGTAGCAAGAATTTGGGAAATGGAATGTGTGCCCATACAACTTTTTGGGGTGAGATACAAATTTTTGTGCCTGATTTCTAAGTTGGCTAGGCATTACATTCAGTGTGTCATTATGCTTCAGCTATTAAATCCTGTTGTTAAATAGATGAGAATTAATTGGACAGGGTATTTTAGATCAGATAAACTGGGTCTGGGACCTAGGGAACTTAGTTTATCAGGACAATGGGCTGATAACAGCAAGTAATATTTTAAGAGGTTCTAGAAAATAATGTGAAAATGGAATTAAACACTGTTATATAGTCAGGAATTCTAAATGGAAATATTTCTGGCAATAATCAGTATCTGAGTGTTGATGTTTGCAATATAACCTTTGTCTTTTAGCACTGCATGTATGAGTATGTATGCATATGTCCTCTTCAAATCAGTAGAAGCATAGGTTCTTTCTGTAACTTTTAGAGAAGAAAGGGGATTTATAGCGTATCATATAATTCAGGATGGCACATATATGACAACGGACATATGACAAGTATATAACAGATGGAAACAAAAAATCTGTAAAGACTGTAAAATCTGCCTTTATCATCATTTCCTGTGTTGTGCTATGGGACTGCTTGGTTTTATTTCCTCTGCACGGCACAATTTTCAAGGGACTGCTCCTTATACATGGTAGTTTCTTTTTGATGAGACAGAGGGGCATAGAATTTCACTGGAGAGAGAAATACATGGCTCTTTATTGAGCAATTTATTTTTGCCCTTAAGTTTTATGATGGTTACAATTAAAAAAATACACTGCTTAATGTACAAAAAGTCATCTTTATAGATGCATAAATGTATATGCATTTGTGTGGGGGGTAATCAAGAAGCAATGTAGGAATTAATTACCAAAATTATTCTAATTGGTTATCCCAAGAATGATTGTAATTATTTGATTACATTTTCTAGTCATAATTTAGAACCAGGTCTACATATTTCATGATATATAGGATAAATCTATATTTAGGTTTGCAAATAGTAGGTCTATTTCTAAAATTTTGAATGTGTTCTTAGATCCTTTGAGAGGGGGTTAATAGAGATATACTCCTCATCTGTCTTTCAAATTTAAATATTCATGAGTAGTGCTCTCAATCTTTTCAACATGAATATTCCTAACTTACAAAAAGTAACAATAGAAATGCCATTCTACACCTAATGGCAGAGAACAGCTTTGTCAAAGTCCATAAAGACCTTTAAAAAAATCTGGTTTACTATTATTTTTTAAAAAATCAGTATTATATACATGTGTTTTTCTACTGTATAATTGAATCTTAATACTCACGCAGTACAACATTATTTTATTTTTGTCACAGACTCCCACTGTAACTAAGTTATGAATGCATTCTAGAACTTCAGTCTGTAATACAGGTTATGCAGTGCAGCGTACTCCTGGGAAGTATTCTCATTAAATACCAATAATCTGATATTTACCAATCAAATTTTAATTGAATGATTTGTCTATCTGTACAATAGGTGATTACTTATGGCATAAAAAGTAGTGGTCAGTACCAAGTTAATGTCAGTTTTTACTTTTTAACCACTTGTCAGTCTAACACCCAATTATTTGGGATCTGGATCTTTGCCACAATCTTAGATTCTTATTGGAAGGATGACTTGGGGCTGATATGGTACAACATGAGGTCTAAAAAAAGATTTTTATGTAACACACATCTGTTAGAAATATCTGTTTTTAATTCTTTCTCTCTTCTTGAGGACATGCTTGCCATAAGCTCTGAATTCTGTGGTTACCACTTCAAAATATTCATTGTGTATTCTTGTTTGAGTGACTCCTGTGCTGCATTTTGAAGCATGACTGCTTGGGAGAGTCTTCTTTCAGGTGCTATCATTTAAGTGGCTACAAGAAAAAGCCTGCTGGATTGCTGTGTGTAGTGACATTTTAAGTTCTCTGGCAATAGTCACCATACTACTTCCTATTCAGGAACTGCAAAAGCCTAATTAATATGAAGTGTGTTATTAGAGTAATCCCATCCCAGAAAGAAGCCTGGGGGTTTTGCCCCAAATCCTCATTTGTTCTGTGGATCTATACCCAAATAACACCTTTGGATCCAAGTTCCGGGACAGTGTTTGAGAATGAACCCTGCCAAGTACAATGCTGCCCAGTGATAGTAGTAACATTTATAGAAAAGACATTATGATTTCTACATAGTGTTCTCACTGACTCCCTGACTTTGCGCTGTGGCACCTCTCTGAGACAAAGAAACTGTACACAAAATACTGGTTTTCTTACCCAGGGTCATTCAGAGTGTGAGTGCTAAAAAATGGAACATAACTCTTCTGAGGCTGTAAGTCAATACACTAGCTACTGCTCAAAAGGTCCTGGGAGCGTTTTACCTGGTCCTGGGGCACACCATAGTAGTCAGGGACAGAGAAAGCTTAGGCGCTTACTTTTGCAAGAGGGATAAAATGGCCTCCAAGGTGTTGTTAAAAAGGTCCTCTTGAAAAGTTCAGATTTCATAAGATTTATATGAGACATTTTGGCTTGCTCAGAACTTTAATTAAAAATTGTAGAAAATCCTTTAGTTCATTAATTGAAGATGTTTGCCTTTAAATGAGAGATTAATTTATACTTGTCTTTAATTGTTGGATGCCACCACAATTGGTGCATAAAGTTACATACAGTACATAAAATATGAATTAAAATAAGTGAATAATTATAACCACATCAGCCTAAAGGCAGGAGAAATTTTAATATCAGAGTCTAGTAATAGTGCATGAATTAAGATGGATTAATTTTTCTGAGACAGTTCAGAAGTGTTTAGCCTTTATTCTGCCCTTATTTAATATGCCTCATATAATACATCCCAGTATTTTACATAATTTAAATTTCATAAGACATTTTGTTCTCGCTCTATGAGGTTTTTCAACATACTGAACATTCTTAAGATCTTAGGTCTACAAGTAATAATCTCTCCAAACAGATCCTTTGTTCTGAGGCTTTGCATTGATAATCAGTAGTATCTGCATGTTATAGACCAGCTTCCTCATTTACGGTGGTGCTTCCCTTACAGAAATAGAAATATACTTAGATATGTAGCTAGGTGTGTTTTTATAGATAAAGGCATTCTGCGCTGGTCAGAGCATCACAGTTATCGGACTATTTAGCATTAAGGTGTCATGGAAAAGTGCTTATGTTCTCTACTCCTTGGGTGGCAAATGTAAAGCAGAAAGCAGACACAGACAAATAAGAGGCAAGGTTCTGTGGGTTTGTGTTCTTAGGAAATAGATAACATGTATGAACTCTGTGCATGTTTTAGGGCACATACTACAAAGATACTGATTCAGCAGTGAGGCAGCTGTATATATAATTTTGAACCTTGTTCCATTGACTGTTCAATTGCAGTTAACTATATAGCTAAAAACAGGAGTATCCAAAGGCATTTCTGGGTTTGGCTCAGATATTTGCAGGTCCTTACTGGCCTGAGTGTATCATAGCAGATTGTATAGCTGTTACAATAACATGCTTTAGTACATATCTGGAGTTTTTAAGAAACTGAGCAATAGAAGAAGATGTGGTGCAATGAAGAAGATTCCTAAAAGGGAAAAAAAGTTAGAATCCGTACCAATTGTAAAAGTTTCACTAGAGATCAGAGGTTGTATTGGCATATTAATGCCATTATTAAGGTTTTGATAAACACTTTACATATGAATATTAACATGAGATAGCCTGGATTCAAGCTATTGACAGAGAATAGAAACATTATCTTGGGTTCCGGAATGCATCTGCCAGCATATCCTTTGATCTTGCTTTATAACACATCTTCTGTTTCAGTTCTGGGTCTTTCTCTGCAGAGTCTTCCAACTCTTAACAGATTATTTCAAAATAAGTGGTAGCTTTGTGATGTGAACAAACATCTACTGGGATCAGATTTAAAGTATATATGAATAGTAAATTAGGTAGATGGAGCTCTTGTTTGCCTGCAAAGTGTTTCAGTTCCCTCAGCATGTGATCTTTCTCTATATTAGAAAGCAAATCACAATCAAAGAGCCTTACATGTGTTTTATATTTGACCTTGGGCAAATCACTAAGGCCTTTTGTGGTTTGGTTTGAAGCTCAGATTCTTACATGTGCAAAGTGATGATTTTCTGTTTATCAAGGTGTATATTTTTTTTATTGTGCAGAAAAATATGAATCCTGGAGCTGACTTTTTTTTTTAAAGGTTCTCAAGCTTTTTTCTTTTTTTCTTACTCTTGACCAGTGCTATAAGCACAAACTTCATGTGTATTTCTGTTTTAGTTTCAAACCTCAGTTGGAATTCCTTCAAAAAAAGCTTGGAGCCAATGCTTTAGTGTCGGTAAAGATGGTTAACAAAGGCACAATGGATGTGCATATCCTGATCTTAACTGCTTTATCCAGAGCCTTTTGTTCTGATCTCTCCCCAGGCTGGAGGGGGAGGGAAGATGGGCTCTGGTGGGGGAAGGGGTTGGGGTTTCTGTGCTTTCTGTGCAGGTCAGGGGCACAACTCTTGGTGGAGTGAGGAAGACGGGGGACACACACTCCGATCCCGACATCACTGGATACTGGTTTGTGTTCTTTTTCCCTTCTCCAACTCGACCATTTTCATCCATGAGTGATTGAGAACACCACAGAGGTTGCCGTGAGAAAAAAAGAGAGAGAGAGCCCCTGCTTCCTGCCCTTGCGGAGACAGGATTGTTGCTGCTTTTCTTTCTGATTTTGCTCACAGGAGCTCACCTGGGAACTTTTCCTGCCATTACCCCTGAGGGAGAGCCCAGCCGGCCAGGTGCGACATCACCACCCGCTGTCCGTAAATATAACTGCAACCACTGAGAGAGAGCGCAAGACCAGCCAGTGGCTGAGGCGCAGCATCACCACCTGCTCTCCGTAGATATAATTGCACCCCCGCCCCCTTTTTTTTTTTTTTTGGCGCGGGGGGGGGGTAGCCAAAAGACCCTTTAACTGTTTTTTGCTTTGTCGTTTGGGGAGGAGGGGTTTATTACAAACTCTTGTTGTTTGGTTCTTTTCTGGATATATATATATATATATGTGTGTATTGTGGTTAAGAACTGTTATCATTTCATATATATATATTTTTCCAATTAAAGTTCTGTTTTCTAAATTTAAAGGAGAGGGATAATTTCTTGGCCAATGTAGATATCTTAGTTCTCCCTTGAACCAAGACAATTTCCAGTCCCTATCTGAATATTTTATCCCTATCTGCTACTTCAGTAGCAGAAATTCTTCAGTTTGCAGCACAGAGGTCTAGAGTTTTGCCTCTGTGCTTAAGGAGAACTCTTACTGAGTTTTAATCTTGGCTGCAACAGCTTCTGTGACGCCAGAGTTCACAGTCTGCCTCTCTCCTTTGGCTATGAATTCTTTCTTCTCTTTCTCCTATGGGAAGAACAGTACACTTTTTTTTTTGAATGAATGGTATGACCTGGGAGGCTCTTTTATATAGCAGCTTTCTCGCCCTTAAAACTACAGCTGAGGATTTTGTGCACAGTATTGCACCCCCTGGGGTATTATGAGGTGATTAAACCACTGAACTACTGCTCATTTGCTGGTCCCCCAGAGTCTTCCATTCCAGATCCCTGTAGGATTTGTTGACTTTAGGAAGAGCTTCTTCTGCTCTTATTTATATTTCTTTTTGTCATTCCTTTCTCCTGCTTCCCCCCCCCTCCTCCCCCCCCCGCCCAGTGTTTCTAATAAAAGTTGAATGCTTTTTTTCAGAATGTGACTTTAGGAATAAAAAAATTCATTCTCTGCTGAAAGGATAAAGGCAGAGTTGTCGCAGGCTCTAGTTAGCTGACATTAACAGTCCCAGAGCTAAGCCAGCCTTCTGATGGACAATGACTCTAACATTTGAAGAAGCCAATTTCAAAAAACAAAGTACCCAAAAGGAAAATACAAATCTATTCTTCTTGACAGCTCTGTCAGCACGCAGAGAAGCACAACTCCCTGTCTTACCAGAATGTGGAGGAAAAGGTAAGTAGTTTGGTCATGCTAAAAGCATGAGACCACAAAGCTGCTAAGCAGCTCCTGAGGCTGATAAAAGACCTTGTTCCCTTCAGTTTTTGCCACAAAGCATTTGCGGGAATAAGCAGGTTTCATCTCTTCTTCAAGAAATTATGCAAGTTGCTTAAACAGCCTAATGTTTCCTGCATTAAAAGAGGAAAGGTAAATGCTGTTTGTCACATTTTTTTCAGCTGAAGTGCTGTTCCTTTCCTAAAACTTAAAGCACACTGTGAAATGGGGATTATTGAAATTTGTAAAATTATATTTAGGGTTAATCAAGAACCCTTGTTGAAAATGATACTTCCTTTTCCTTCTTTTCCTGGACAGGCTTCCTTGAATTTCTGGGTTAGCATATTGACCTTTTCTACTGTCTTCTAAACTTTTCAAATATTATTCTTTGGTTTTGGTATAGTTTTTAACATTTATTATATCCTTGTCTTCGCTATGTCAATGCTCAAAGGAAATAATCCTTGATCTTTCTGGAGAGCCTATCCCAGCTAAGAAGATAAGTTGTATCTGGGATCAAGTGTACAGACTACAACTGTCCAGACAAGCTGACTGGTGACATCATGCCTTCTCTCAGAAGCTTGTTCTATATAGTCATGCTTTCTGTATTAGCTCCTTTTAATTCCTCTGCCTCTCAACACTGCTTAACTTTTATGTTGACTTTTCAGTTAGTTCTTTTAGCTTATTTCTGAATCCAGGGACTCTAATTTGAGCAAAAGTGGGGTGTTTTTTGTATTTTCTCAATGCCTTTATTGATGGAAAAAGTAAGATGAAGAATAAATGAGAAGACATTGTGGTCTCTTCAACCAGTGTCCCAAAAACACTGGATGATGAACAGATATACTTGGTTGTATTCAGAGATAAGTTTTATTTCTTTTTATTCTTCCAGTGGGCAATGCATACTGATGTGTTTTAAAAAGCAGATACACATAATCCCATGAAACAATACTGTTGTGCATCTAGGAAAAGTTTACTTACTTGTTTGTGGTTTCCTGAGGTAAACGGGACTTTCTTACGCTTTTTGTATTGAATGGAAAATTTATGTTAATTATTCTACTTTCACTTGGATTGTCAGTTTAAATTCAGCTGCTGAGTACTATCAACTGGTGTTGGCATCTGTATTCATGCCTGAAGATGCCCATATTCATTACTGGATTTCTTTAGCTTAACAAAGCTTGGAATTAAATGCAACTCACAAAGCAAGCATTTATCATTCTGTGACGCATTGAGAGCTAGTGCTGCTAAATGAAAGAATTGTTTCAGGCATTAACAGTTCAGTCTGTTTATAGAACTCTGTCCATTTCTGGTGGAACCACTGCAAGAACAATATCATTACCATCTGTGTCCTCGGCAGAGGCTTCATATATGAATGTTTAGCATTTCAAAAATCTTACAGATGTTGATATTACATTATTCATTTATTTAGAGACTGCCACAGCTGTGTACTTTCCTGTATATCCTTTCAAACAATCTGGCAGCAGACTGTAATTTGAGCAGGGCAGCGTACAGACTGCAATTTTTATGGGCATGACTCTGGTACGTGTGATTTGTGCATATTTGGCAAACTTACATTCTCTGAAGAAACAAAATGGAGTATTGTCAGTGCACTCCAACAGTTTTAGTATTCCAATGATAATGTAATGGATTGAAAATGAACATGCCTTGTATACACCTGAATGTTCCTGTGGTATTGAAATTATTTCAGAGAATCATTTCAAATCAATTCATCAACTTGTCAATGAGTAGATTGATGGCGTGAAAGAAGGGGAGTATCAAACAAACCCAAGCAAAATACTTAAAGAAAAGGAAGGAGGAAGATGAGAAAGAGTGAAGGAAATGGAAGGAGGAAAATAATAGGACAAAAATGGAGAGAAAAAGATGGAAAAAATGGAAGAGGACATGAAATGCACTGTATATTAAAAAACTAAAAAGAAAGCAAATTGGAAACACATTAAAACAAAAAGGAAGAAATAGTTAATTAAATTATAAGAAAGGAAGGAAAAACTCAAAGAGAGTTTATGAGAAAATATTTAATGAGGTGCAGAAGGACTTTAAATACCATCTGAGTTAACTACTTAAAAAGATACCAGATTCAAAAACACAGTTTCTAAAATTTCTAGTGAGTAACTGGTTAAAAATACTCTGCTTTTCTTGTGATTATACAGCAGGAAGGAAAGGGGATTGGAATTCAAATTGCCAAATGTCCATTGAACCAGATTCTTCCCCAGGAATCGGTACAAAGCTCTGTTTATTTCTACTCACAGAATCTGATATCAGAAGTTATTCAATTATTTGAAAGCAATTTGTTTTCATAGCTTGTGACTGAGAAGCCAAATTCCAAGCTCTGCAAACTTTACTGAAAATACTTTAAATCCACTACAATGATGCCAGAAGTGAAAGGTGACCTTAACTCAGTAATGTTTCCCAGAAAAAGGGTTTGTGCTTTATGAATTTTTAGGGAGTCGGTTCATGGGTTGTTTTTTGTGTGCTTTTTTTTCTTTTTTTTTCACTAGTTAAATCTCAATTATTGAAAATAATAAATTCATACACGAACATGGGATGATTCTCTTGCACAATCTGAAAGAACCTCCTCATCCTATCTTTCTGAGTTTGAATACAAATCCATGTTCAAAATGCAATGACAGCATGAGGTTGGTGACCTCTGCTGCTGCCCATCTAAACAAACTGTCTTCATTTAGGAAACATTTACCCCTGTAACATGGAAAAGTAGTATCTAATGGCATTACCTTATGCCTCCTTTGTTCTTATAGCTGTCCTTTTCATAGGAAAAAGGGAAAGACTATTTTTCCAGCATGTTCTAGGCTCTGAAAGGTTGCTATTTCCAGGTAAAAAAAAATTAATTTATCACTGAACAAGACATATTTTTATTTTCAGCTCCTATACAAGCAGTTTGAAGGGCAAGGTTGTGCAGCAATGGACAAACACATACATGCGCGCACACACACACACGAACAGAGGTTTGGGGCAAAGAATATTTACAACTAGCAGCAACAACCATTTTGTTAACAGAAGGCTTCTCTTTTATACTTATCTGTCCATGCATACATGTGTCACACCCTATTACCCAAGCACTTCTGTCCACGAGTCTTAGACCATCCTCTGATAGGTAGTTCACATCTCTTCTCATGCTGGTAAGACTCAAAACATATCTTGTTTTTCTCAGTTGTTTTTCTTCTATTTTCCCATGATGCTGCAAGGCCATAGACTTGTTTTTCTCCACTTTCCCATGCTCACAGCTGCCTCCTTCCAAAGCCAAAGCTGTCTTCAGCCCAGTAGTCTTCCACAAGTTGAGACTGTTCGTGACTATAAATTTCACTAAATGAATGACACAGGTCTTCTCATTCTTCATCTGAAGAGGATGACCCCTGGGTACCTAATGCCACTGAATCCTTGCTCCAGGACTCTGTAGGGAAAGCTCAGTGTCATCATCCTACACTTGTATTCAAATTCTGTAGTCTGACCAGACTGGAGAATTTAAATAAAACTTTATGATCATTATAGAGGAGGATTGCACTATTCTACATCTCTTTACTTTTCCTGTGGTATTAGTTTAATAAAGCTCCCCCTTGTCGGATGCAATCTATTCAACTGGTCAGTGTCTTTCTTATCTAGAGAAAAAAAATAACATCTTTTGGAATAAGTGTAATGAAACACCTGTTCAGTGCCTCGTAACAGCCAAGCCAGTAGAGTTCAGTTCTCATGAAAAACTGGAGGAAGCACAGTTGGTCAATAGTGAAACAGAACAATTTCATAAAATCAGCTGTGTTTTCACTTTGAACTCCCTACCCTATTCAGATTATGCAGATGGAAGGGTGACAAAAATTATTTGTAGCATTCTGTATTATTGTGAAGAGACAGATAAAAATATCTAATATATTTAGAGGACTGGATTTGTTGGGGTAAGGAAAAGCATAGGAAGAGTAACTCAAGTAATCATTTAGTTTTGATGCAAAAACCCTCAAAAGTGTCCTTTGAAACTTGTAAGAGGAACCACACCTTACAGAGCAGAGTTAACATGTGAAACTCACTGACAGAAAACATTAGCACTGTTCTGGGAAAAGATTGATCATTTATAGCAAAACAAGGTTACTGACAGTAATTTATACTGTTACAAGTTTGATTTCAAATTTATCATATAAGGCATATAGTCTTAGCTGTGAAGATTAAACGTATACTCTTCCTCTGCAATGAGTTATTTCTTAAATAGTTACTCTCAATTTTTCAATAATATCTTTGTTACAGAAATGCTTGCTATTCAAAACAATGGTATGGACAATGCTAGAGGTATTCAAAAGTGCCAGTAATGTAATATGAAACACAGAGTTACATTCTTATACATAACCTGTCTATTGAACTCCTTACAAATTTAAAAATGGGCTATTTTAAAGTAGTTTCTTCTCTTTTCTAAATAAAAAGCAACTAAAATATTTAAATAAATATTTATACATCAAGGTTATCTTTTGTAAAGTTTTTGTTGACTTCATTCTTGAAAACAAGACTGTAGTTTTCCCATATTTTATAAATAATCTAACTAGGAAGTATTATGGCATCAAATGTAAATATTGTGGCTTCATTCAGGAGATATGCTCAATGATTGCTACCAATATTATTATGGAATTTCTAATCTGCCTTCCAACAATGAAATTAGATAATTATGTGTAATGTCTTTCCCCGCTGTCCTTCTAAAACCAATTTTTTTTCTTCTTTTCTTTAAAAAATATTTTTACCCTGATTTTTAATATTTCCCCTTGATCCTTAGCCATCCATGATTCTTTGATGAAGTCTAATTTTACCAGCATTTTGTGCAGTAACTTTCACTGAGTTTTATTAATGAAGAGTGTACTTTGATCTTTTCTCTACATGTCCATACTTCTCAACATCAAACAGCAAAAATCCTGGAAGCTCTAGCAGTAAAACAGAAAAAAAAAAAAAAAAGTGTTTTAAACTACCATTGAAATTCATGGGGCAAATTCAATTTTTACTTGTGACATTATGAGAAATAAAAAGTTTCAGAGGCTAAAGACAACTGAGACAGGATAGAGGGTAATATCAGTGTTACCTGTTGTGGTTGTTAGGTGACAGGGGAAAAGATCGGACACTACAGAAACAAGAACCCCCTGAGCCGTAGTGAAAGAAAACTGCCGGATAGGGGCTGTGGGAAATCACTGAGTATATCCACCCATTCTGATCCTTACCCTACCAGTGTTTGTTTTGCAAGGAGGACACAGGTCTAGAAAGGGACCTGTGTGGGGATCCAGCCACATAAAAGCAATTCAAGTTTTGTGTTCAAGTTGTCCCATATCAGTCTATCTATTTTTAAACTATTACTTTTTCAAAACTCCCATTATTTCTCCATGAATTATACTACATAGAAAGCTGAGGATGGCAACTGGGAATAAAAAACATTTTTAACTTTCTGGGAGCATTATTCATTTAACATTTAATATGAGAAAAAGGCCGTTATCTAGTTTTTCTTCAAAACTGAAATCCTTTCTAACCTTTCAGAAATTTTGTCTTAAATACTGAAGTACTTTCAGACCATCAACTTTTCTGTTGCTATAATTTTGACAAGTTATTTTATGATGGCAGGACTTAGGAGGATGGGTCAAGTTGTCAGCTGGTTTAAATTGCCATAGCTTCACTTAAAGGAGAAAAACCATGCCAGTTAAAGAGAAGCTCTGAAGGGGTTATGACTCCTACAGGTACAATAAGGTGTATGTTCTTGTTGTTATTTATATCACAGTTGCTCCTAGGAGACATTCTTATTACCAGGTCCCACTGTATTGGAGTGACATGAACAAAGAACAGAAAACTGTGAGAAGTGCCACTCTCTTTTGTATATTGGTGAATACATAGCGTGAGCACTGTACTAGTTGGTCTGCAGAAGGCTGTTCCCTTCTCTAAAACAGTTAGTCATGTTTCTGCCTCACTTAGGTATACTATGTGCAGAAGTTCTGGCACTCTGCATGAGCAGGAAAACACTTCAAAAGCAATTTAGAGGGAAGAGAAAGAGCTCTTTGTTTCCCTCTCCTTGTTTAGAAAGAGAACAGTTTTACACTTAATAAATTCTCTTGATCTGAGATTTTATATGGCAAAATGGGCTGATTCCTTCATTAAGGCCATATGTCTATATACAACATTCTTAGGAATAACTGTGAATTCTTCAGCTAACTCATACAATTTAGCACATTCTTTCTGTAGAGTTACCTGAGCCTATGGAGAAATGTCCATGCATTAAGAAAAATGAAGACATCATAGAATCATGGAATGTCTTGGATTGAAATGGTCACCTAGTCCAACCCACCTGACATGGACAGAGACACTTCCCTAGATCAGGTTGCTCAAAGCTCCATCCAATCTGGCCTTGAATATTTCCAGGGAGGGGACACTCACCACCTCTCTGGGCAACCTGTTCCAGTGTTTCATCACCCTCATCATAAAAGAATGTCTTTCTTTTATCTTTCAAATAATGCTCTTTAAAATAGATGTTGGGTTTTTGCATAGTTTTTGGGAGTGCTACCTACCCTAATACCTTCTTTTTCATTCTCTTTCTGTTGTTGAAGGTGGGGGAATATTCCCTTTCAGTTTCTATTTTCCAGAGAATATATGCAGTTTTACTTTACAAGTGACCAAAACATTCTAGACTTTGAGTTTTTCCAGCATGTTTAAAAGTAAGTCTACAAGTACTAAGTGAAATTCCTCTGTACTGTTTTATTTATAAAAAATTAAATTATACATCTGATTTGCTTTTTAGGATTAAAGAGTAAAGAAAAATTATAAGGAAATACATTATTATATGTTATATAAATAAAAATTTCCTAGAGGTGAGAAAAACTATATAGCTGAAAGCACTGATCCCCATGTCAGACAACACTTGTTGTTCCTACATTTCTGTAGCAATGCTTCAAAATTTTCAGGCTCTACATCCCTAGCATCCTTTCAGTTTTTTACATGCATTATGGATTCTTCTTTTGTGGAAAACATCCCTGCTTTGATGTGTCAGAGGTGAGTTTTTTTCACAATTGTTTCTAAAATTGTTTTATCTTGTTAGCTGAAATATTAACATTAAACCTTTTTTTCTTAACTACATGCAAATTACTGCAGAGGGAAGAACCTTGTGTTAATGAACCAGCCCTATCACCTCTTAAGGCATGAGAAGTAAATGAAAATGTAGCTAATGACTTCATTATCGTGTGTGTGAGCAGGTCAACGCAAAAAATAGCAAGGATGGTAGAATATGCTACAGTGACAAGGTATGGAGAGGAATATTTATACAGCTTTTTCTCAAACTATGAAAGATGTTTTCTTAATGTTGGGCTCTTACAAAGAACTTGTGTGGAAGTTTACTTCAGACTTCATTCAATGGCTCAGTAAAGTAATTGTTTTCAATTCATAGTATTTGTGTGCTTTCTTGAAGTAAGGCATAAAGACCTTGTCTTAAATGTCCCAAAGATTTTTCTTTCAAAATAAAAAAGAAAAATTACATTAATGAAAAATTCAACCCAGAATCTCCGTGCTGCAGTTTCAGTACGTAATAAATGTACATGGCTTTAATAAAGATAGTAAAGCTTTTGTAGTTCCATAAAAGTTCAACTATAAATTAACATTAAATAGAATGCTAAAGTTTGATCAGGTTATATCCTGTGAACTTAATGGCCCAGATACTTGGCTGCTGGTAAGAAACACACATGGCAAATCAGGTGAAGGGTATTCAAGGGTGTCTTTCAGCATTTCTTACAAAACTGCTTCTCCATTATAGGACAGGGAACCTAGAAAACAACACTAAAATATGGCCACTGCTAATTGCAGTTACAGTCATTGCAGCTGAAAGGTGGATGGTGGATTTCATCACTTTTTTCTGCCCCTATTTTAGGATAATCGTATCTTTTTTAAACTGTATTTTGGGAGTAATTTCACAAATTACTGCTAGGAGATACCCATAACCTCTAGAAATCATGTTACCAAGTGAAATTATTTAACATCCATGTTACTCTGTCTACTTCAAGCTATCAAGTGTTTTTTTTTTTGTTTTTTTTTTTTAATGCTGCCTCTAAAATTTCCTTGCATGAGTTTTCACAGGTTGTCTTTATGGCAGCAAAGGGCTATGAGTGATTGGGTCATGCATCTTTTTAGAGGAAAAACATGTAATGAAATTATGCTCATTCCCAGAATTACATAAAAGGAAATCAATGATTAGCTTCTCCACTTATTTTCATTTATTTCCTCACACATCTTATGTTTAATGTTAGACTTTCTTATTACCTTTAAAAAAAAAAGTTGATTAGAACACTAATGCTGTCTTCTGCACATCACAAAATATATCCCCTAACCCCTACTTCCCCCCTCTTTTCCTTCTCCTGATTGATTGTGTGTGGTTGATTTGTTCAAAAGGAAGCTCACAGGAACCAGCAAAATGCATACTCATGGTATTTCATGGATGTCCTAGAGTCAGAACTATTTCCATTCTTCATATGTTGTAGCCTGAGTACAATCTATTGTCAGCTTGAAATTATTAGTGTTTGTAAAATGCATTTTATCTAGACAAAAAAAACCCAAACAAACAACCTATCTAGCAGTGTTGGCAAATATCTTTATTTGCAAATGACAACTTAATTCTCACCTTTTTCTTTCAAGATTCAGGAGGGTAAATGTCTGTAAGGCCCTCAAAATGAACTATTTCTTTTAACATTTTGTTCAGATGCCTCTGTTGTGGGCAGGAAGTAGATGGGGTTAGAGGGCTGAAGATCTATGTAGTATTTTTCCTGTAAAAACACCGTATTTTATAAACGGACTTTTCCACCCGGAAATATCCATGTGCATTTGTCTACCACCTGAAGTATAGGTCCACTGCAGTGTAGTATGCAATATCACCAAATACTCAGTGCTTAGAATGCTGAAAACAGGTCCTTTCACTGAAAATTTCATCAGTGCTTTATTCATCAACTCATTCTCAGAAGCCATATGAATTTCCTAGCCTTGATGCCATATGAGTCAGCACAAGAACAGCAGCACCTGTGATAGTCCAGTAAGGCTTCCATTGAAGCTGAAAGTCTTTTTCCTATCAATATTACAGAGTCAAATCCTAAACACCAAAGCAATATTGCACAACAATGAACTATCCATAGCTATTTTCTTTCAGAAAGTGACTTACACTGTTTTAGGCCTCAGTCTATTTCATTCAGAATGTGAATTTTTACAGCTGCCTGCACATTTTCCTAAGTGATGGGTGAAGTTCTACTGTTTCAGAGATTTGCTCTGTATGTCTGGCCATTTCCAACCTGTAGAAAGTCCTTAACTTTCTCATGTATGCAAAATTTATGTACGGTATAGATTCTCCAACACAAAGCACCTTAAAATACACATCTCCTAGCCTTTCCAAAAAGCTCTCTGGGGACTAACACAGAGTGCTTGCTCACTTGCTTTGAGGTCTGTGCTTAGGCCCTTCCTGGGCCTTTTCTTTGTGTGTGACTGATGCCTGTGTCAGGAAGAAAGATCCGCAACTGCTTTTCAGGTTTTTATTAGGTAAGTCTTACTGTGAGGTCAACATTTCAACACATAAATCTTTTTGCAGTGATGCCTTAATGTCCTGAAACAGGCATAAAGTCTTTAGGAGCTAACGGTGTGGACTCAAGCAATGAACCCTGACCAGAGCCTGAAGGCTTTTAGGCTGAAGTGAAACCTCTGGGGAAATGTTAGACCTCTAATAACTAAGTATTTCCATGAATTAAACTATAGCTTACCAAGGTATGGTTACTTGAAACATGCCCATTTTACAGCAATAGATGAAAATTTCATGTGGAGTCCCCAAAAGAGCAATATTGCCATCTGTGTAGGTTCAAACGACCAGCCAAATCCCAAAGTCAGAAGCGAATGTTGAGGAGACAGATTTTATACTCTCTTCTCAGTCACAATGGAACATCCCACTCAGCATCATATTGTTTTTCTTCTTTTTCATCTGCTTAGCTGATGAAATTAGGTGTGTATCACATAAATAGAAAAAATGACAAACTTTAGACTGCTGAAACTTGGCTGTACCTTTTTCATAGATAAATGAAAAGAGGATTTGATAGGGCTGAGATAACACCAAAATAAGAACAGTGTTTTATTTACTAACAGAGCATGTAGTGCTACAGGTATCATTGAATGTTTTATGTGGAAATTGAATCTGGTGGTTATTTGAATTTTAATGTCCTGCATAGACTGAAGGTCAAAAACTTCTAAATGTTTTTAAGTTGAATATCTAGTTGTTTTATGGCAATCATTTGAATATCCTTACAGGCAAAAGTTATATGTACTGTCAGTTCCCATTGATTTTCATTAATTTTTGTTTTAATTTGGTTGATGGAAATTGTTCCTGTTTAGTGACATTGTCCTTCAAAGCTAATATCTAGATATTAAATGGCTTATCACTCATTTTGGTATACTTGGTATCATAAACAGCTATGGAAGCTTTCTGAAACCACTACATGTATCAGAGAGGTATTTAGCATCATAAAGTAAATGGTTCTGTAAATGAATGGTGATATAAATTACAACTTTCCTGATTCAGTTTTAAAGTGCTTCCAGAAATTCTTTAAAGGCTAGTTCACTCAGCTGAATAAAAACTTTCCCATTAAGACCATTGGGTGAAGCATACAGCCATTAAATGTGTATCTACTATAGGTAATTCTAATACATAGATTCCATTGTTATTAGTTATTGATAGACCAGAAATATATTTTTCACTAGCTTTCTCTCCCACGCCTCTCAATATGTTTTTGTTTTTAAACCAAAGAATCTCAGATGTAGGGCAAAACATCTATATACGTATATAAAAATATATGCATGATTTTATATATATTATCACATTGTGTATCCTGCCTTTTACATTAAAACCCAGGATTTTTTCTCTTGCCCTAATTCAAATTTTCTAACACTAATGAAAATAGACAGTTATAAATACTGTGTCCTTTGAATCATTAGTCAGTTTGGGTTTAGTGCTTGTCAAACAATCTCATTAAAAGACTAATGTCAAATTGTCTTTTTTTGTGCTAGGTTTGTTTTCCATAAATTGCCAGAAAACAATTTATTCATTCTGTCTTTCTTCCAGTAATTGATTATGCAGATATTATTTATTGTACTTCTGCAAGCACATCTTTGCATAAATTGGATGTGCTTTATCATTCTGTGTTACATTGTATTTACAAATGCCCTATTTTCTGCTCATCATTGATGACTTTATTCCATGGTAAACTCATCTTCATTAGAAGAGCTTAAGCATTAGTGTTCCTTTATCAGCAAGGGAAATTGCTGAAAAGCCCTACCTTGTTTTCAATCTTTAGCAAATTCTTTTCACAAAAAATATGCTTTCAAAACCTTCAGTTGTTTTTTTCATATGAAAATACAATAAATAGGAAGAATGATTTTCTCTTAGCACCTCCACACTCTAAGTATTTCTTTTAGCTGCTATTAAAGTTTGAAAGTGATTTCAGATCTACTGTTTAAATAAAAAGACCAGTAACAGTAAGGAGGTGCAGCATGCCTAGAATTTTCTTGAGTGTTAAGGACTGTCTTCAGACCACCCCAGTTAAGAGTAATAAGTTCCCAGACCAGCAATTTACTTGGTTAAAGGCAGGGTTGACTGGGTATCTACATTGTTTATTGTCTTTTTCCTAGTACGTTGCCCATGCATGATGTTTCCAATTTGACAGAGTCTAGGGAATGCATTCACAAGTCTGATTAATTTTCTGGTACCTTTTCTCTTTATATTTTTTTTTCTTCATGGCTAAGAAAGTATTTTGTTATTGCTTTAGTGAAATGTAATTACAGTAATTCATCTGTGGTAAAAAATTTTCAGGTTTGAAAATCTCATCTGTGATTGCACAGGCATAAATGTTATGTTAAAACACAAAAACTGGCATTAGTGTAAATAAGGGCTCAACATCCAGTGGAGTATGAAGCACTGCCTACTTCCATGTGAATTAGCAGGCTGTGAAACTGCTCATAAACTCACAGACTCAAGCCCCAGAATAGGTAGTCAAGTCATCATTCTCTCCTGCTTCTTTCTGCATGATAATGGAGGAGCCGGTTGCAATTCTTTCAGCTTGAGAAAGAGTTTGCAATGCAAGCACAATTCTCGTTCTTTACCCAGTACCAAAAAGCCTGAAGAAAAGTAACATGAGGGACGATGTGTTATGTTGAAGCATTGCTTCTGCTTTCAGTGGTGTGACACCTCCTGTATGGAAGCAGTGAGAAGGAAACGGATCTCCCTTACCTGACCATTCAAGTTTGATATGCACACATTGCTTGTATGAAGTAAGAAGGTCTTGGTTTTGGAAGTACACACTCAGAAGATGATAGAGTACCTATCCAGTGTACTATCCCTGAGCTGCTTCAGCAGATATATTTTGTGACAAAACGGTAGAAAGCACAAGACTATTCCTTATGCTCTTGTGGCTAAGTGCAAGCTCATCATTGCTGGCACCTTCAGAGATGCCTGTCTTACTAGACAGGAGAAAAAGAGGGTGAGACACTGCACAGTCCAGAGGGTAAGTATTCACACAGAACATAGGACACATTGTGTACTCTGCACCACATTAGAAAAAATTGTAAGGAGTAAAAGGTTTACTGCTCTATTATTCTTTGGTTTTGTTTATTATTCTCTGATTTTTCTTTGATAATAAGAACCAATATCTGAGTAATGTTGAAAGGAAATAGGCATCATTGTATTGTTGCCTAAAATTGAGGAAAAAACGTTCTTGAGACAACATTAATATAGGTAAAGTAGAGGGCAGTTTTTTACTGAAGAGCTTTTCAGGTTCACAGATGTGTGCCCTGCACAGGGATGCTTACTAATTTTATAACACTATTTAATTACCATAATTAAAGATTACACCCAACCCAAGAACTGTCCACCTTGGTGCCACCCCCAGAACCTCCCTCAGGTCTGCCCCTTGGCACATCCCCCTGGAATTGAGTCGTGGGTCTCAAGACCCCTTACTTCTTCACCATTATCATCTTCATGTCACAGTCTGTCCTTGGAGCTTCTTCAAGGTCCCTGGGTCCTCTATCTTGTTTTGACTGCATGAGTCCCAGGCAAGATGTTCTGGTCACTATCTTACCCTTAACACAGAAATTCAGGAATGTAGCACAGAGGTAGAAACTGCTAGTTGCTACATCAAATAGGAGAAGCTATACACCTATATAAAAATTTACAAATATACAAATACATAAAAATATATACATATATATATATACACAGATAAAGACCTAAGGCATCAGTATCAAGCAGTTACGTGACTTACCTACCTTCAAATAATGAGGCTAGAGCTGTGGTGTCCCCTCTGACATTGTCTGCATTCAAATGAATCACCACTTTGTTTCCTGGTTTGTGAAGTCACCTTTGGGGGTGCTAATTCCATATGTGCCTTGCATATGGAATTATTCTTAGAGTCTTTACATGCCTCTATGCTCACCTTGACAATCTTGCTCAGGTATTTGCACAACTGATTGTTAATACTGGCTTTTAATTGAATTAGGGTTTTGAGAATCCACAATCATTTTGAAATCTTCTTTTTAAGGAGAAAAAACTCCAGAAAGTAAAAAAACATCTATAGGTCACCTTTAAAATAGCAAACAGAGTTGCAGAATGTGTATGTCATTTATACAGCTTTATATATAGGTATAGACATAATGTAAAGGACATATTTACATAAATAAAATATATGTATTTTGGTTTCCTCAGTGTCACATAGGATGGGTACACATATGCTCCTCCTATTATATATGAATAATATATCTTTTGGTGGGTGCTCAGTCACTCCTGTTGCAGGGCTCTGCAAGGTTTTACTGGAATATTTCCCCTTCTACACTTTGCCTTTTTAACTAGTTTCCCATTCCATGGGAAATTATACCTTATCTGATATGATCAGATACCTGTGTAGTTAAATTTTGGGTTCTACAAGCAATGATTGCTTGCGTCAATGTTAACAGAAAGAGAATCTAAAAGAGGCCCAAGCATAGCTGAAATGAATTAAGATTTTAATTTCACCAGGCATTCATTGGAAGGGTTTTTTCTTTAAAGGCATTCAGTTCTGATGCACAGGATTCACCTAGCTCATGATTTGTAAAGGACCTTATAATTGTAAGTCACTGCGCAGGCTCACTAGTCATGCAGTTCCTAACCACAGATCATCTCTTTGCATCCTGTTTCTCAGGGCTTGCTTAATTTCCAAAACCACAAACTCTAAACCAGACCAAGTCAACTCGAATTGTTCAGTAATAATAATCCAAGGTGCTTCCAGCCTCAGGCATCTGGGAGAAGACAGCACACAACCTCATCTTACGATATTTTCTTTTATACCAGCCTCGTTATTCCTTTCAAGACACCATCAGAGACACCATTACCAGTTCAGTAATCTCTAATATATACCAATTTGGCTTTAGCCAAAGACATGCTGCTCTTTTGCAATGGCTGTGTATGCTGACTTACCCTGTTTTCACACATGTAAATTAGATTCCAGAAAAAATGAGATCACTTTGAAAAGAATCAGTACTTCAATACAGGGCTTTTCATAACCTGAAACAGCAAGGACTACTGTTGAAGTGTATTCAGGGAATTTCTGGCAAATAGCAAGACTTGGGGTAAACTAGCGTAACTTTTGCCTTGAATAATTGACACATGTAGAGATTTTGAATTTCAAGGAATTTTTGGCTTTGTTTTTAATGAGTAATATATCACTGTAATACCATATGTGTTTTTCTTACCACTCTTAAGGCAGAAAATGAACTTAAGACAGGATACAAGAGAAGATAATGTAAATACATATTTACAAACATATGCACATGTGTTTACATACATTTATAAATATATATATATATGCACATATGTTTACATATTATGTACATATGCTTACATTTTTTTTTTTAGATATGAAACTTTAGCGATATGCAGAATACTGAATAGGAAGCACAAGCACTTATATTTTTGTGGACATCTGAACTATTAATGATGTACTGTGATGAGTTCACCTTGGCTGAATGCCAGGTGTTCACCCAGATGTTCTAGCCCTCCCTTTTCCCAGAGGGAAAAGAAAGAAGGAAAACCAAAAAAAAAAAAAAACAAAAACAAAAACAAACAAAAAAAACACAAACAAAAACTCAAAACAAAACAAAGAAAAAAAAAAACCACCAAAACTCCACAAACAGTAGATTACTATAAGGCAGTTTTTATTTATGCAGAAAAGGAAGGAAAAAATGAAAGCAGTGCACACACACATAAAGCAAAAGCCAACAGTCAATCTCTACTTCCCACAAGCGGCAATGGGTGATCACTCCTCCAGGAAGCAGAACTCCAACACAGCAATGGTCTTCAGCAGGTGGCCAGTACCTGAGACCCCAATGCCTCCCTCCCCACTCCTTTTATATCTTGGTTGACATCATATGGTATGGAATATCCCTTGGTCAGTGTGAGTCAGCTGGCCTAACCTGTGTCTCCTCCCAGGATTTTCAGCCAACCCCACTACATGTATCTTTAACAAATCCACAGGGAAGCCTTTTTTTTTTTTTTTTTTTCCTGAAGCTTTGCTTTCTTTCTAGTAGTAACCTGCTACAGTACTTTGGAAACACTTAGTGGATCATGTGAGTTGTTCTAGAGAAGAGCTATGCTGTCCATCAGTTAGATGGCACTATACAGCCTACAGAAATCAAATTTACTTGGCTTTTATCTGTCTCTGTAACAGCTGAACAAATATCACAGAGATTGAACTTGTACTGCCATAACTGGTAGTCTAATTTCTTCCAACAACCAGTTTCATTGAGACAGAAGGCCAGTGCAAAACAAGTTTATGGCAGTGTCCTATGAGCATGTTGTAAGTGAAAGCCATTACCTTTCAAGACAAGTAAACTGCAATGAAGGATTTGGCCAGTACAGCATGTAAAACCTGAAAACATTCTATTTAGAAGTGATTTAATTGTTAACAGCAAGGTAATTGTAAGACGTAAAAAAACCCCAGAGACCAAAAAGCTCCTTTAAAAACAAACCAACAAAAAATAAACAACCAAACAAAAAAACCCAAACAAACAAACTGAAAATTAAACACTAAGGAAAGGTTAATGTCAGAGAGAAAATTTAAACCTGAGAAAAACCCACTAGAAAATGAATAAAATTAAGATGTACTTGAAAATTTATTACATCTTACTAACTAGCCAAAAAGTGAACTACAATATGGTTCTTAATGCTATAGACCATTAATTCTTACATTCAGGGCCCAACTCTTCTGAAAATTCTCACTGACTAAATCAGGTTTTCTCTTCAGTCTGAAATCTAGAAAGTGTTCTGCCCTCTTGCCTTTTTCCCCTACTCACATTCTCTTCATCTATCGTTGATTTTTAAGTCCTGTTGAGAAATACTTTCTGCAGTGTTTAAAAACAGAGCAACTGGAAATGATGCAGCTAAACCTGTGCCTCCCAAAGTCAAGATGGAAGCTGAGAGCTCTGCACTTGGTATCATTCAGTGCAGTCTTTGGGCTTCTTGATTGCTCTGCACTTTCAGTAAAATGGACCAGAGGGATGGAAAAAAAGATAATTGTTTTACAGCTCTGCTCCTCTCTCCACCTCTTCTTGGGGAAAGGAAAAGGATTGTCTGCCATGGGATGTGTTTGGAAGAGGAGCAGTATCAACTGGTATGCAACTACATTATGGTGCTAAACCTAGTTTCAATATTTTCTATAATGAAGTTTCCTAGGCATTGTGCTAATTTTATAGGCATAATATCTTTTCACGGTATAGCATATGAAACAAATCTCATGGCAAAGATGGTGACTTAACAGGGGCTGAGATGCCAGTACACTCAGTGTCACTAAACATCTGTTGGTGATCTTGTCAATGCAAAGCAATTGGAATTAAGTGTTTTGGACACAAGTGTGATCATGTAAGTGTAGGTGGCCCAATGATTTAAACAGAAATAGAGGTGGCAGATTAAGGCAGAATCTGGTGGCAGATTAAGGATATATTTTGACAAAGCAAGAAAAAAGGTAGATATGGAAAATAAAATGTAGTAAAATGAGTTGTAAAATGGACTTTCTCCATTGTATTATTTTACTAATAGTATTGACTTTATCAGCAAATTTTCTCTTATTTCTTGTGACAAATGTGCAAGTCAAAGCCATACAGATTTCAAAACCAAAGGGGAGGTGACTACAAATTTGTATGAGAGCATGACCCTGCACTGCCTCTTTGCAAGGTTTATGCCAGGTTTTGGAAGTCAGCGTAGCCAGATAATGGACAGAGGGGTAATAGTTTTTGCAAGCTTTTGAACAGCAAGGAGTACTCACTTGGGCTAGTGTGGCAAAGATTGTCTGCGTGATGAACAACTTGCTGCAGTTACAATTCTAATGAAAATTGAAAGCTTAAGTGCCACCATTTTGCATACCAGTTTTCCCCTAAAATGATTTATTGACCACTTATACATGATACATTCTCCTGTCATGAATAACACCTTATATATGTATTTTCATGAATAATGGCTATGATTTTAATTGATAGTTTCAGACAGAAGAGTAGATTTATTTCCACAATGAATAAAACTGCCCTCAATATAGAGCCTGTATAAATTATTTTAGTACTCATTCCAGTTTTCCTTTTGCAAACCAGATGCTCCTAATCTTAACAGAAATCGATCAAATAAGATCTAATACATCACGAACCACCAGCTTCTCTAAACTATATTAAGATGTTCTACTATAATGTTTTTAAAATTTGTCTTAAGTAGTGTTGCCAGGAGCTCTCACTGAACCAAGGAGCTTTTGACTTGGCTCTTATATCTGTCCATAACATGTCTCTTTCATTCCCTGGTATCTTATTTGTTAGCTTATTTGACAACCTACCTGTATACATATGACATATCAATTACTTGAACACATCTCAATTATGCTACACTTTTATAGGTAAAAATTTAAAATTCAGCTATGTTAATTAAATATTGATTTCAGCAATGCATGAGCTTGTACTGGCAGATGATGCATTATGCATTCATTCCTGAGCATGACACCAAATAGTCAAGTCTACGAAGAATTCTCTTAGCAAAGGTGATCACAGTTCAGAACTGAAACCTCCATTTCTTGCAAATTATCTTGTTCTGATATTAATGTTCAAATCAATACATGCTGTGTGCTCACAAATATGCCTCAATTGTATGGTGCAGAACTTTTGAAGCAATAAGCCTGCATACATTCCTGTGTCTACTATAAAACCCTAAAGTTTGCTGTGAATAATTTCAAAATAGAATTAAAACATTACAGATCATGCACCAGCTGACTTCATTAAAGCAAGCAAACTCCAAAACAAACAGGAATTCCTGAATAAATTGCATTGCAAAACATTGAACCAAATAACTTTGTAATATATTCACCTAACTAATTTTAGAGAGCTATCATTTATTCTGCAAAGTCAGGAATGATAGAGTTCTGTCTTCCTCTTTAATAAGAATTTCCATGTTGTACACTGACTAGAGTTTTCTAAGGCGTAACTCCAATCCTTATGTAAACATTTGCATAATAGGTTTTACGTCCAGTCAGAAATCCCAGATTAATGCACCATTGAAAAATTTTGATGATGGCATTTTAATATTTTTCAGGACGCTAAGAGATTGGGGATGGGAATGCTGTCAGATATAATGGGCAAAGGGCAGAGCACAGTTTGTGATTGCCATATATATGAAATGACCCAAATGTGAGTGCCCAAGAGCGAATTTCAAAATGTCACAATAGGTTTTGACAAAAACAGAGAGGTAGAATCCAAGTAGGAGAAAAATAATTCTGGGCAGGTGCCTTGTCTTCAGTAAGACACTTTACTAGATACTACATTAGTTAATTAAATTCTAAATGGCAATAATTTTTGGAGCCAGATTCTACTTCCTATCTCTATTCATAAAGCACTCTGCATTTTTTTTAGTGGAAAGACACTGTTGTGTGGGGTAAAATATTAGTAACGTAATGTATCAAGATGTTTTAATTACAAGATGTATTGCTTACAAATCTGGAATTTGTGCCAGATGTGCTGTAGAATGGGTGTACAGCAATTTAGTTTGTCCTGTTCCTTATATATAATATTGTACTTTATTTCATATATATTACCATAGTTACAGCTATGATGTTTGAAAGAAAATTGAAATACAGGGCTGTATTTGAATAGCTTTTATCTATGTCTGGATTAACATGCAATTCTTTTTCTCACTCTAAAACAAATAAGCAATTTTCTTCAGAAAGCAGAGACAGGATTCTGGAGTTTTCTGTTATTTGAGCTATGAAATCAAAATACATTTTAATAAAACAGCACAGTCAATAAATTCATCTGTTAAGCTAAAACAAAGACTGATAAAAGTCAATCAAAAGATACCACTCACTGCAGCAAGGTAAGTCAAGCAATAAAGAACTAAACCTAAAGCTACATAGTTGTTTTTTGTTCGGTAGCAGCAAAGTGATTTGTATTATTCATTACAACCCAAGAAGACAAAAAAAAAAAAAAAAAAAAAAAAAAAAAAAAAAAAAAAACCAAACCCGCCCAACCCC
>JAWWEE010000122.1:7361486-7373196 GCA_035221455.1 Xenops minutus
AGGGAAACTTCCAGAGACTTCCATCAGAAGCTGATCTTCCTCTTATTAAAAAAAACCTAATCAGAGAAACCCATGACATATGGATACAAGGAAAACAGTTTAGTTGACATTCAATTTTGCTAGTATGTGTAATAAATTTCCTGAAGCGTTCCAGCTAGTCTGGTCCAGATAGTAAGAAGTACGAAGCAAATCTTTATTCTTACAGGACAAGATGTGGGTTGTCATATTTTTATGTAGTCTCATGGAAAGGGTTAAAAAGGCCTAACTGACAGAACTGATGCACTGAGAAGACCTCATGTCCCTTCAAATTAGTGAGACTGGTTTAATCTGACCACAGTTCTCAGCCCTATAATATCAAGTTCTAGGAAAAAATAAAATGGTTTAGAGGTTTAAGATCTTTATGTCAAAGGAACTTTATGATTCTGATAACATAAAAAGCAATTAGAAAACTGTCAAATGAATGTATATCTTCTAAAGCTCTGAGGCACTTAAAAGAACTAATTATAAATAAAACTTCTATGCTCAGTGTAATGATTAGTAATATGCAAATCACAGAGGAGTTCAGGCAAAGGTCTGCAGATACCAGCAGTTCGCCAAATGACTTATAAATATAACCATGATGGTTTAATATGGTATGTTACTGTCTTTCTGGAGCTAATCTTGATAGTGGACATTATGAAAAGGGCAATAGGAAACACTGATGTTCACTGCATCAGGACAAAGGCCACCTGCCTCAGCCAGTCCATGCTCAGCAGTCTATAAGAGCCTCTTACTGGTAAGGCACCATTTCTACCAACAGGTGACAGGGGTTTACAAAATAATTACAATTTTTATTTTTTTAATTTTTAATTTCTCCTCTGCCTATGCTGTCCCTAAATAAATACAAAATAAAAGAAATTCACATTTGAAAAAGCATGGCAGAAGTTTTGAATCTTTCTGATGCAACTGGACAGTGTTAAATTTATCTTTGGATAGTGTTATTCAAACATTTTAGAACTAAGGTCAAACAAAAATTTTGTTCCATTGCTTTTGGTAAAAAGGTAAATGCAACATAGAATGTATTTTGGGGATAAAGGTTAGTGGGAACTTAAAACTGCATTTTGATGTGGAGAGCTATGCTGAGAAGCACTAGTTATCTAGATAGGAGCCAATGGTGATTCTCAATGAACTGTGCACTAAATTATGTTACACAAGGAAATAAAGCTTAATTTTGAGTCACTTTATGCTGATCTGCTCCCAAAATCACCAGCCTTCCTTCCTTCAAGCTGAGAAAGCTCTACAGCCATAGATATCTATTATATTTGAGAAACTTTAGTCTCTAGAAATTCAGCTGAGGCCACAATACCAATGTTGGAAAAATACTTGGGTTTTTTGCTCAATGAGTAAAGCATTATCTGTTATGTTGCCACTTTAAAGTATTTTGAAGTAGACATTTTATAAAAATATTAATACCTGGTATCAGTGTAAGTCTTGCTTTAGATTCTGTAAGGAAAGTGCACAGGTAAATTGCTGTGATTGCAGACAGGTGATTTATTCACCTTTCTTGTTCTTTGAGGCAAGTAAGCTCATGTGTGGGAAGAGCTGGCACATCCTTTTTAGGTGATAAGCAAATGTTCATTTTTATTTTGTTAATTTTTGAATTAGAAGATAAGTAGGACCCAGCTTTCTAATGGAAATATTAATATAGAGGCTCCATTTTGGTACAGATGTTCTTAGGCATATTAGCTCCTATATTTAGTGCAGAACATTCCTGCCTTTGGTATGAACAATCTTTCCAATAACCTGTCAAGAGGTAATTCTCCCATAAAACTGATAAATTGTCTTCTGCCTTCCAATGGGATTTCCCAGAGGAAGGAATTCAAGGAATACTAGATTTTTTGTCTGTGTTTCTGATGTATATATGTTGAAATCAAAATTGATGCTTAATTTTTTACTACAGAGAAGATCTGACTGTTACAATTATTAGAGAGATACCTCTGCCCAAATTAGGGTACAAACAAAACCGAATGCTGAAGTCAATACTTCTCAATAGAGTAGTATCTCACATTCCTGCCAGGTGGATTGATATACTGAGTTTCCAGGAATTCACAGAGGCATATTTGGTGGGGGACAGGGAGGTTCAGTGGCTGCAGATGAGCAGTGGCTTCTTTATACAGTTTGCTGTAGTGGGCAAAGTCCTTTGGTGATCTTAACAGTGTTTAAGGCCATTGTTAACTATGTCTCTTACAACTACTTAAATTAAATCTGTGTTAGTCTCGTTCTGTATATTTAGATCTGTATCAGTGAAGAAGTGGCATTAAAGTTCATAAATTTTCATTAGTCATTAAAGCAAAAGATGAAAAGTATGGGTCACTTGTAATCTTAATTAGCATCTACCTGGTGTTTTCCAAATGAAGCGTCAAGAAGTAAAGAGCAAATTTGTGTTCAATTAATACATTTGCAATATTTCTCCCATAATGCTTCCTTATCCCCTTTAGATATTGTGCTCATTTGGGGAAAAAATAATTTTCACTGATTAATATTCAGTGTGATTTTTTTGCATCTTGTACTGCTTTAGGGTCCTAGTCTGTATTCTTTGTGAAGTCACACTGTCTAAAATAGGTCACACTACATATGATAAAGGAAAACGTTTTATTTTCTGAATAATATTTAACCTGGTCAAATATATTCTGCAAGTTGAATTGTATTTTTTTTTAATAGAAATTATTCCCATTAGCCAAATGGAATGACATATCCTTCTAGAGAATGTTTTATATAATAAATAGAAGAAGATCCGTAGTTTAATGAACAAACCATAGCTCAACATAACTACTACTCAGTGCTGTTCTTTGCAAAACAAAGACATATTCCTGACATGATTATTTGCAATATGCTTTAGTGATTAAATGACATCTTAACTCTTGGGTTGCTTTTCTTTGTAACAAAGGTAAAAATTACATTCTTTGCTCATTGTATACTTATGGTAAAAATTTAGCATATTGAGCTTCTCTGCTTATATTCTTTGGCAAACTATAATCAGCAACAAGATAAAACAAAAACTCTTTTGAGGGGTAATCTGAAAGATTTTTATAACTATGTTAGATATAAACAAAAAATTATCAGATGACCTCTGCTTTTGCACCTCTTGTAAGAGAAATCCAGTGAAAATGGTGGTCTTGTCTGTGGGTACGTAAGACATCTGCATGGAAATCACGATTCCTTTCATTCATTTTGCCTTCATTAGATCGAGAGTTCCTATTCCTGTATTTGCAACACCACTGCATTTTTTCATCTCTTTCTCTCTCCTCATATTCCTATGGGCCTGAAATTATGTTTCACCTGTATGGCATCAGCTGTTAGACAATTGCACTTCACATCTGAAATATGGGCTTAAGGTATACTTTCTATCAAAGTGTGGTCCCATGTCATCATGCCCCTGTCCCATCCTGCCTCCTGGCCTCCATTGTTGCATTTGCTAATAAATAGAATAATTGTATTTACTCAATCTGATTAACTTGTGTTTTACATGAGTGGAAAGAAAGAAAATCACACTTCCAAAGAATGCCCCTATACTTAAATTTTTAAAAAGATACTTCCCCTTCACACTCCTGAAAAGGCAGAGGAAGCAAATGTTACCAGTAAGCAGATTGCCTGCCCTGGTGCAATTGAAGCAGAGCGTGATGAGCTTAAAGATCTTTACCAACATAAATGAGCCTACAATTCTATGCTTTTGAAAGAATTATCTCTACAATATTGTTCAAGATTAAATTTAAATGTCATATATTGGGATCGGGAAGAACATCTACCAGTCCTGGAAGGAAAGGAAAGCGCTCAAAAGAAAGAAGAAGGACGCTAACCTGGAGGATGTCTGGATAGAGATGCAGCCACCCGTAACTGAATAAATGAAGTTTGGAGTTTCCACAGTTTCTAGTTAGTTAGATATTCGATGTATTAGATTAGTCATAGAGTTATCATTATTCCATGTGTTTCTATTGGTTAACTGTACCCCAGTTCTCCCCAGTTACCTTTCTCATTGGTTAATGGTTTCATGGGCTTGGCTTCCCTTCCCCATTGGTCAGCCGTTGCCCATAACAACGGCACGTGCCCCACGTCCTATTCTCGGCTGACCATCCCCTGCTCCTCCCCGATCTGCCCTTGTTTGGAAAGCCCCTCCCCTTTCTATGAATATAGATGCAGATCTGATCAATCCCTCGTTTGACTCCGCCCTAGTTCTAGTCCCTTCTCTACTGACCCTATATAAGCCGGTGCGCACTATTAATAAACGGCCATTTTGCCAATCCCTTTTGCGTTGTGGTCCGTCCCTTTTTCCTCAACAGATCTGCATCAGTCATATAAGTCAATAGAAAGATTTTCAGGGAGATTTTCACAACCTTTGGTTAGGGACACATGTATAGACTTTCTTTTATGTATATTCTTTCCAATGATGGAATGCTTTTTAGGTGTTAGTTTCATTCTGCAGTTAAAGTCATAGAATTCAGAGTACTTTTTTGTTTGCCTTTTTTTTTGTTTGCTTGTTTTTTGTTTTTTTGGTTTTTTTTCTTAATGATGATGACAATGTTTGTGTTTTTACAGACACCAGCAGTGCAAGGCATACAAAGAAGGGAGATCTGAATAGTTTTGCAGAGTGAGATCAGGTCTCCTGCTAAAACAGCAGTGTTGTGAAACTCTTCAGGGAAGAAATGGGTTAACAGGTAGTCAGGTTGAGCAAAATCTTACTTGAAAGTAGAGGATTGTTCTGGGAGTAAAACAGTATCATAGTGTAGAAATTATTACTAATGGCATTGGTTTGCGCTATTGTGCTATTTTCATCAATTTAGCTTAATTGACGAAATAGTAAAATTCTCATTGTTAAACTAACTGAACGATGGAAAGAGTCTCTTTCAATCCTTGGATAGAATGAGAAGGCAGCTGGAGCAGCTCTCTATGGGGGAAACATGGAAATTAAACAGTCACAGGAGGTATTACCTAGGATTACTTTTAAACTGCCTGTAATTGTAAACACTTGCATGAGAATGATTGAGTGTAACTTGATACAGGAAATACAGTGAATTCACCAAGATAAAGATAGTCTGTTTTATTACTAGTAAAAGATTATTGTTCTAACCAAATAAAACCGTTGAATACACAACCTCTCTGGCTTGGCAAGATTAAGGCGATGTAAAGATTCTATGGTACAAAAACTGTTTTACAAACAGCTTATGAAAACTCTTTTGCAGGTGTGATAAAAAGAGTAGATACCTGGTTTGTGCATGGATTTGTAAACTACATGAGTGGTACAGCACAGAATGAGATATTGAAGTGTATTATTTGTTAACATAGCACTTGTGGCTTTTCTACTATGTCAGCCAGGCTTGTCACATTGTCATATTTCATTGTAATATTCCAAGTAACTTAATAAATACAGCTTGACTTCTCTCATGCTGGAACAACCTTTTAAACTAAGAAACTAATTTACTGCAAATTTGATCACTTTTTCAGCTATCAAAGACTACATGTTATCTTGTGGGCAGAAGATAAACTATTTTCATAATTTGTCCAAAGTTTAGCAGTTATATGTATTGCAACAAATGCTTCTACAAATTCACATAACTTTCAGGTAGGCCTTTTAGAAGGCTCATAGTTGTAAGTATCTATGATCACTTATAAAAGGAATAAACAGTATACATGAATGGAGGAGGGGAGGAAAAGGCTATATATGATTTTTCTAAAGCATAAAATTGTAGGAGTCCAGGAATTTGAAGACTGGAGAAAGGACATCAAGAAAGGACCTTTGATAGTGAAGAGACTGATATTTGAAGATTTTGGACTGTTTTACCACAAGCTTTGCGGGGTTTATATTGTGTTTCTCAGTTTACTGTATTATTCCCTATATTTTGTATTGTAATTTCTGGAAAATGCTCTCATCCCTCATGGCCCTGAACCCTGCCCTCTCCTTGGCTGATTTTTGCTGCATTGCAGTAGTTTCCCCAGTATGGTTATCCCAACCCTCTGTTTTGCATACTCCTCCCTTTCTCCACCCCTTCTCTGCCCAAGTTACACCCTCCTTTTAGAGAGTTCTCTACCTACCCTATATAAGGCAGAAGCCATCTTAATAAAGTGTCATTTCTACCTCCAAGAAGTGTGCAGACCCTTCTTTCCCAGCACAGTTTTTTGTAAATTGCTGTCTATTAAAATAGATGCGAGTCTCAATTTTAGAGGAGAATTTTTGTTAGGAATTCTGTATGTGGCCCTAGAATGCTAAATGACAAAGCTACGTCAGATTAAGAAACTGGTGGCCCTTGTTCTTAATTGTTTATTGATCATGCTGAAGCATGGCATCTACAATATTACAGCAGAAGAACTTGTGCTGTAAGAAAATGTGATATTTTTTATATATTTTAATTCAGTAATGTAGTTTTTCTTCTGTGAGTGGTTTATGCTCATTCATTTTAATCCAGTTCCTATCATGAGCTAATTAAGTATCTTAGCCTTGGCTTTTCTTGAGATGTAACAATCAGTGTGGTCTTACAATGCTTCTGGTAAATCTGAGTTATGCCTAGGTCAGAGGAAAAAGGTATAGAGAGCAGGAATGTGTTTGCACCTACATGTATGATTTCATAATAGTCACCTAAGAAAGGTGGTGGTGTCCTCTCCTCCTTTTGTTTGGTTCTTTTTGTTGGCTTGGTTGGTTATTTTTTGTTTTCGGTTTTGTTTGTTTGGTTTTTTGTGTGTGGGTTTTTTGTTTTGTGCTTGTTTGTTTTTTTTTTTACATTTAGATTCTTGTCTGTTCCTTAGTGTTCATTGAAAGATGGTTTATGTACCTGTCTTGGAAACAGTAAAGTTGAAAATAGCGAGTATTGCTATATTTCTTGTTCAAATAGATCCATTTCCTCTGTGCATTCTGAATGTGAGACAAGCTTAAGAATGAGTTTACAGATGTGGTCTCTATTTAAGTTCTAATATCTGTGTGCAAGGCTGTGGTGCAGTTGAAATTTTGTTGAAGGTGGGATGCTGAATCCTGACCTGTGGTGTGGTCAAAGTGGGGTGTTGATATCAAGGATTTATACTTGATTTGCTTACACTGCACTGTTAGAAACAGTTTTGACAACTCTGACTATCACAATCTGTCATGAAGTGAGAATTCAGGAATAGAATGTTATGCAATACTCCTGTGTTCTTTTGTGTAACTTGGCTAGCTGTTATGTTTATGATTTTTTTAAAAATCGGTTTTGTTTTGAGAGAAGTCTTAAGGAGAAATATTCTCCTCCCCCGTGCCAATTTGCAATTTGTTGTCCCTGACTATACCACCTATTGAGAGGCTTTTAGGCATAGTGCAGGAGATTTGTTATCTGAACTATCAACATAATTGAACCTACCAGCTTCAGCATCTCCCTCTCCTTAGGCTTGCATTTGAGTGGATCTAAATCACTGCCACACATGTGATTTGTTTGCATTTGCATTTGATATATTTTGGAATATATAAAAGGAGAATGAGCTCCATTGTGGTATTACAGCAGTTTGATGCTCATTCAATCCACTATCTAATTAAACTGAGCCTTTAATTGAAATTTAGCTAATGTGTCTGCTTGTAACAGACTTGCCAACTTACTTTCTTCTCCATTCATCCTTTGCCTGCATAGAGGTGTATTGAAACTTATAAGTAAAATTAAGCAGATGATGCATAAATCTCTATAAAGGAAATAATTATCACTTGTCTGAATAGGGTATTGCAAAGTGTAGAATAGCTTTGGGAGAAAAAAATTGAAATGTAAACCAAGGGAAAAGTGCCAAAATAATCTTTTAAAGTTCTAAGTCAAAACAGGCAAATGATTATAAGCAATTGATATTAATTTTTAAATTTTGTAACAGGCAGTAAGGTCTATAACTATCCAGGAAGGCTTAAAGTTCTAGAGCTTGACATCAGGGGTTTCCTACACTGGATCATGGTTTTCATGTGGGACTTACTTCTGTTTGATATAGTAAGCATCACTTCAGCACTGGCCTCAATGGAAGATGCTTAGATTAACTTTGCAGTGGCTTTGGGCATATGTTAGAAGGAGTGGAAAATCTCCTCTTAGTGTTAATAGACTACTTTTTACTGGAACTGGCTGCATACATGGAATTTAGCTAAGGTATATGAAAGATATATACTAAAATATAAATACATATATACTCATTGCAAATTGAAAGTTTCTCTCCCTGAATCAAGAACCTCACTCAGAAAGCTTAATGAAAGCATAACTACTGTTTAGCACTACATGAGTGTGATATCATTTTTTTTTTTTTAAATTTGTATTTTAAAACAGTACTAATAAATTAAACTAAATAGTCAAAGAGGGATAAAGAAAAGAGGACGGTACTTTCAAACTATGTCAAGGTGTCTCTACTTTTATGTGTGGGAACTGTGAGAGAGACTTCAGTCCAGTAGGAAAAGAATATGGAAAAGGTCAGGAAAGTGACAAATCTAAGTGACAGGTCTAACTTGCTTCATTTGGTTTTGAACACAACCTTTTCTTTTTAACTTCTCTTAATGTTTCTGTTACCTTTTCCTTTCTTGGCAAGATATGTCTCTTTTCAGGCCAATGTCAGTGGGGTTTCTTCAGTAATTGTTTCCTTTTTTTTCATTTTGTCATTGAATAATAGCTTCATTACCATAGTAAATCTCCATCCTAACTGCTCTGTAAACAAATTAGACCACTCCTTAAGTGGTTTTTCCTCTTTTAGTATCATCCCTTCTGTCCAGATTCCTCAATTTTTGAATAATATAATGTTTTGCTATGAACAGGTCAGTCTCTTTTTCATTTGACATTACTCCTTTGTGTTCTGCCTCATTTCTCCAGCGCAAAATGGAGCATTTGTCACTTCTGCACAGAGGAGAGGGCTTTAGTGAATTGCACAGTGTGCTCTAATTGACAGTAATGCATTCTGTAATTTTTTTTGAATTAAGTCTGTAGAACTCCCTCATCTAAGGTGGGTAATTGTTTTCTGAATTATGCCTTTCTATTTTTATGTTTACCTTATTTAAAGTCATTGCCACTTGTGAATGTGTATACTTTTATAAGCATATAATACTCATTGATATCTGCTGCTTCAGAAATAAGTGGTTGATGTTAAAAAAAAATTCAAAATAATTAAAAAATACTTAGGCCATAATATAAATCCAGAAAAGCTGTCAGAAAAATGTTCAAATTATACAGATGTCATTTTTTCAGTGTATTTCCAATTGAAAAAGCAATTAAAAATATATCCTTGGCCTATTAAATTAGTAATTTCAAGATACATTAAATTCATCTCTGTGCAGTGGGTCAGTAAAGTCCAGAAATAAATTAATCCAATTTAAGCCCTTTGGGCCTGATTCAGAGTGGGATATTTTTATTTGAGTTCAGCACAAATAATAGTAATTAATAGCTCTTGACTGAAACAAATAATCAAATATGATTAAAAACCCTTCAACTTGGCTTAAATGTTTCAATGACAGAACATCACTGGCTGAAAGCTGAGGTCAGAAGTTTATATTCTTTTGTGGGGGAGATCAGAACAGGAGGTTTGGTGCAGCAGTTTTTGGAAGAGTTGAGGTCTGTAGTGCACACAGAAATGACATCAAAGGCTTGTTATCATGCTTCTTGGTAGAAGGTGAGCTGTCAGCTCTGATTTTGGCTGTTTGAAAGGCTTCTGTCACCTAAAAAGGTCTTTATGGGTATTCATGTTGGAGCAAGCTTCTAAGAGCCTCTTTTTTATTGTTGTAGTAGTTAGTTGTTAAAGCACAACTAGCTAAGATGGCACTCAGTGCGATTCCTATTTGAACCAGCTATGGCATTTTATGGAAGCAAATTGATTGTGAATTTTTATAAACCCGAAAGATGAGAAATAGTTTTCAAAAGTATGAGAATTTCTTTGTGTGTATAACATTTTATATTTGCTTATAACTACTCTATAAAAAAGAAAATAAAAAATTAAATTTAATGCATTAACCAGGGAAGGAATTGACGAAGACTCAGTTGTAAAATCTCAACCTGGTCTTGCTTTAATTTATACAAGGTACTGAAAGAAAATTTAGACATCCTAAAGTTGGTAACGATGACTGAATATATTTCTTTTTAGCAGTACAAGACAGATTATTGTAGCAAATTGATCCAGTAGTTTTAAATTAATATGAATTACTGGCATAATGAATCACCTGGAGTTTTACTGAAATGAATCTTTACATTTAAATCCTTTCACTGGAAGAGCAGTTCAATAGAAAAACAACCCAGGGGTAATATTAGATGGGATTAAGCATGCTTAAAACATTGTTATTGTTTCTTTAGTATCATCCTTTAACATTTCACTATTTACATCTCTTACTGAATCTAAGGCAAGGCATGAATTTTGACCAACACACAAATTCTCACATTTCACTCTTCCAGCAATTCAAACTATTCAATCAATTTTTTTTTTTTTTTTTTTTTTATTCCATGCTAATGGATTCAACTCAGGTTCGCATATATAACTGTTTCTGTAGTTACTGATTCACTTCAAAGGAGGCAATAGCAGTTGGAATACCAATTAAAAAAAAAAGAAAAGGAACAAAATAGGTGACATAACAAAACACAGGATAGTGTAGGAATGTTATGAAAATTTACTGATGTTAATTTCAGAATGCAGAGCATTTCTAAAGAATGTGTGGTGACACACATGATTCCAGAAAATATTTGTATTGTGTGGAACAGTGATCAGTTTAGAGGGAAAATACAGAAATTAACCAAATGTAAATGAAGTAGTGGGAACAGAACTTCTCAGCTTTCCCTTTTTCCCTGTTGAAGAATAGCCTTTCCATTGACATCCTGTGTTTGATAGAAACTTACTCTCGTTTTCCATGAGAAATATTTGTCAGAAGAGGTAGGGAGCTTGTGATCAGAGAATAAAGAGTTACATATGTGTAACAACAAGCCCCCTTTCTCAGAACAGAGGATGCCTTAGAGACTAAATTACCAAGGAAACTTAAGTCTAAAGTATATATATATGTGTCCTTTTTTTTAAGGCATGCAGTCTAATTGTCTGTTCTCATGTTCTAATCACTGACTAATTGTATTCCAGGGGTATTTCTTGGGGTTTTTTTGGGGGGGATTTATTATTATTTTTATTTTAATACATGAATTTGAAAGCTCTAATTTTTATTCCAGTATAGGAAAAACAAACAAAAAGTATAAACTAGGGTGATTGGGTAAAGCAAGAGAGTTGTTGCTGGCTGGTGTGGAGACATTAAAAAAATATCTAAAAAATGAATTTATGCCTATAAATGAAATCCCAAAGAAGACTGTTGGCCGGTCAATAATCTAGACAATCCCAGTTTGGGGGTAGAAACTGAGACATTTATTGATCACTCACATTACAATATATAGAACTGAGGAGCGGGGTATGTTAATGAGGAAGTAGGACATGTTAATGAGGGGGACAAGCTATGTTAACCAGGGCTTAGGAAATCCAGTCACTATATTTCATCATACAGTAAGCATTTCTCCACACCAGGACCATCTCAGGGGAACAAAGGGTTTCTGCATGTCTTGCAATATCTCGTAAAGTCCTTCCATATCTTGCAAGGGAAGACAGAGCTAATATACATAGATAGCTGAAAACAGTTCCGGTCCCCAAGGTATGCTCTTGTGGCAGGCTCCTGTCTCATCAAAGGGAGGAACCCCTTTCATTATCTGCCGCCCAGGGTTTGCTGGACAATCCCTTCAGGTCTCCTTCC